>JARHVA010003024.1:0-435000 GCA_037957365.1 Torreya grandis
ATGAATATGTTGTTTCAATTTATGAAGCATTGGACTCAATGGTGGTCTCCTAGTACTCGTCATCACCTTTACCTAAACATGTCAATGAAATACATCATATTATTAATCACATAAATAAATAACCCAACTATAAATAGAATATACAAACACACTATTAACTTACCATCGATATCCCTAAAGGGCTCTACCTCTAGTACATCCTCTATGATAAATCCCACCTCTCATAAATAAAGGTGCCCATATATGATCCCTCTACTAATATGTGTAGGCATCAGTCAGTCCCACATCATCTACATTTGGTACATCAATATCAATATCCTACTCTATCAAGGGAATAAGAGCTAAGTCAATAATATATGGCTGCATACTATTACCTGACCTAGTAGGACCCTGAGAATCCTCAATCATATCACTAGTGCTCAGAGCATATCCTAAAACTACATCAAACTATCATGTGTCCCACTCATACACATTTACCTAATGGTCATGTAGCTAGTGACTCACTTGAATCCATTACAGCTAAGTACCATCATCATGCCATCCCTCATATCCCCTATAGGGATTCTAGATAAAATCTTCCACTATCAAACTATCTAATAACTATCACCACTGCATAGTGCCCTTCCTAAGCATGTGACTCATCTATTTCCACCTCTTTATAAATAAACTATGGTTTCTCTAAACCATCTTTTACATGTACCAATTGACCTATTCACTACTATGTGCTCATATGTCCAATAATGTAATAATATCGATGTTTCAATCCATCCACCATAAATATCCTTTATGAAATAGTATATGTCCCCGTATAGGTGGGCTAGCATCATTTGGCCCCATGGATACATATTACTCTACTCCTTAATATCTTAAAATATCTTTGCATCTTATAGGATTTTGACCCCCTTACTCCCATATATAACTAAAAATAAAGATAGCAAAATAGATAAGAACTTCTACAATTGTGTAACCTTAGTAGTAAGAATTAATGTCAATAGTATGTCACTATGGCTTCATGTAGGATGGTTCCCTATTACCATAGCATAGAAATATTTAAAATATTTTTATATGGACTGAGCTTATCTATCCTCCTATTGTATGGCTTGTTGTCTAGAAATAGGTAATCATATAATCTAGTACACATCCTCTAGAGTAATAGTCATCTCCCTAGTTAGTAATCAAAAAGTGAACATATCTACATCCCATCCCTCATATAATGAAGTCATCATGTTCTTATCCCAAGGCATAAGTTCCAATAATGCAACATGTTTCAAACCTACTCGCTCAAGCACAGCCATCTCAGCGTCCTCCAAGGTTAGACCTCGTAGAGTCTCCAACATCCATCTAGTACAAAACTCATTCATACAAGCATCAACCTATAAAAGTACAACCAAATCAGGGATCAACAATGCAAAACCAAAACAATGGATACCAATACACATACAAAAACTAGTTAATAATAATTAACATTATAACTTAAGCCTATTAGACACTAGCACTACATATAGGACAATAAATCTAGATAGTAGTGCCACATCCTAGACACTAGTGTCCAAGTCCTAAATAATAGCACCCAAATAAGAATAGTAGTGCCATTTTTTTCAAACTCATCCTAAACTAACAATGTTTTAGTAAAATTATAAAAAACTACATTAAAAATAACAAAAATAAGAAATAGTTTAGGCTCCTTACTAGGTTATTCTCCTCCTCAGTCTGAATCTATCCCTCAACCTCTTTTTAGCAAGTCAAATTATCTCCTCATCTCCTTAGCATATTTTTCTAGCTTAGACACATATTTTTTCTTAAATTAAATGCTCCAAATGAATTACCAAACTAATAAAATGACCTATTTAAGTCACACTTATCAAATTCCACCTTATCAAGGTTGACCTTGCTTACCACTTTTGCTAACTAATACCAATCCCTTGCCAACATGATATCTCAAGAATTGTAGCTCCTATTTGTGAACCATTTATTACATGTATGACTTGGCATCAATGTACAATGCCCCATATTGGTTAAACCAATCTTGTAATCACTTTCAACTCTATAAAATGACAAAAATGATATTACCATAATTCAACTCATAATAGATAAAACATCTATCCAATTAAACATTTAATTATCAAATTCATCACATGAAATACACTATTCAAAATTAAAACATCACACCCACTAATTAGTGCTAGTACAGTTGATCATTACCACTTTTCATCACACACCCTCACCATAGTCTCATCTCTCTCACTAAAAAGGGGGGAAATATACACATATCACTTCAGACATACATGGGTTCATATAGATTTAGATACATAGGTCTACGTAGATATATAAGTCCACTCAAATATAACTATTCATATATATTGATATATAAAGATATTTAGATTCATAAGATTTCAGATACACAAACACACAGGTCTATATAGATAGTTAGATATACAAACACATAAGTTTAAATGGGTATTTAGATATATCAATATTTAGATTTGTATGTTCTCAAATATATAGACACAGGGATTCACATATGTAGATATGCAATCTACACATATATAGTTACATAGATATACAATTTTTGACTTAGATATACTAGTTTACTTAGATATTTATATGCATAGCGACATTAATAAAATATTAGGATTACAGGGGATGATGTACAAAATATGTCCTTGATCCTCATTTTTAAATTATTAAGTTCCACTCAGAATCATCACTAGGTTTTCACCAGTTTGGGTTATAGGACCACTTATAGTAGTTGATCAATAACATTCTACCAAACCCAACTCACATACTCAAATTTAGACTAGATATTAGAGTGTAGGCAAGCATTCCTTGTTTCTCTACACATTTATTTTACATACTCAGATTCAATATAAATATCAAAGTGAGGGTAATCAAGCCTTTTTTATCCACACATTCAGTTTACATGCTTAGATTTAGTACAGCTATTAGAGTGGGGGCAAACAATCCTTGTTTCTCCACATAATTAGTTTACATACTTAGATTTAGTACAAATATAAAGGTGGGGGCAAAAATAGGAGTTTTTGGTCTTCATGATTTAGTGCACCATTCAAATTTAGTATAGGGGAATCCATACCATGGGTTTCCTCTTCACATATTACACTCCAACAAATATCCACTTCTCTAGCCAAGAAGTGGGCAAAGTCAATATCACATTCACATAGGTAAGTATAGGTATGCTTCCTTTTTTAATTTAATTTTATTAATTTCATTTCACTGCATTACTATAATAAGAAGGGGTCAAATGTAAACACCTTAATTTAGTCAAAAAACCACATGTATTATGTCTTTTATTTCTCTTTCATATGAATGTCGTAGTGATGATTATAGTCTTTGTTTTCATGATCATTTTGAGTTCATTGATATTTCTAATGTCTTATTTTCCTTATTTGTGGCACTCTCAGCAATCATGAGTCACCTTTTCCTAATCACAAGGGCCCCTTACCTTATCTTTCTTATTTTTAACTCTACTTTAAGCCTTAGGACATAGGATCCACTTTCAAGATGGTAGAACACATAGCACTGGTGTGCAATTGTGGATCTAGTGTCTTACAAGCCTTTTCTCCTATGTTTGAGTTCTAACCCTTCTGTGAGCCCTCTCTTATGTTTTAATCTCTCTTTTATGACTTGAAAATTAGAAAACAAGATATTATATTCAAAAAAATATGATTCCATATAAAGAGACTCACAAGTCATTTTACGTATAACACTTACTATTTTGGCATATAATTACATAAAATAAATTAATAGTACAACTCAATACTTTGCATACTACTCAGTCATCACATCTAGACATTGTATACTTGATAAAATAAGGGATTATGTGAAATTCATACTATCATACTATTAAAGTTGTTAGTGCACATTCCCTAAGGGATAACTAAATGGGATATGAAACCCTTAGCATTGGGGTTAATGTAGGCAACAATTAGGACAATAGGGTTTATGTTTTGCATGATTGTAACATCCCACAATCTAGTTTTTTCATACATTTTTTTATTTGATCTAGTTATTATTTCATATGTGTAGATATTCATTAGCATTTTGGAAGAGATTCAACTAAAATAGTGACATAAGAGAGCCCTCGAATTACACAAAAATGACTATAATAACTCTAAAACACTCTACAACTTTCCTAAATGTTTTAGACAGTATCTACATGAGGTAAATTAGTGCCATAAATAGACATTATCACCACATGGCATCATTGTCTTGATATGGGCACTACTACCTAAGGATAGATTTCAATAAATAGTCATAAAACTAAATGTGTCTACCTCTCTTTCCAACCTATTCTAGTTCCATGATCCATGTAAAAGTATGTTTATTTCTAGATAAGTACATTTCATCATCTCACTTGCTATTTTTGGGAAGTTTAATTAAATCAATCATTTCCATTTTTCATTTTAGATTAAAAACATACTCAACCCTTTAACAAATTTGGGTTTTCATTGAGTTAAGTCCTAAAAGGTTAAAACACCTTTCTCACATCAAAGAGGATATTGGTCCTCTCATTCTTGATTTTAAAAAGAATGACAAGGCAATCCATGAGTTCATGCAAGATTATGATCACATTCCATTATCTCACCATAAAATGGGATTTTCCTTCACATGTTATGCCATGTCTACCCTCAAATCAAAATATTTGATTCATATTGTGGGATCTAGTACTACCACTCATTTGATGAGGAATATGACATTTTTGAGCTAGATGATGAAGATCCTGATCTTTCACTTGCTCTAAAAAAATTGAGGAAGGGAATGCTTCCCTAATTAAGGATACCATATAAATTAATATAGGTACCAAATATCACCATAGGATCCTCAAAATTAGGTATTATTTCTCCCCTAGGAAGTAGAATACCATAATAAATTTATTAGTGAGTTTTCTAAGACCTTTACATTTTATTACATAGACATGATAGGGATCTAACTTGAATTACTCATGCATAATCTAGTCATAATGCTTGACACAAAACTTATCAAACAAAATCTTAGGCTAATCAAACCTAAGGTTGATTTGATGGTCAAAGAAGAGGTCATCAAGTTATTAAAAGTAGGGTTCATAAAACTCATGGACTACTCTAAATGAATGTCCAGTATTATCTCTATTCTCAATAAGAATGAGAAAATAAGGATGTTTATAGACTTTTATGATATCAACAAGGCATGTCTAAAGGATTATTCCCCTATACCCTCTATTGACATAATTTAGGATGTTATGACAGGTTATGAGTTGAGTCCCTCATGGATGGCTTCTCTGGATACAACCAAATTTGGATTTTAAATGTGGACTAAAGTAAAACCTCTTTTACTACAAAAATGGTTGGAGATTATTGTTAGAATCCTTCATATTTATTAGATCACAAGTTGCCTAATTTATCTAGGAAAGACCTCAATGGAAATGGAATCAAATTCCTTAGTTATCTTTGTTAGAAATATATTCATTGATGTCAAAGGTCTATAATTATTGGTGATAAAGTCCCATAGCATGTAATGGTGTTTTTAATGTTCATATCTTGGCTAAAGTGTTTTAATATTTATTTAATATTAACGAATATATTTTTGGTTGCATAAAGTCAAAAAAGGGCCCATGGACAAATCAAAGAGTCATGGGGTAAAGACAAAAGAGGAATGAGATGCATTTTCTCATGAAGAGTCATCTTGAAGAATTCCAAGAGTCACCAAGTGAAGACAAAAGAGGAAGGGTACAATTTCTCATGAAGGGACACTTTGAGGAATATGAAAAGTCACCATGATAAAGATAAAAATAGAAAGAATGCATTTTCTCATGAAGGGTCACCATGTGAATTTTAAAATGCAAGGATTTGAAGGGTCATGAAACTTTGATGCCATTTTCTATGAGGATTGAAGGATCACAAAGGGTGAATGGTAAAGGTCATTCGGAAAGCTATAAAAAGAATCTTGGGAAGCCATTTGTTATGTGTATGGAATCAAATAATTTTATCTAGCTGAGAAGAGTAGAGGAGAGCAGAAGAAAGAGAAGAGATATAGTAGTGTGCTATCATTTGTTGAGAAAGTAAAATTGAGAGATAGTGGTGTTTTATACAAAAGAGAGGTTGGTGCTCATGAATCATTGATGTGTTGGTGCTCAACAAAGGGGTTGGTGTTCCTACATGTTGTTACTTGTGAATATTGTAGTTTGAGTTTGTGCTCATTCATATACTTGAGATTGTTCTCTATGGTTTTTCCTACATTGGGTTTTCACATTAAAATATGCTCTCTCTCTCTCTCTCTCTCTCTCTCTCTCTCTCTCTCTCTCTCTCTCTCTCTCTCTCTCTCTCTCTCTCTCTCTCTCTCTCTCTCTCTCTCGTGTGGTGTTTATTATTTATGTTTTATTGCATATCTTGAATGTATGGTTAAGTGGAAATTTATTAATTAAAATTTTATAAGATATATGATATACTAATTCACCCCCCCCCTTTCGGCATATCACATTCTTAATAATTGATATTAGACTAGGTTCCTTTGGAAAGAATTTAATAGCTTGAATGTGAAATCATGATGGATAAGCAACTAAATAAAGAGAATCAAGAGTTGAAATTTTTGGTTGAGGCTCTTAAATAATAGGTATGTATCTTGGAATCTGAGTTGGTTTTTAAAAAAAAACATGATGAAAGCAAGGATGAAGTTGAGGTAAATCTTTAAGGAGAACTCATTTGTGTCTTAGAAGAATTAGAAGTTATTGAGAAGAAGAATCAAAGATTGAAGCACCAAATCGATAAAAATAAAAAAAATCAAAGAAAATAATTGAAGATCTACCAACACACTTTGAAGAAGCCAAAAAGAATGAAAATGATTTAACAGCATAGTTGCAAAATGTAAGTGAAGAATGTGAAAGGTATGTTATTGAAATTACCTCTTTAATAGAAGATATTGAGAAAATAATCAATGATAAAGTAGTCAGTGATTTAAAATTTGAAGATAGCACTAATATGTTAAATAAGATATTGTAAAGTTAAAAGTCAATATTAGATAAGACAAGCATTAGATTTGAAAAGAAAAAGAGCTATGCTAAAGCTCTTACAAAAGAGGAAACAAAAAAGGAAGAAGTGAAGAATACAGAAGGTTGGAAGGAACAGAGCTACAAAAGATAATCAGGACAAAGATACATAAATAAGAATAGGTTTTATTTTTATGGTTATTATTTTTATTGTAATGGATATGGTCATAAAAAAATAGAATGCCAAAAAAAATCTAACAATTTTAAAAACAAGGAGAAGGAAACTCATGCAGAGTCAAGCAAAAACCACAACTCTTTTGCTCCTCTATCAAGCTTTGATGAAGAGGCCATAATATGTTACAAGTGTAATAATTTTAGACACATATCCCAGCATTGTAGAATCATGTTTGAGTCAATAAAAAAGGATCATATTTTCAAATATCTATTCATCAAGAAAAAAGGTCAAACAAATTCATGATAGAAGAAATAACTTGGAGATTTTATGCTAGTTCAGATAGCTTTGCATGCAAGAAATGAAGAAAAACCATGATTCATTGACAGAGGATGTATGAGACACATGATAGGAGACAATAAAAATTTAATAATTCTAAATAATATCAATGGTGGCATAGTGAAACTTGGAGACAATACCATTGCCAAGATAACTAGAAAAGGCACATCAAGTCTAGATAATGGTAAAACTAAGACTAAGAATGTTTTGTATGTAAAAGGTCTAAAGTGTAATTTTTTAAGTGTAATTAAAATATATGATTAGGGATACACATTAAATTTTCATGTAGAAGGTTATGACACTAGAAGAAAAAATTGATATGAGTTGATTGTAGATGCTCAAAGGGCAGGCAACAATTTATATGTGTTATCAGATATCTTCACAAAGGCACGACTAAAGGACACATTCAAGGATCTATGAGAGGAGTTGGGAGTAATTTATATTACTTCTTAAAATTAAAGTTGGCATTAGTTGAGGGGGAAATAAGTGTTAACTCCAAGATAGGTCGTTTTTCATTGATGTCAAAGGGGGAGAAGTGCAAAAATAGGTACAAGGAATAGGTACATGATGATACAGTAAGGAGGAGTTGCTATATGTTTTTTAGTTTGGATATATATGTAGGTTAGCATGTGTAGTATAGGTTTCAAGATGTAGCAGTTTAAATTTGAGGTTGCCATCAATGAAAAAGGGGAGATTGTTGAAAATATTGGCATTGATGTTAAAGTTATAGCATTATTGGTGATAAAATCCATATAGAATTTAATGGTGTTTTTAATTTTTATATCTTGGCTAATATGTGTTAATATTTATTTAATATTAAAGAATATATTTTTGGTTACATAAAGTTAAAAGAGGGCCCATGGAGAAGTCAAAGAGTCATAGGGTAAAGACAAAAGAGGAATGGGATGTATTTCCCATGAAGAGTCATCTTGAAGAATTCCAAGATTCACTAAGTGAAGACAAAAAAGGAAGGGTGTAATTACTTATGAAGGGACACTTTGGGGAATATGAAAAGTCACCAACATAAAGACAAAAAGAGAAAAGATGCATTTTCTCATGAAGGGTCACCATGTGAATTTTTAAATGCAAGGATTTGAAGGGCCATGCAAGTTTGGCACTATTTTCAATAAGGATTTAAGGCTCACAAAGGGTGACTACCAAAGGTCATTTGGAAATATATAAAAGGATGCTTGGGAAGACATTTTTATGCATATGGAAGTGAATAATGTTATCTAGCTAAGAAAAGCAGAGGAGAGTAGATAAAAGAAAAGAGATATAGTAGTGTGTTATCATTTGTTGAGAAAGCAACATTGAAGGATAGTGGTGTTTTATACATAAGATGGGTTGGTGATCTTATGGGTTGATGCTCATGAATCATTGTTATGTTGATACTCAGATAAGCAATTGGTACTCCTACAAGTTGGTGCTTAAAAATATTATAGTTTGAGTTGGTGCTCATTCATATACTTGAGATTGTTCTCTATGGTTTTTCCCACATTGGGTTTCCATGTTAAAATCCAGTGTCTCTCTTGTGTGGTGTTTATTATTTCAATTTTATTTCATATCTTGAATGTATGGTTGAGTGTAAATTGATTAAGTAAAATTTTATTAGATATATGATATACTGATTCACCCCCTCTCTTATATCCCATACTTAACAATCTCAAGTACGATATTTTTATGGAGCTAAAGATGTTAATATTTGGACCAGTAGACATATAAGACCTATTTGGTAACAAATTATGAGTTGATATGAATTCTTAGGTTTTAAACACCTAGCCTCTTGTAAAATATCATCCTTAATAATAGGACTCTATATTTTACCCCATTATTTATGCATTCAAAATCAATTTTCAATCCAAAAATCATGATTTTCCTCTAGGGGAATTTAGGATAACCCATGCCCCTATGCCAAAATGACTTTTTACCCCATCATAGTGGATCATACATTGATCAGTCATAGAGGAAGGATCATCATTGTTCTTGGGAAGCATCTCTTGGTTTTGTGAAATATCAACCATACAAATGTTGGGTAAGTTATCTAACCCTTTTTAGGTTTCTATATTTTGATATTTGAAAAGGTTATAGGTTCTTACTCCTCATGGGTTAAAAGGGAGCATAATGGTCTTATCATTTTCTAATATGATAATAATCTTATCCATATAATTAATCAAGATAGTTGGAATTATCATAATATTTTCCATACTTTCTCCTTTGTTCTAACTCCATTTTCCTAAGTAAGTGCACTTGTTGAGGATTTAGGGTTTTCATAAATCAATTTTAAGATACATGTTGTGATTGATATAGGATCCTTATCTTTGGTTGAAGGAGGGGGATTCACTACATCATTACTAGGATTAGTAATCAAGATGAAAATTTAATTATTATTTAGTTATAGTTTATTATCTTGATTAATTTTATATGAATTATAGTTACTTTGAGGAATCAAAATATGTATATGGTTTAGTCAAATGTGGAAATGGATGTTGACTCTTTTGGGCAGAATAGTTAAGTTTCAAATATAATACTACTATTGCACTTAGATGATTGAAATTTTTTGTGAATTACTATTTATATGGTAATGTTAGCATTGATATTTATATTTTGTGAATACAATAGCATTACAACTATTTGTTTTTTGAATTGTAGCTAGTGTGAAGAATAGAATATTGTACACTAAGTGTAGTTTTCAAAATTAGGTTTTATTTTAAACTAATATTATTAATACTACATGGTTTGGCAATTAAGATATCCTAACAAGTAAAAAGGGTTGGAATATTTTCCTATTCTTGTATCATTTAATTATGTGGCTTATTATTTAATTTTGTTCTTATGAATTCATTAAACAATAATAATACCTTAATGCAAGAAAGGTATAGTGTATCATTTATAAGCATTAAAGTATACATATGGTGTATCATTTTTTATCTACATGTGTGGAGAATCATATAAAATATATTAATGTGTGATTTATAAAGTTGGAATGATTATTTAATTCATACTAAGTCAAGATAATAAGGAATTAGAAATTGTTAATTATTATTATGTAGAATATAAGCATGGTTTTTGAGACATTTCTTACAATTTTGAGTAACCCTAATAGTTTATACTTATTGAAAATGCAATTACTCAAAATAATCAAGGGAAAAGTAGGCATAAAATAGAGGTAATACCTCTATTTACTGACATGTGGTATGGTTGAAAATATTAAATGTATCATTTAAAATTAATATTTTGTTGATTGTTTAAGAGTTGATGTGATGGACTCTTATGGGGTACTATCCATCCTCAATGTGAACTTTTAGGATTCATATAACATTAGGATATTAAATCAGATGAAAATATGTCTTATTTGTTGACATGCAGTGATTCCTAAGTACTAGTCATTATATACTGACAAAAGAGGATAGCATGAATACATGGCTTGGGCTTGCACAAAATTAACAGAGTTAAAGTGTTTCAAAACCTTATATTGTACTACTTTTATAAATAGTCCTATAACTCCTACTTTTTAATTCTAAAATAATGTAAATCCTTGTCTAAGCATAGTTTAGTATGATAATTCTTCTGCTAAAATTTTTGAACCTTGTATTCAAACTATTATATTACTTTTAGTTTGTAGATTTGTGTAATTAGATGTTTAATTATCTAGCTAATCTTAGCTTCTATTAACTAATCCTTTATATGTCTAATGATGACCATATGGACTAACTAGATATATTTCTTATTGTATGATCAGTACCAAAATCATGAATAAACTATCTATTTTTCCATAACCATTAATTAAAATCACTAGGGAGAACAAGATGCTTACTTAGTATTAAATACCCTTAGATGGTCCTATCAATAAGGTGGCCAAGTAGTGTATATTTTTGAGTTTATTAGTGTGGACCCTCCCACTAATGTACTCAAAATTGTACACTTTTAATGGTAATGTTTTCTTCCTTATATAACCCTGTAATGATGTTTAGCTCTAGTTAAGGCTCTGCATTGACCTAATATAGTTATTAGTTGCCTATAACCTAGTGTGTATAAACAAAAAAGATGCATTCATATGTCAGAAAGTGTGTAATAGACCCTATACCTAGTTATGTTTGTACTCTAATCACATATAATTTCAATAATAATAATAATAATAATAATAATGGGTTTTTTCACAAAACAAATGGGAGGTTACATGTCTATAGATTTTTAAAATACTACATGAAATGTTGCATTGGTAATATTTATATTAGAGTTATGTAGTTTTAGGCAACGCTTAGATATCAATCATTAGAGTAGTCTAAGCTTAACCATTTTTCTTGTATATGAATGAAAAGTATACTTAAAGGAGATTTTAAAAAGTAAGACAAGAAGTAAATTTTGTGGTAGAATTTCACATTTCAAACAACTGTATTAGAAACCACATGAAACATCACATTAGTTTGATTCTTGGATTAGTGGTAATGCACTATGTAATTAGTTTATCTTCTAATGATCCTCAATAGGATATCCAAGGTGATTTATAAATCATAAAATCTTATGGATTAACATGAATAGCTACCCAATGAACATTTTCATATAAACATACCCCTAAGATAAAATTTCATGATATGAAGGGTCAAATTGGATCTATGCACAACATAGTTTGGTAGATTATGTAAACATTAATTGTGAAAGATGTGATATTGTTCCACAGATGTAAGAAAATATTTTTTTAGGATGAATTTCCTTTAAACACCATCATTTTAAACACCTTTAGTACTTAGTAGGTTGTTTTTAAAATACATGAATTTTTGCAACCTATACATACTATTACTTAGCCTTATACTCCGTAGAAACATATTATAATGCAACCCATAAAAACTATTATATTTCAAAAAATTATGTTAGTAGTGAATAAGCTTGAAAAAATGGCACATTATTAATGCAAAAATTATAAGACCTTGAACATAAATATGTAAGTAGTTAATCAAACTATTCATACTTAAATCAGGGAAATCAATCCTTCATTCCTTTTAAAGGAAAAGTGAGTGGATACCAATCACCAACGGGAAATTTGAATGCAATTAATATCTATACCCAATGTATGATAATTTAGAGTTATAAATTTAGTATTTTTATTAAAGAATAATAGAAGTATCTTTAAAGCTTTCTTTTCTGCTCCAAAGCAAGAAAAGTAGATTTAGAATAGGAGTTTACTAGAATATAGAAAAACATATTTATTATAAGAAAAATAAGCTTTAAAATCATGCAAATCCTTTTGTATAAAACAAGTGATGATATGTTATTATGTGTATAGTTATATTAATGTATAATATAATTAATAAAAGGTTATTATAAATTAATATTTTAAAAATGTATTTCTAGATAAAATTGTAGATATGGATTTAGTGTTGCTTGGTTCCAAAGTTTCTCCTATATGCACTTCTAGTTTGTTAAATCCTAGTTACACTAGTCATATCAAAGCAATCTAAGTCCATTCAATATGAGTTGGGAAACAAAGTTTCTTGACTAGAATAGATCAAGACTAGTGAAATGTTGATTTGTATGTAGAGTTATATATAATGGACCAAATAGCAAAAGATTTTTCTTGTTTGTTACCACATCAATAGAGGTTGTTGATTTTATAGGTATGAAATTCAATTAAGAAGATAGAGATTGTGGACACAATTGGAAGGTATGTCAAAATCCAAATGAGTCTGATAGAACTTTGTTCATGGATTATTTATTATATGATGAAATTTTTTAGAAGAAAATAATTATATAGTCCTGATAGTTATTTGAGAGAATATTTCATGAGAAAAATGTTAGAGGTATAATCACTAAGAGGGGGGGTGAATTAGTGATCTCAAATAATCCAACTTTAATTATGATCTTTACAAATACTTAATCAGTTATCATAAACATTCATGAAGCATACATATCATTCATAGCAATACACAAGAGAGACAATACAAGATCAATCACATAACACATGGCATACATAGAAAACTCTCGTGGGGAATAAAACCCACTATAACCTATAATTGGACTACCATCCTATAATAACAATAACTAATTTAGACCATCTAAAATTGATCAAGGAACTAAAATCCCTATTTAGTGAGACTATAATCCCAAAAGGTGTTGCCACACCTTCCTAGCTAAGTTACAATAATAAATAGACTTTTAGTAAGTTTCACCTTACAAGGAGGTTAAAACCATGTTAGATGTTGAGATAACACAACAAAACCTATGAAAACATCCAATTTTGAATTGATGTCTTCAGCACTTGATGATGGACCTCTGTTTATCACTCTTCACCTTCACTCACACTCAAATAGCAAGCACATTATTTTGCTAATATAATTATGACCAATAGGTCATACAAATAGTCCTCAATATTTTATAATGTTTAACACATCCTTAGGACAATCTACCCCTCCTTATCTCCATAAAAAACACACAAGCCTCTCTCAAAAATCTCTTAAGTCTCTCACACAAAGTCTAAAAATCATCATCTTTGATTTTACTATTTATAGAACAATCTTGATAATCACTACCTTGGTTAGCCATTAGGTATGCATTAACCCACAAGGCATATCTCAATTATTACATGGATCAATACAATATTCATAGGTCATCCATAGCATTTATGGGTCACCCTTAAGCATATATACTTTTTAATAAGGCCCTTGTAGCTCTTATAGGTATTATAGAGACCTATTCACCCATTAGCACACCATCAAACAAAACAAGAACACATGACCACTTTTAAATACATGGGTTAATTCCTTATGTCCCCTTTGACATCCTCAAATGATGACAATCATCTTATCTCACCTATGTATATTCTCAAACAACTCAAACAAAGACTTTATGTATAGGAACACCATTACCGAACATACAATCAACTTTTTAAACATTATTCATACTCAAGAAAGATTGATCACACCTATAAAATACTTATAGAGCATCCACATGGAGTCTAAAACACTCCCAAATAGCAAAGTCATCATGAGACATCTAAATAGCATAAAAAAAACTCAAATATCCTTCTCAGGTCACTTGCATAATAAGCATGAACACAGTAAAATTTTAGGCTCAATATATTTAAATATACATACTTTCAAATATTTAAATTTATATTTCCGGATGTGCCTTAGAGTCCTCTTTATCTTTGCTTTTTATAGTGCCAATAAATTTGACTCTTATTGAAAGATATGGTCTAAAAATCATAGACTAGTTTTTTCCTTTGAAAATTCATATATTCAAATATAAACGGTCACAGTTAACCTTCAAGCATAATGCTCGCATCTCATGTCCTCTCAACTTTGGATCAATCTGGCACCGTCAAACTTACCCAAACTTAAATACATAGTCCAAAAAATTCAAATGTTAAACATCTGATAGTTGACCTCATCTTGTGTAATCTATAAGTTTTGACTCAATGAGCTCCCTTGATCTTTGCAAATCAGTCAGGTCTTTAATAATAAACACTCACCATTCGATCATTTTTTATGAACATCCACTCATCACTGTATCCTTATCTTGTACCTTTTCTTAGTTATTAAACATCATTCACTTGTCCTCATCTCATTTATTTCTAACTTCTTGGAGAAATGCACAATGTTGATCTTATTCAAACTTTAACTTGTGCATAAATGACTAAGTATGGTAACCTTGCTTATTTGCCTAAGTAGCCATTAATGAACCTTGATAACCTCCTCTTCACTTAGATGCATAATCTAAAACTTGGATCATATGATATACTTACATAGGATAAACTATCCATGTGACAAACTAATCATTAATCCTTTGCATATGCGAGATATATCACCATTAAAATTCCTTCTCAAAAACTTTTGTCATGGAGCCAACTATGCTTAGAATTTTTCTAGGAGACTAACTTTATTCCTGCATAAATTTTGTTGCACATCAGCACATGATCTTAATTTTAACACAAATCAACTAGGATCAAAACTAAACAAACTCATATGATTAGTTTCTCTTGATACCTTCACATATGTAAGATATAAAATCATCAAAATTCCTACTCAGCTTTTCTTGTCATATGTAAATTTGACTATGAAAAAACATAGTCAAACTCCTTGGGAGCCAAACTTTGAATATGCATATCTTTTACCATGATTAAATGCATGACATGAGATATAGTGCACAATAACTATAGAATATTATGATCACAACCATATGACCAACTCCTCTTGACTCATTCCCATGTGGCAATAGTGACATCACCAAACTGCCTACTCAAATTTTTTACCACTAGACCTAAAGTGTCTAGATGAACACAATGAAAAACTAGATGAATACCACTCATATACACAAGCACTCAAAGCATATAAAACTTCTTGTGGGACCTATTTTTCATTATCAATACTTTAGACTCATCCCTAGACATCTCAAACCATGTAAACTTTAAAGATCAACCAATCCTTCTTCAAATAAACTAGTATAAGCACAATGCATACTTGGTCATTATTACTTAGGCTATCAAAGCACTTCATCCACTCACTAAGACACCTCCATGACATCACCATGATATCATCATGATAAATCTCTATTAATGTCCCCATCTATCATTAATGTCAACAATCATCATATATAACAATATACAGCTCACCTTCTCTCTCTTCAAGCAATCCCATAAAAGGAAATTTCCACAATAGGAAATTTATCCCCCTTTGACACAATGAAAATTTGGGAAAAAAATGATCCTAAGGACCTAAAAAAGACTATCAAATATGAAATTACTATATTTTAAAGATTATATTAAATCCCCCTTACCTTGATCCTACTTTAGCTTGCATTAACAACATCCTCTTGCTCCATGCCAACACTCTTGAATCAAGGATTGCAACCAATGAATAAATAACACATAAAACCATGGAAATAGGATAGAACACATCAAAAAAAAATTAGAGGCACTCTACTTAATAACTCTTAGAAATTTCACTTTATGAGCATCTTTAGATCTCCACACACTATGAAGAATCACCGCATATGCTTACTAACCTCTCTCAATCTACCATAAGGACCAATAACAAAACATCATGCAACTAACCAAATAGGAAAAATTTATTAAAACAACTTGAGAACTCACCTTGAAATATACATACCTTTTTCTTTTGGAGAAACTGAGAAAAAGCACTCTTGTTCAAACTAGGCCTGTTTAGCCTCCTTGTAGCCCTAACTAAAACTAGAATAACCCATAATTTTTAGTAGACACATCTTCAAGACCTAAAAATCCATATTTTTATCACTCTCATATTCCCCCTCAATCACACCAATTTTCATCACCATACTCATTCTCTGTAGCATACTTCCTTCACAAACCTACTAGCTAATAAGCCCTCTAAATTGACAAAAACTTGAATAATTTGAAAAACACAAACCCTCAAATCTATATGAAGCTTTATTTGACCACCCATTTATCCCATTCAATGTAAAAATAAGACTTAGACCTTAAATCATAAGGCAAACTACTTTTCTAGCATAGCCTAAAACCCTAGAATCTCAAAACAAATAGGGTCAACAAACCTTATTCTATTCAACGCACACCTATAAAACTTATTTCACACCTAGAGACACCCATCACACACTTTTAGACTAAAAATTAAGCCTTCACACCATTGGGATCCTTGACTTCCTATAACCCGTTTTAGGCATGCTTGTTCTTAAACCAAAAATTAAGAAAATTGAGAGCACTTAAAATTCTTCAATTGGCACAATACATACATTTAGATCACAAAAACACCTTGATCACATCAAAAAGAAGTGTATAGACCTTTATTAGAATCAAAATCTTCTTGACATTTCCATCAATTCATTAATCCCCCTAGAACTACCCATTCTGACTTCATACTATAATTCCTTCACAAACCTCTGAAATAGGCTCATGAACTTGTTATTCCCCCTTAATAAAAATCTTATCTAATTGGAATTATCATTTTGAGCACATGAACTTTCTTCTCTAGTGAAAGGATTTTCTTAAGAATCATAGACAGAGACCTCCTCTACTCCACAATGCTCTACCATGGTGTGAAACTAGGAGTTGCCCACAACTCCTCATATTCCTTCTCCTCCTTGATCATTAGATACTTATAGTTATTCTTCTTATTATTTGTCTTAGGAGAAACAACTTCCTCATTCACTAAAAAATTCTCCTTTTTGTATATGATTGGATTGACAATACATGGAGACAGCATAGATTTATCACATACATTTTCATCTAAAGGATCCACCTTACAGTTTGGAACCTCATTACTAGGTATAGACAATTGATGTTCTTTGCATGATACATGATCAACAATATTAGGATGTTTAATTAGATCTATACATACCTTAGGACTAGCTTCAACTAGCACCTTGAACTTCTCTTTGAGCTTTGTCTCTTCACTCTCAACATGAGCAGATAATGAGACCTCTTAGTACTCTTCAACTTCTAAAGCATTCTCCACCATATAAAATAAATTACTTGGATGTAAAATCTCATCATGACTCACAATTTTCACCTTTATCTTTCATGTGTTAACATGACTTCTTTCTTGCACTCTAAGAGCTTGATTGAACTCATTTTTATTTGATGTCCTTTGTTTGCAAAATTTAGTAATGTGAGCTCTTTGTTCATAATTATAACACACCATACTCCTTGATGGAAACACAATTTGTCTTACTATGTTTGGACATAAACTTGCCATATGTCCTTTGTCATGACAAACAAAACAACCTCCCCTTTTTTAAAGAGGACTCGCCTTGTCTAATTTTATGTGGATAATAGTTTGTAAAGTGTCACACATCACGACAGTTGAAGCACTTAATTTTCCTCACTCTTTTTGAATAATGACCCCCATCATAGTCCTATAAAACTTATTTCTAATAGGTCTCTTGCATTCTCTATCCCTATGACCAAATTGATTACATGTATAATAGTAACCATTGAATCTTGCATATCTCATGGCATTTGGTTATTTGATCTAATTTGTCTTCATTTTACCAGTGCTTTCAATCTTTGTCTAATGATTTGTCTTCAAAATATGATCATCTTGGTTCACATTAGTCTTCATATTATCTTTAGTAACATTCTTTTATTCTTCTTCATATCCAAGACCAGTTTTATCACTATCATGCTTTTAACGATTCAGAATGTTGTCTAGATCACATGAGCTCTTTTCAAATCTCATAAATGACTTCACCTTATTAGATGTCTTCTCTAACTTATATTTTAAAAGACTCATTTTCAGAAACATACCTTGAACATTCTTCTTCTTTGACTCTTAGACTTTCAGACATAGATTCCAACTTAAAATTAAGAAACATGACAACACCTTCATGCTCCCTAGAGTCTTCAACTAATCTTGCCTCAAATACAATTAATAAATATTCATAGTCCTTGATCTTAGATTTCATCTTCTTATTGATCTTCTTCTCAATCTTTAGTTCTTCATGAGCATTCATCAAAACAATCTCACAGTCCACCTCATCTTCATCATTATCTAAATCACTCCAAGTAGACACCTTTTGATGTGAGAAACTTCCTTCCTCAGCCATAAATAAAGCTTCATCTTTAGTAGTACCATCATATTCATGATTATATTATGAGTCATTATCTTCAATTTCATCTGATGAGCTACAATCTTCTTTGGTGTAGAGACTCTTATTATTTTTTAAGGACTTCTTGTTGTTAAACTTTTTGAATTCTTTCTTCCTGTGTCTTCTTATCATCATATTATCCTTCAATGTGCTCTTCATCATTTGTTTTCTCATGCTTATGAGGGAACTTATAAGCAAAATGTCTTATCTCTCCATAATTGAAGCATTTAAAGTGTAGTTTACCCTTATACTTCCCTAAACCTATGTTCAATTTCCTAGTAATCAAAGCAATTAGTTCATCCTCATCAATGTCAGATATATCATCCTCTTTGGATTTATTAACTTGGAACTTCTTCCTAGGTTTCATCTTTGTCTTGAATACAACTTCCTTCTTTGGTGGTATATTATTATTTATTCCCATCTCATATGTAGTAAGGGTGTCATGCAATTGATCCATCCTCAACTAAGTAAGATCATGACTCTCTTCTATAGCAAATACTTTTGGATCAAACTTGAGAGATAGAGAACTTAATAACTTTTGGACTATATTTGCCTTTTCAATATTCTCTTTAAGACCTCTGATGATGTTCACTATCTCATCAACTCTATACAAAAAGGTTGCCACAAAATCTTCTTCTTTTATCTTGAGACTTTCAAATTATCTTCTATGAGTCTACAACTTAGTAAGCTTGACCTTTGAATCTCCTTCAAAAATTATCTTCATTTTGTGTCATATCTCTTTAGAAGATGTACAATGGATTACCTTGGTGTATTTATTTTCTAAAAGACCACAAGTGATAGCATTCATCACCTTAAAATTGATCTCAAATAAATTTTTATCTGCAATACTAGATAAAAGAGTAATAGGATCAATATAACCATTCAGAACATATTTCCATAGATCAAAACCTAGGGACATAATATATGTCCTCATCCTTGCACTCCAAAAATCATAATCAGATCCATTAAACATTAGTGTTTGCTTAGGAGAGAAACCTCCTTGATGATTACCCATATTATACCTTGGATCACCTTTAAGTTTTTAAGCCTTTATGAAAAGACCTATTTTAATAATAATTGTTAGAGGTACAATCACTAAAAAGGGGGGTATTATCCAACTTTAATTCTAATATTTACAAACACTTAATCAGTTACCATAAGAATTCATGAAGCATACATGTCATTCATAATAATGAGAAAGAGAGATAATGCAAGATCAATCACATAATACATGACATACGTGAGAAACCTTCTTGGGGAATAAAATCCACTGGAACTTAAAATTAGACTATTGTCCTATAATACCAAGAATCAATTTAGACCATCTACATTTGATCAGGTAACTACAATCTTTATTTAGTATGATTATAATCTCATAAGGTGTTGCCACACCTATTTAGCTAAGCTATAACAACAAACAAACTTTTATAAATTTTCACCTTGTAAGAAGGATGCAACCACCTTAGATGTTGATCTAACACAACAACACCTATGAACACATCCACCTTTAAACTAATGTTTTCAACACCTGATGATAGACCTCTGCTTATCACTCTTCATCTTTTCTCACACTCAAATAGTAAACACACTATTCTACCAACATAATTATGACCAATGGGTCATACAAATAGTCCTCAATCTATTCTACTCTTTAACTCATCTTCAGATTACTCTACCCCTCTTTCATTCCACAAACCACACATAAAACTCTCTCAAAACTCTCTCAAGTCTCTCACACAAAGTCTATAAATCACTATCTTTAATTTAACTAATTATAGAGCAATATGGATGATCACTACCTTGGTTGGCCACTAGGCATGCCTTAGCCCTTAAGACATATCTCACATGAAGACATGGATTAATACAATCTTCATAATTCGATCATAGAATCTATGGGTCACCCTTAAGTAGCTACACCTTTTAATAAGGCCTTTGTAGCTCTTATAGGTCTCATAAAGACCTATTCACCTATTTAGCACACCATCAAACAAAATAAGAACATAAGACCACTTTTAAATACATGGGTCCACTCCTTATATCCCATTAGACATTCTCAAATGATCACAATCATCTTAGCTCATCTATACATGTGCTCAAACAACTCAAACAGTGACCTTATACACATGAACACCATTATTGAATATACAGGCAACTTCTTAATCATTTTTCATACTCAATATAGATTGATCACACCTTCTAAATACTCACAGATCATCTTTATGGAGTCTAAGACACTCCCAAATAACAAATTCATCATGAGACATTGAGACAACATCAAAATTATCTCAAATATCTTTCTCGGGTCATTTGTAGAATAAGAACAAACACAGTCAATTTATAAGCTCAATATCTTAAATTATACTTAATTTTAGATCTTCAAATTTATATTTCTAGATGCATCTTGGAGTCCTCTTCATCTTTGATTTTTATTACACTAGTAAATTCGACTTATATTTAAAGATATGGTCCAAAAACCATAGTCTAGTTTTTTCCTTTGCAAATTCAAATATTCAAATACAAATGGTCACAATTAACCTTCAAACACAATGCTCCCATCTCATGTCCTATCAACTTTGGATCAATCTTACACCATCAATATTTTACAAATTTTAACACATATTCTACTAAATCCAAAAATTAAACATCTGATATTTGACCTCATCTCATGTAATCTAGAAAATTTTACTCAATGTGTTCCATTGATCACTATGGATCAGTCAGGTTTTTATAAATCAACACTCACCATTCAGTCAATAAATCAAAACACTCATTCATCATTGGATCCTTATCCTTTACTTTTACTTAGTTGTTAAATATCATGCACCTATCCTCATCTCATTTCTTTCTAACTTCTTGGATCAATGTGCACCATTGATCTTGCTGAAACTTTAACTTGTGCATAAATTTCTAAGTATGAGAACCTTGCTTATTTACCTAAGTAGTCAGTTTTAAACCTTGATAAATTCTTTTGTGCTTAGATGAATGATCTCAAATTTAGACCATATGATATATTTACATAGGAGAATCCAAATATGTGACAACTTATCCTTAAGTCTTCACATGTTTGATATTTATTTCCATTAAAATACCATGTCAAAAACTTATGTCATAGAGCTAACTATGCTTAGAATTTGTTTGGGAGATCAATTTTGCTCCTACATAACTTTTGATACACTTTAGCATATAATCTAAATTTTATAAAAAAAATCAACTAGGACTAAAACTAAATATACCCATATGATTAGTTTCTCTTAATACCTTCACATGTGTAAGATATAACATCATCAAAATGTCTACTCAGCTTTTTTTGTCATATGCAAATTTGGCTAAGTATGGAAAAATATAGTCAAACTACTTGGGAGCCCAACTTTGTATATGTATATCTTTGACCGTGATTCCATGCATGACTTTAGATATTACACATAACAACTAGGGACTACTATGACCATAACCATATTATCGACTCCTTCTGACTCATTCCCACATAGAAATGGTGAAATCGTCAAACTACCTACTTAGATTTTCTACCATTGGACCCAAACTATTTATATGAGCACAATGAAGAACTAGATGAATACCACTCCTACACATAAGCACTAGAATCAAAGAACACTTCTTATGGGACCTATTTCACATGCTCAATACTTAAAACTCATCACTAAACATCTCAAACCATGCAAACTCTGAAGATCAACCAAGCCTTCTTCAAGCATACTAGGACAACCACATTACACACTTTGTCATTATTATTTAGGCTATCAAAGCACTTCATCCACTCATCAGGACACATCCATGATGTCATCATGACAACTCTCTAATAAGAAATACATAGTGGTGGTTTTTGAGGTCATTGTTGTCATGATATGAACATATCAGTAATTGATTAATTATTAAGAAAACATGTTACTAACTTTATTTAAAGATGTACATGGTATGCCAAGTAGCAAATTAATGAGTCAAAATATATAAACATACCCTCCCATATATATACTATAATGGAGCTCTCAAGGACACAAATGGTTTGATTATTTTTTTGTTATTTTGGACATGATTTCTAAAATGGCTTATTTTCTTCTAATAAGGGTGATCCAAGTAAAGTGGAAGATTTGTGTTTTAGAGAAATTGTGAGACATTATGGTTTTCCAAATAATATTATTTCTAATCAAGATACAAGGTTTAGTTTTGAGTGACATCCACAAAATGAAGGTCTAATAGATGTTGTTAACAAGGCCTTGGGTAATTAATTGAGTTACTTACCTATAAATTTTTAATTAATGGGATGATGTTTTTCCTCAAACTGAATTTGTGCATACAATTATGGGAATATTATTATATCTCACATCATCCCAAATTTTTTATGGGTTAAATAACATATGGGTTAAAAATTAGGTGAAATTTCCATTTGAAAGAAGAATTAATGACGATGCATAAATATTTGAGGAGAAAATGCAATAGTTTCATGAACATTATAGAAAGAAATTTTGCACAAAAAAATCTAAATACATATTAAAAATGCAATGTCAATGTCTCAAAGAGAGGGGAAGTTTGAAGTTGAGAATATTTCCATTGCATTCTTGAGAAAGAATATTACCAAATAGAGGTAGTAAAGTTGAGATACAAGAAAAGTGTTCCATTCAAAATTCTAAATAAATTTGGGGATAATTCTTATTAGTTAGAGTTACTATACAAGTCTAGTATATCTCACCTATTTTCAATTTTGTATTTTATTTGTGTTTATCATGAAGGGAATCTACTCGAGGTTAAAAATGAAGATTATGTATTGGTATAACGAAACTAGTTTCCCAAAAAAAAAATGCAAATAGAAGTTGTATTAAATGATAAGATTACTAATACAAGACAATCTCAATGGAAGTAGTGTTTAGTTAAGGGGAATGAAAGATGTCAATAAAAAATCATGTGGGTTTCAAACATGGAATTCTAGATGCTTAGATAATAAATATTACTCAATTCCCCTATCCTAAGTCATCAATTAATGTCAAGTGATGGGAATGAGAGTTTTTTAGCAAGTTTATAAAGGAGATGTGAGAAAATGACTTTATAAGATCAACAAGTAGATCATAATTTACCATGGGTCGAGGATTGGTTTGGATGCCAATCTATATAATATTAGTAGGAAGGGGATTTTTTGGTTGGTAATCCCTCATGTGAGTAATGAAATTTTCATCCTCATTTTTTTTAACTCCATAAATCCTATCATTCTTTTCTTCCATTGAGGTTTTAGTTAGGGAGCCACATCATGATTAATTTGTGTGGAAGTGGAATCTTTGACATCATGATTTCATATTATAAAGGTTGGTTAATTGGGCTATCATGTGCATATTTTTAACATTATGTTTTTGGTGGTTAGTAAATGAGTTTTTTATATACATAAATTCACATTTTAAAATGCCATGGGACCAATTGATGAGGTTTATGGATTTACATTTGCATTTCCCAAGAACATTTCCATAAATGTTTATCGTTGGTATTTGGGGAGTCTTTGAATAAACTTGTTATACTCCCTATAGGTATGCTTATCATGACCAATAATTTTGTGAAAAAGGAAATAAATATTGGGATCATAATCCCTAGGCCTTTGCTTTTGGTTTTGTTGACCAAATATTTGTTGGTTGTTCTAATAAAATTATTGGTTTTGGAATTGAAGGTTTTGGTAAATATTTTCAAAATTATTTTGAAATCCGTTCTAAAATTGATTATCCTAAGGTGGAGGATGGTTGAAATACATCATATGAACTATTTATGAGGGGGTTTATTTCCTCACACCCTCATTATTGTTATTTACATTATTATTTTCCATTTGTTGGTTTTTCTTTTTATTTACCATGTTTGTATCTTGGGCATGAACTATCACACCATCTGTAGTGACATTTAGGCTTTAGTTCAAAACCTTAGGGCCTTGATTTTTGGGGTTGTATTAATTTTCATTTTGATAAACCCCATTATTTTGTTTAGGGGAAATGATTTACCTATTGGATTGATAAGTCCTAGGATAATATCAATGTCTAACTGATCTATCTTAAGAGTGCTCTCAATCACTTCTTTATAAAACCTATAAGGAAAATTGTGAATGTCTTCCCATGTTTCCTTATTAAGAGAGTGTAAAAAGAGATTGTATAACTCTCTATGGTCCATATTTGGGGTAATGGTGGAGTATAAGAATTGATGTTATCTAGTAACAAATTGGGAAACATTCAATGGATTCTTACTTTACGTGCAAAAACTCCCATATACAAGTTTTGATCAGTATGTTCATGTCAAACACCTTGAAACCCCAATCATGAGTTGTTGGAAAGAATGGATGGAGTTCTCAGGGATGTGATAATACTAATCTAGTGTAGTTATTTTGAGATTCTTTAGGAACATCTTAACAATACCCCATCCCAAGGTATAATTTCTCTAATAGTTATTAAATATGCTTTCACATGTGCATTAGGGTATCCCTCTCCCTTGTATTTGGGGAGTTTAGGAAAGGGACATGGTAAGAGGACTCCTCATATTTTATGATTGATGGGTTATTTCAAGTATCTCACATAGGTCCCCATGGTGCTACAGTCTTTCAAAGTCATAATAGGATGATCTTGAAGGAGAGGGGATGGGTAGGCAATGGACAAGAAATCATTAGAAGGAAGAGACATGGGTTGAGAATATGAAGAATAGTATGCCAGGAATTAGTTTTTTTGTAACTTATATTTGGATAACATATGGTAATAGGGTGGTAAATTTTTGGAAAATGGGAGCACTTGTAATGGTGGAACATGTATGGGTGGCACATTGGCCCTCATATATCTTGGAGGAATAATGAGTGACAGTGTGTTGGTCACCACATTATTTTGAGGAGGGTATGAGATAGAACACATAATAAGAAATTCAATAGGAGGTTGATAAGAGGGAGGGATGTTTGATGTTATGGGGTTATGAACTTCATGAGTAAGGATTTCCCAAAGGTTTTGGTTTGGTATGAATCTATTGGAAGGTGGGATAAGTTGGTAATGTGGTAATTGATAGGATGCCAATGGGATTATAATATAAGAGGAATAACCTTGATTTTTGAGGTTAGGGGTCATTCCTTGGTTTGAAGAATCTTATTTACTCTCTAGGTATTAAATGCATCCCACTAAAGTGGAGATGATCTTACTCAGTGAAACATTGGTGTTAGGATAGGGAGCCTCTCTTGTAGGATACTCACGATGAAAGGATTGGTAGCCTATAATGAATTGGTTCATGTTATATGGATTAAGATGAGTAATAATGGGATGAACATGAGTTATAAATGTATTTTGGTTAGTATTAGAGGGAGATGAGGTTAATTTCAACCTGTTGAGCCCATATTTTAGAAGGCAGATGCTTTTGACATATTGGTCAAACCATGTTGTACTTTCAATAGTTGGGATTTCTAAATGATATGGTGTCTATATATAATTTGGGGATAGATGCCACCTCCAATAATTATTTCCATGTTGTTAGAGTCATGGAAATTTTTGGAGATTTCAAAATGATCCCACAATTTTTGACTTACTACCCTAGACATGGTTTTTAAAATAAAAGAAGAGTTTTGATATCATTTCTCCATATTTTGGGTGGATTTATTTGTTCTAAATAAAGGAGGCTTTACTTGTAGGTTGAAATATCATTCTATATGTTTCAAGGTCAAAGGTTATCTAAAAATATTTCCCAGACATATTCAATGGGTGTATGTGCACCCACAAAATAAATAGAAGAGATGAAGGTGGAGGAAACAAAAGAAAAGAGAATTAAATAAAATAAAAATCCTTTCACATTGGGTTCACCAATTTTTGTACACACGAAAATCAACATGTTAACCTTCATGTACTTGAATTCTCAAGGTATGGCCAAGAAATTCAATGAAATGATAATGGAATGAGTTGTCTAGTAGTTTAGTTGATTGGGATGATTCAGTTGAGGGATTTTAATGGGAAGGGTAGGAGGGTTGGTATTTTATCATAGTTTGGAATTAATTTGTTGTATTAAATATAATTAAGATAAAATAAATATAAGGCTAGAAAATTATGCAAATTACTTGTAACTATCAGAACAAAGGTAAAGTTCTAAAATGGATAGTACCAATGAATGAAAGAATCTAACTATGAAAAACATAAGAATAATTAGTTTTTTGTTCTTATAGGTTGACTATGTATGACTAAGATATGACCAAAACTAATTAAATTAGATATGATTATGCACATGCAATTAAAATAAATATGTCATTATTATAAGATAGAAATGACTGGAAAAGGTCAGGATCAACTACCACTACTATCCTATGTGGATCAACATTGACCTACATAAAAAATAGGAAATTGATGACACAATGATCTAGAACTGATTTAAATACACGTGTGCATACATTCAACCTTAATTTATGAGAGAATGATCCCAATCACCCCCATGATGATTAAATGATGTCTACGTATCTAATACTTCAAAAAGGGAATCCAAACCCACTTAGTTCTCCCACCTAAAATGCTTAGTGGGATAATGCTCCTTATTCTACATGTATGCATCTAAAGATGGCTTGAATACTTGATCATGTTTTACTTAACTTGGATATAATATGATTTTGAGTTGGTTAAGAGCTACTTCAAATGAAAAGATTTCAATTTAAATTAATAATAGAGAAGCTTTTGCACATTATGCAATAGTGTAAGTGTGCCTCAATAGTGAAATTTCTGAGTTGTAGAATATGTGACTTAGATGTGCAATTATAACATTCTAAAAGGGTTAAACCTCACACTACCTATCCCAAAAATATGTACCAACTTATAAATTAAAGTTTGTTATCACTCAAACCATTCACCCATTTAATTGGAAGATGGTTCAATGAGACAATGGAATCATCCCCCAAGGTGGGGACTCTTGCACTCCTTGGGACAAACCTCTAGAGAAGGTTAGATCCATCTTATCTAGATGTATTTGATTTAGGATCAATATGTAGGCCTAAAAGAGTTGAAAGAAAATCTATTGCTAATTTTATATCTAAAATTTATTGAGAGAAAAGGGGGAGGGGGCTATTGAAATGTACAAGGTCATGCACCAAGACTAAAAAGAGCACTTTTATGGGCTTTGAAGAACACACTAAAATTATTAAAAATGAGAAAACATTACACAATATCCAAAATGAATGCTTCACTTGCATAAGTGATTTGTATGAAGATGTAGGACACAATACAATACTAAGAGGGATGATAAATGATCTACAGATAGTGCATGTATAGACTTCAACACACACATCATACAAACTACAAGATAGAGCCAAGCTCTGCATAGAGGTGTGAAGGGATAGACAAAAATTAGAGGTGAAATAATCACCCACATATAAAGATCAACAAGCTAAAAATACATAGAATGCAAAAAGCATGAATAAAGATAAGCTCAATTCTCATTAGTTACAAGACTCAAGTGGTAAAAGCCTCGTGGAGGGAAAATTTTGGTAGCATTACTATACCTAGAAATATTAATCATTTTATAATGTAAGATATAGGAAATGGGGATCCCACGAGTCATTGATTATAATAAAAAAATATAGATGAGAGAATTAAATTAAATATCAAAAATAGATACATAATATTTCTATGAATCATGCAGGGATGGCCAAAGGTAATCGAGACTCTAATGGTGTCCTCAAGGCATGGTAATGAATACCCTAAATTTGAATTTATCAACTCAACCCTTTCTCCTATTCATTGTTCAGCAACCACTATTTAAATGTTCAATGGTTACAACTTAATTTGAAAGGTTTTGTGTGCATAAATGTGGCTATATATTTGATGGAATTATTGCCTTGGAAGATTTTGGCTTAATTTTTCCGCTTCTACTTTCAATGTTTCTCCTTGGATACTTCAATTCCATGCTTGTCATTAAGAGACTTATTTATCTTGTATGATCTGGTCATGATCTCATAATGTTAGTCTTAATTATTCTTTAATGTTATTAACTATATTATCATTAAATTATGTAGAATCAAGCTTAGTTCAAATTATGACTGTAACATCTTCTTGAGTCACTCATCTCATAATCCTATGATCCTTGAGCCACCGTGCTTTAATTCTACAAATCTTGAATATGATGGTCTTGATAGCCAAACAAGCTATCAATTTTAGGTTGGTACATTAATGGCATGGCATTATTCCATTCTCTACCTCCTTTGTTACTTGAATTCATCACCCCTTTAATCCTTTGTTACATTGTAGATATATCATCTGGGCCATGTAGTATATTATTAATTTTCTACCCTTTCACCAAGCTCTATCGGCTGGGCTCTATCAAATTTTAGTCAGTGATTTCTTATTCATTGGGAACTTCTATCACTATATGTTTAAGTCCTACCATCTCCATGTGGATCTTTCTCACTCTTCCATTGCTTGACTAAGGCTTCAAATGTAGTGTTGATTATTCTTCTTGTAGTGAAGTGAGATTTCACCATGTGGCATCATCTCGCTAATCTACTATTTTTACACACTATTGGGCTTGAACCAATTATTATGATTTTGTGGAGAAAAAATATTTTTCCACGTGATGTCATCTCACTAACCCACTATCCTAGAGGGATTTAAATTTATATGGATGGTTCTAGATCATCAATATTGTGACACATAGAAGTATCCCACTAACTTTCCACTTTGCTTGGGAATTTTAGTATATCAACATGTGGCATCGAGTGAAGATATACAACCTTCACAAATTTTATTTTGACTCATCCAATACCTATTTTTCTTCTTTTTATCTTCATAAAATTTGTCTTGACTAGTCTTCCTCTTCAAAAATTTTGTTTGGAATGAAAGTTCTAACTTTTTTCAATAATTTTTCTAAAGGAAAAGATTTAGTCAATTATTTATAAAGAGTTTGAAAATTTTGTTTGAAACAAACGTTCTAAATTTCTCTCAACACTTTCTCTAACTACTTCACTAAAAAATATGTGAAGAGCAAACATTTCATAAAATTGTGAATCAAAACCTATGAAGTATTGATTTCTCCTTTTAAGACTTTGTCATTTTCATGAACTTGGACCAAACTTTAAAAATCTCATGACTATTAAAGCTTTGAATCAAAAATAGATGTTTCCCCTCATGGTGACTGAAAATAGTCAACACTCTAGCGACCTCTATGGGATGTTTGCCTACTAAGCATGAATCTATTATACTTATACAATCCATTGGGCATGGGGTCATTTAAGCAATCAACACATTTCAATCTAGAAGTATAACTCATCTACAACTTGATTGGATTACCATTAAATGAGTTCAACTGAGATTCACCTTTTAACAAAAAGAGAAAGTAAGGAATAAAACAAACATGTAAAATCACTTAGTGGAATAAACTAAGATATTATGTCACATCACTTAGATGAAATAAAATGCAGCTAAACCACTATATATAAGTTGAAAATCACTTCAAGAGTAGTGTTTTAGATGGATCCCATTGATTGGGATCGATAATTCTTCTCCATTAAACCTCAAGAAATGAAAAGTGTTGGCCTATTTACAGCCTATGATGACATAAAGACTACTCCATATTGCATAAAACTTTATGTGCTTCTCAACTTTTTCTTTTTCCACATCTCATTTGATCACTAAGTCTCATTCTTGGAAAATTATATCAATAGCCTTCTTATTGTAGGTTTTTTTTCATTTGAGTTTGTTAAAACTCCAAGGTATACATTATTTTCCCTCTAGTCTCTTCTAAATCCATTAGTTTAGTTAGCCTTACCATCATAAGATATTTTTAAATTAGCTTCAGTTGGTAGGCAAGCTCTAGTGAAGGAAATTCAAGTGGCATAGGTATCCTGTAATCTCTTTCATATACTAACATGAAGGGATAATTACCTATTTCCCTCTTCAACATTATTTTGTCTTCCTACAAGGCTACTTTGAGTTGTACATGCCAAGTCTTTTGATTATCCTTCATGGTTCACTTGATGATGTGGATTAGGATTTTATTGGTCAACTCAGCCAAACTATTACCTTGAGGGTAATAATATGAGGAGGTGCTCAAATAAATGTTATGTCTAACTGCCCACTCACTGATTCTAATCCCAATAAGAGCCATTGCATTATCTAAGATAATGGTGGTTAGAACATGAAATATAATCATAATTACCTCATATAAATATAACATGGATGTTTCATTTTCCTCTTTGAGTGCTACCATTTTTGTCTATCTTATAAAGTAGTCTAAGGTAGTTAGAATCCACTTATATCTAAAACTTGAAGGACAGTTTATCATTCTAATAAAATACAAACCCCATTGAGTGAAGGTTTGATCATCTTAGACTATATGAGGTGGAAGAGATGATAGCCTCTATTTTCCTATAAAAATGCACATTTATTATAACTTCTCACCCATCTGTGAGTATCTTTAAATAGATTTAGCTAGTAATAACTAGCCCTCATGATCTTGACAGTAATAGTTTTGGGTGAATAATGTCCTCCTGACAATCCATCATAGAAATCTTGAAGGATATTATAAGTTTGACTATGTTATATACATCTTAGAATAACTCCATTGATGTCTTTTTTAAACAATGCATCATTGACAAGCACATAGGGAATAACTTACAACCTAAAATGTCTTCTTTTGACTTTATCAAGCCTTTATGAATACTCCCCTGACTAGAGAAGGGCCTTCATGATCTAAGTCTAAGAATTAAAGGATCTTTATCAGCTAGTTGTTCTTCTTATAGTTTAAGGATTATTTTACCTTCAATTTCTAGGTCAGTTGATAACTATTCACATAATCTTTTTCCCCTTATGATCTTGGTGTTTTGATGTTAATATCATATTTCACCATCTTGATGATCTAACCATCTATTTTTTCATTGATATATCCATTTAATAGAAACTCTTTCACACCTATATGTGAGACCATCAATTAGATCTTATTTAGATTAAGGTGAGTCCACCTTTTATTAGCGTGGAATCTAGTCACAAGCACATCAGGAGGCCTAGGTATCCCTAAGAATAAAAAATAGATCCAACAACAAAAATAAAAAGATAAAGGGAAAGAATCAAAGAGGTACTATAGAATGATCATGGATTATACCGAGTCCCACATTCAAGGGCACCAAAGAAAAAAAAACCCAACCAAAAAATAAACCAAAATTGACTATGAGAGAAACCACAAATAATTTGAATCTTGAATTATTTGTAAACTATTATGTTCATTTATTTTTTTCAAGAGATCCTTAGGAGAAAGTTTTAGTATTTCCCCATTGATTTTAAATTTTTTTTTAGGGCAGTGGAGGTCTTTTGAATTATTAAATCAATCATGAACACCATTGTACTCAGGATAAGAAGAAATAGAGTGACCAAATTTATTGCATTGGAGGCAAATTTATTTTTCCCTATCAAACAACATATCCAATTTTAGGATCTCAAAGAGGAATTTAATTAGACTGAAATAGGAAGCAACTGATCAATTGGAACTAGCATATAGAATCTTTTGGAAGTCATTCTTTTACATGATCGGGTGCCAATTTCCATGCTCACCAAAGTGTCAAGCAACATTGCTAATCTCCTCAAAATTTTATCATCTCAAAAATGAAGAGGGAGGAAAATTAGTTTCAACCACATCAAAATCTAGTTAGGCCTAAATTTGGATACAGACCAATTAATTTTCCATTTTTTTAGGATGAGGTATGCCTTTCCCATTACCCATGGGCCTTTGTTTAGGATTTTCTACCAACTTTCCTTGCACACAAAATAAAATAGTAAGTAATCATTAGAAAGAGATATTATGTTAAATTCTTCCACTCTTTTCCATTTTTTTTGGTCTAATTCTTTATGACCTCCATGTTGTGTTTGGCACCAACAAATTTTCCCACCAAAGAATTACATTATTTTTCCTTAGATTCATCTTGAAACCTATCCTACACATATAGGAATAGGTTCCTATAATTTTTTTCCTTCAATTGATATATGTCATATCTCTCCTAAGACTTATTTTTGTTTAAAAAAGATCCTACCATGATTTCCTTCTCTCTAAGGGACAAGAAACACTTTTTAAAACTTGTCTTCCATTTTCCTATCTCATTAATTTTTAAAATGGTCAATTGAATCTTGTTATTAAATAGCATGTGTTTGAATTTATTCAATGCTCTATTGATAGACATCATTTATTTTTCCATGAAGCTATATCTCAATTCATAATCTTTAATCACTTGACTGAAGAAAGCAATAAGTTGTTCCATTCTACCACTATTTTGTTGTAGCATAGTGGATGAAATCTTTGTCATAGCATGGATTCACAAGTGTGGTGGCTTGGTATATTTCTCTTTTGGTTGCTTTATAGTTATATTTACCTTCTCTTATGTAGCTAAAATCAGCATCCTTATTGAGTGTAGAGTTAAGTGGCTTGACCGATGAAGCAAATTCTAGTATAAACCTTCTCATAAAGTTTATTTTTCCCAAAAAACTTTAGTCTTTTTTTGTGTGTTGGCAAATAAAGGAATTTGATGGCTTCAACTCTTTTTAGGTCAATGGCCAATCCATCCATAGAAATAATGTACCCCAATAACTAACCTCCATAGATAGTAGATACACATTTATTTCAGATTAAAGATACCCCAAACTCTCTACATCTATCAAAGACTTGCTTCAAATGATCCAAGTGATTAGTTACACATTTGGATAAAATAGTGATATCATCAAGGTAAACCAAGATTATTTATTAGGACCTTAAAGGCCATGTCCTTAGCTATTTTGAAGGCCACAATAGTGTTATTTATTCTGAAAGACATCTTTATATAAGCATAGGTACCCTATTTGGTGGTAAAGGTTATCTTGAACTAATAATAATCTTGTACCAATATCTTATTATAGCCTGAATAACCACCAAGAAATGAAAACATCTAAACCCTCATTATTGTTTGTAGGATCTCTTCCATGGGTAGAAGGGAATAGTGATTCTTGTGGGATGATCTATTCAAGTCCCTGAAATCCACACACATCCTAATCTATCCACTCTTCTTTCTTATTAGGACTAAATTAGATATTCAAGAGGAGTGTTTAATTGATAATATGATATTAGCCTATATGAGGTTGGTCAATTCCTTCCTCATCAGTTATTCTAATTTGGAATTTATAGGGCTTTGTGTTTGCCTAACTAGTTTGGCATTAGGGTCTAACTCAATTGTATGTTTGGCCATGACTAGGTCAAAACCCATAAGATCTTGGTAACTCCATGCAAATATGTCATCATAATTTCTATAAAGGTGAATAAATCCTTGCTTTTGAGGCTAAGTGCATATCTTTCTATCTCTTAGGATCTTTCCATTAAAAATGAGCACTTGTTCTCAGTTCTCTTTATTTACCATCATGTTCCTCTTCTCATCTTTGAACTAATCATCAAAGTTGAAGATGTTCTCTAGTGTGACCAATACTTTGGGTAGATTATTTCCTTTTAATTTGATAATTTTATCCTCATACTGTGTCTACAACCCTAATTGGTTCTTAGCAGAAAACTCTACCACCTCTTGTAAAAAATTGATGATATGCTCATCATTATCAAACACTTTCTAATTAGCATCATTATCAGGCACTATAGGTATAACTAGAAGCTTGATAAGTTGTCCTAAATCTCTCACAACATCATCATAGATATTGTACTAAGAGCTTAATGTGGCAAGCCTATCTGCATCAACATTATGCTTCCTTAGCATAGTTTATACATTGAAATAATCAACATGTTTAGTGAGGTCCTCAACTCTATGTTTATAAGCCTTTAACATGCTATTTTTAGATGTATTTTTGGTTCTCACCTTATTTACAACTATCTCACTATCCTTAAACACTTACAAGATTTCAATTCCTTTCTTTTGTACCAATTTGAGGCCTTAGATCAGTGCCTCATATTTGGCCACATTATTAGTGCATCTAAATTTCATCTAATATAAATGAAGTTATTTCTTCTTTTGACGAGAGATCATCATAATGCCTAAACGTACACCATTTCTACTTCTAGATCCATCAAAGAATAGTTTCCATGTGCCTTTAAGGTCTTCTTGAGTTTTTATGAGGTTTAGCTCAATATATTTGTCCTCAAGGATGAAGTAATTTCCCAATCCTATTTCCTCCATACCATCATATATATCAAATCCATAATACTCATTAGCCTATTCATCTAGTGTTGAATCTGAGACTTCCTATAGAGGTGTGGTAATCTCATGTAGGATTAAAATATCTTCAAGGTCATGCATTTTATAATTCATGTTGATGGAATTGGGTGAGTATGGCTCTATATGATTTCAAAAATATGCTCAACTTTGATAGTCACTTTGGTTTCATACCTAGTCTTTAACATGTGTGACCAATTAGAAGATAAATACCCACCCATTTTTCTGGTCAAGTCTCTTTAAATACAAATGTAAAAAAAAAGAGGTAAGTCTATAATAGAGATGTCTTGAGCAATGGAGAGGCTAATACATGCATGCAAGTTAAATTTTAAGCCTTTAATAACCAATATAATTTTGAAAAATGTTCCATCTATCTGGATAACTCCTTTTATAGTTGGGGTGTGCTCTATACCTAACATATTAGCCATCTTCTTGGGCATGACTGAGTTACTTTCACCCAAATCAATCATACAATTATAAACACGGTGCTTACCTATGATCAAGGAGATATAGAATGGTAGTGGCTTGTTACTTTTCCTAAGATCGCCTTCCCTTAGTCGACACAAACTTATGGAAATGGATTGAGAGACCTTTTTTGGTTCATGAGGATGAAATATCTTCAATGCTTCCTAAAATAAATTCCTTTGATAAGGAATGGATAGCACCTCCCACATAATCACATTTATATTTTTTTCTTCATTTCCTCCACTATGTTTAAGGGAATTTGAGTTTCCTTCATCTAAAAATTTGGGATATTAGCCTCCTTTTTAGTGTGTTGACTAGCCTAAGGTTGATTCTCCTTTTGAATAGGCTTATTCATTTGAGCTTTGGAGGTAGCAGGAGTCACATTCTCTTTAGGAACTTCACATGGAACTTACGAAGTAGAGGGTTGGCCTATTGAAGAAAACTTATCGCCCTCTATTACCCTTCTTTTAAGCCTTGTATTATAAACCACTAGACTATTGACTACATCTGACACTTGGTTCTAATTTATGTTGATGAACTCATTATCCTAACAATTTACCAAATTGGATTCATCTACCTATGTTTGGGTCTCTTCATGCACTTCTCCCCTGTGAAGCAGATTATTTTAGCTAATATTGAGGGTATGCTATATTTTTCACCAGCAAAGTTTGATTTAGCACTCTATTTGCATAGGTATCTTGATTATGTGGCTAATTAAAAATAAATCACCACTCATAATATTGGGATACATTGTTTTGAATGGGTATAATGGTTCTAAGGTGATAGAAATATTAATATTTTGTGTATTGTGTGGTCTAGAATAAGTGATTTGGCCTTGGGATTATGCATTACTTTGATAAGGTGGCATGGCATATTGGTAGGATTGATTAAAAAAATGATAAGGTATAGAATTATGATCTTGTTACCTCTTTAAGTCTACTAGCTCATTCCCAAAACTCTATATTAGTTATTTAACTTCATGTAATTAATTAGGAGGAATGGTAGATGCATATGGTGGGTTGAGTGCAATAGGGATAGGTGTCAATGAAGGTTGATCAATAGGTTAATTGGGTGGTGGGTCTATAAAGAGGAGTGTGGGAGGTCTGGGGGAAATCTTTTCATATTTAATTAGACACTTCTCAACCCTTACAATAATTTCATATGCATCATGGAGTACTAATCCTCTAATAGATTAGACCATTACCTCCATATCACTATTTAAAGCCCTTAGATAATATAAAAACATAGTATTTAAAGATGGCTTGAATAAGGGTGGAATTCTATCACAGACTCTTTAGAATCTAAAATTAAAATTAACAATTAGCTCATGTGGGGCTCTCTTAATGGTGGTAAGTTGTTTCAACTAAGATAAGTGATCACTCTTGACTTCAAATTACTTGATAAATTTTTATCCAAGGTCATTCTAGTTGTGAATGGAGTTAAGTTCAAAATCCTATACTATTGAAGGGATTTTATTTTTAAAGAATAGGTGAGTTGTTTGACTTCTACATTATCTTCAATGACATTATGGACTGATCAAATGTTAACAATATCTTGTATGTGTTCTATGGAGGTGGTAGCATTCTCATTGGTAAAATATGACAAGCTTTTAAGTGTTTAAACTAAAATGTCATCATACTAAGCCATAAATAAAGGACTACCTCCATTAAAGGGCACAAACAACTAGTTTTTTTAGTAACCGTGAAGGTAATAGATAATAACCTTCCTCTAGGTAGGGGAATATACTAAAAGGAGGGTTAGATTAAGCTCTTGGGGAAGATTGCCTTGAATTTATCTCTCCTAATAGGAGATGAGGATGCTCTAAATCTTCTTCTTCTATAAGGTATAGGTAATTCAATATAATGAAAAATAATACCTCTTGAAGATGATCTCATTTATCTTGGCATATAGATAAAATGTTGATCTTTGCAAACTAGAGATAATTGGACTCACTAAGTGCTTTGTAGAGTTCATTCAATATTATTGACCAATAATAACACCTAATTCTTATTTAAATATTTGATGTCATCCCATTAGGTGTGATAGAAACTATTATCATTTGAATTGTACACCTATTGAATTAGAATATGGTTTAGTGAGACAATGAGATCCTTCCCCAAAGTGTGGGACTCTTTTACTCCCTGAAACAAACCTCTGGAGAAGGCTGACTTCTTTCTAATCTAAATGCATTTGATTTAGGATCAACATGTAGGCTTAAAAGAGATAAAATGAAATCTACTATTAATTTTACATCTAATATCTGTTGAGGGGAAAAGGGAGGGAGGGGGTTGTTGAAATGTAAAAGGTGATGTAAAAAGACTAGAAATAGTAACTTTATGAGATTTGAAGAACACACTACAACTATAAAAAATGAGAAAACATTACACAATATCCAGAATAGACACTTTAGTTGTATAAGTGATTATTATGAAGATGTGAGACACAATACAACACTAAGAGGGATGACAAAAGATCCACAAATAGTTCTTGTATAGACTTGAATTTAAAAAGCATGACTTACAAGATAGAGCCAAGCTCTTCATAGAGGTGTGAAGGGATGGATAGTAATGAGAGGGGAGAGTATTACCCACATGAAAAGATTAAAAAATTAAAAAAAAACACATAGAATGCATGAAATGTGAAGAAAGGAAAAATTAATTCTCATTAGTTGTGAGGCTCAAGTAGTAAAGGCTTGTGGAAGGAAAATTTTGACAACATTATTTTATCTATAAATTTTGACCATTTTACAATGTAAGACCCGAGCTTTTAGAGGTAATGGAAATCCCACTGATCATTGATTACAATCATAAATATAACTTAAAAAATTAAATTGAATATTAGAAATTGAGAAATAGAATCTTTTTACCAATCAGATAGGGATGGCCAAAGGTAATCAGGACTCTGACTACATCCTTGAAGCATGACAATGATTACCTTAAATTTGAATATATCATCTCAAACCTTTCTCCTATTGGTTTTGAAACAACCAATATTTAATTTATCAATAGATGAAAATTAATTAGAAAGGTTTCATGTGTGGGAATGTAATTTTAGATCTAATGGAATTATTGTCTAGGAATATTTTGGCTTAGTTCCATCACTTCTATTTTTAATGTTGCTCCCTAGAGACTTTCATGCCATGCTTTTCATTAAGACACTTTTTTTTCCTATATTATTTGTTTATGATTTCATCATATTGGTCTCACTCACTCTTTAATGTTATTATCTATATTAACATTAAATTCTACATACTTGAACTTAGTTCAATTTACTATGCTAACTACAAAATCCTCTCAAGTCATTCATCTCGCAATCTTACAATCTTTGAACCACCATGCTTTGGTTCTATAAATCTTGCTTATAATGGTCTTGATGTCCAAATAGGCCATCAATTTTATGTTGGTACATTGATGGCATGACATTATTCCATTTATTGCCTCCTTTATTACTTGACTATATCACCCCTTTAATCTATTGAGATTTGGTCACAGTTTATGGCCTCCACATGTCATTTACCTAATTATTTTGGACCTTGTATTGTAGATCTATTAGTTAGGCCACATGGTAACTTAATATTTTCCTACCCATTTCCTAGGCTCTATCTATTGGTTTCTATTGAGTGTTGGTTGGTACTCTCCTATTCACTGGGTACTCCTGTAATTGTGTTATTGGGGCTTGATATCTCTATGTGGATCTTTCTCTCTCTCTTTCATTACTCAGTTGAGGATTCAATTGCAATGTTAATTATTCATCTTATGGTGAAACAAGATTTCATAACATGTAATCATCACACTTGCCTGTTACTTTGACATAGTACTAGGATTACACGGACCACCTAGGTGTCATGAAGCAACAAGATTTCACCACATGGTGTCATACCACTAACCCACTAGTCTGGAGGGATTTGAACTTGTATGGATGGTTCCAAGTCATTAGGTCACTAGGATTTCAACACATAAAAGCATCATGCTAACCTGCTACTTTGTTGATGTGGAAATCCTCTATAAAATTTTAAATAAATTATAGTAAGTTTCAAAAAAAATTTAAGCGCTTGGAACCACTAAGAGATCAACATGTGGCACCAGATGAAGATAGAAAACCTTCACAATTGTTTCTCTGACTCATCCAATGGCTATTTTTATTCTTCATAATATTTATCTTCACAAAATCTATCCCGACTAGTTTTCCTCTTTAGAACTTTTGTTTGAAACAAAAGTTTTGACTTTTCTCAATAATTTTTCTAAAGGAAAAGACTTAAATAATTCTTTATGAAGTGGTTGTAAATTTTATTCATAACAAAAGTTTTGAAGTCTTTTGCAACACTTTATCTGACTACTTTGATTCAAAATATGTGAAGACCAAACCTTTAACAAAATTTAGAAATCAAAACCTACAAAGTATTGATTTCTCTTTTTGAGACAGTGATTTTCATGAACTTAAACTAAAATTTGAAACTTTTATGATTATTGAAGCTTTGAACATAAAATGAATGTTTCCCTTCATGATGACTGAAAATATTCAACAAGATTTAACTTTGAAAATATTCTTTTATAGGTACAGGATATGATTGACCTATAGAGGTTAGGACTGACTATCGATCCCAACACTTGTGGGTCAATTCTGACCTAGAAGGGTAATGTTTGATTTTTATAATTTTACATGTCTGTAAAAATTCTCAAAGAAAGTTTTATCAATTAATAATATTTTTATAGATATAAAATAACAATTATAAAGGGATAGGTACATACAAGTACTTAGGATAGAGTGAGGTGGTGAAATAAAATGAAATTAAGTGCTCAAATCAACTAAGATAAAAGTGAGCCAAAACTGACATTTTTAAGTATACATGATCAAATATGAGTGTCTACATGTGTCCCCATTTAATTTAAAAATTAAATTACTAGAGTAAAAATAAAGATATACTTGGGTGTGTACAACACACTTTTCCTTTGAGAGAAAGTTTCAATCGTGCAAGGTGTTTTATAATGAATCCTACAATGATGCATACATAGTTAATGTCCATATGTAAAATAAAAAATTAAAATGTAACTTAATTTTTTTTAAATGAAAAGAATATAGGAAGGAGTATACCTTTGTGTGAAACAGTTGTTTCTCTTGTAACTTTGTTTGAAGATAATGCTTATTTGAAGCATTAAATAATTGGTACTTTCAATGAAATAAAAGAGATTTGGTTCCTTTATTAAATTAATAGTAAATTGAGGATGATCAAGCTCCAATTTGAAGTTAACATGCATAGAAAATAGAATCCATTGAGGGATGAAAAAACCTTGATTTTTTTTGTATTTATAACCTCAAGATAGAAACAAGTTGAAATCCATAATGGATTCATATAAAATAATGTTGGAAGGCATTGAATCTTGAAATTATGCACTAAGCACTTTAAATACATCAATCACTACATATGACATAGATTTAATTGTCAATTATTCCTTAATTCTTGTATGCATGATCAAAAAAGAATGCATAACATCCATGTCTCTGCCATGATCATAGATAAGTAGTAATGTAATTATGGCATGAATCAGTATCACGCCTCCCTAAATTTGAATAATAGTATAGTTTTCATAAATTTGTATCATGCCCTCATGTGATAAACGTAAAATTTATAATTTTGTATATATGTAAATTTTATAATTTCTAATTGAAACTTGTGTGTAGATACCCATGCATATGCATGCAAAATATATAAATTCTTAACATGTTCCTATAGTGTAAATGCATATGAATGGCATATGCCCACATAATTTATACCAATGACTAAATTTTGAACCATTTTGAATTATTTGAAACTATATTTTTTACTCAATTTATTTTTGTTCATTAAAGCATATCTTTGTATGGAAAACTCATTGAAATTCTCTATTTTTGAGGTGAGGAATATTTCCTTAAAGTCACTCATCTCATTTATATAATTTAAATTCATCATGTGTATCAATATATAATCATTGAATATTGTAACATATGTGAAAAAGGTACATCATCAGAGTAAGACATGTATCATTCAAATTATGCATGTAATATATAAGGCAAGGCCAAAAGTGTCTAATCTAGATAAAAATATAAATGAATCTCATAGTAGTAGTTGGAGTAGAATCATACATAATATTTAGTACATGATATGGATCATGACACTCATCAAAATCAACAAGTAGACAAACACAATAAGTACAATGTCAAACAATAAATATAATGGTGACATATAATGGACATGTTCAAAAGTCTCAAAAAATAAAAATTGCACACACAAGGCCACAGGCCATAGGTAATAGAAATTAGTAATGTCACAAACAAGGGACATGTTTAAATGTTTCACAAAGTATAGGACCAAGGGTCATAATCAATGAACTATTCAAATTTTACACATATTAAACAATGATTGCATATAAATGCTCAAGCAATTTTTATATCAGGACCAAGGGCCATAAAAAATAGACAAGAAAAATTTAATCTACTATGTACAAGTAATAACACCAATAGAGAATAAAAATATAAATATGGTATACACCATGTTTATGTAATATAATCATATCCTAACAAAATAACATATACATGTATACAATGTAAAATATAGATGTTAGCAATAGATTTTTAAATAATATATAGCTCAAAATGGTGGAGTTATAAAATAGTAGCACATGAAAAATATTATAACATTTGGATAAGATTCCCTAACATGACATGGCCACTAGGTAAAGGAAATTCCAACAACTAAGTCCAAGTGAAATTTATGTGTATTGTATAACACTCATAAATACTATTGAAATGCACATGTGATAGAAAAATATTATATTGTCTACCAATCATGAGATAAATAAAAAATGAAATGATATAAACTAGATATCTAATCATGCTCACATATTGATTTTAGATTTATAAAATATTTTAAATGTTTTTTTTATTTTGAAGCATTTTTGTTGTACTTTTTTGAATTTTTAAACAAGAACAATAGAGAGTAATAGATGAAACCATGAGTTTAAAATTATAAAAAATGAAAGGGTTATGAAAAATCTGCAATATGTGTCACTATAAAGTATACACTAAAAATGATGGCATAACCATGCATGAGCAAGATGCCCCCACTATATATGTGAATTTTAGTTTGAAAGACATGTGGGTGATAGAATAGAGACATGGAGGAATGATTGTATATTTTTATCTCATCAAATATATATTTATAAATATATGTAATGTGTATGTATGAACAAGATAGTATAAAAATGAAAGATTTTGCATGATTAATTAATGTTTTGTAAACTGAAACCGAGTATGGTAAACAAAAAATTGGATGTATTAAGACTATGTTTGGTCAAAATTTTATTTGACCATGATTATTTTTGGTTGATATTGTCTATGATGGAAAATATAGTCTACTTTATTCACATTATGAAAACAATAAGCTACATGATAAAATTGGAAATATCATATCATTGTTTACACTATTTAGACCGAGATGGTGAAAAAGTAGAGTCAAGAGGCCAAGAAAATACAAGGATCTAAGGGATAAAAGATAGATCGAATAGATCACATATATGAAAAGTAAAATAATAACATTATGAAATAATAAAGAAGTTATTTGTAGTAAATTTGTGGTTTTTAAATTATGTTAAAGTATAGTATCTATGCAAGTGCATCATGTTTATATTTTTTTACAAGGTTTAATTCTTGTGTAGCTAATTGATAATCCCATGTACTTAATGTTTTAGTAATAAAAAATGGACCCAACCAATTGGCTTTGTATTTTTCTTATATGTATTTGTATATTTTTTATTTATTTTTAATACTATATCCCCCACTTGAAACTCTTGCTTACGAATATTTTTACCATATGCGTGTTTGATGTGATCTTAATATACTTGGAGGTGTTCAATAGCTTGAATATGATTGTCACCAAACATTTTTTATTCTTGTAATATTTTTTTCTAGTATTCATTAAATTTGTTTATATTTCTTAGAAACTCGTAAAAAAGAAATTTCCAACTCAAGTGGTAATAGCATTTTTATGTTGTAAACAAGATAATATGGGGTAGCCTTTGTTGGTGTATTCACACTTGTGAGATATGCCAAAAATACATATATATTCTAATTGTGATAATATTACTATGCTTTATAATTATTTTTCTTGAAATAATTACAAGAGTTTTATTTGTAGTTTCTATTTGACCATTGCCTTGCATATAATATGGTGTACAAAATATGTGACATATTTTGTACTTCAAAAAAATCATTTAAATATTGTGTTTTTTAAAGATGGTCCATTATCTATAACAATAGTTGATAGGAGTCCAAACTTTCAAACAATATATTTCATTAAGAATTGGCATATATCTTCACTTATAGTAGATCATAAAGGTATGGCCTCAACCTATTTTATGAAATAACCTATAGAAAAAAATTGAGGAAGTTTGGAGCTTTGGAATGCAGATTTGAAATGTAATCTTGCATTAAAGGCACTTCAAGCTTTACGTTAGCTTCCTTGCTTAAATTTGTCTCTTTGGTATTACATGTTTCTTACAAGTTGGTTAGGAAGCAATTTGAGTTATGATACTCTTCTCATGTTTTTTTTCATTTGGACATGATTGTTGGGTTTGTTTATGTTTGATTATTTTTTATTGTATGTGTTTCTCTTGTGGTTTTAATTCTATTTGGGAGTCTATGATATATTTACTTCCCTTGGATTGTGAAACATCCATTCACCTATTGTATCCCCTCTTCATTCTCTTTTCCTTTGGGAAAAGAAAGTGGCTGAATTTATTATTTGTCATATAATTGATGGTGGACAAAGAAACCTTGATTGTGTGAGGAGTAAGATTGAAAAATATAATAATATAAATAATTGTGCTCTAGATTTTCTTAAAGATTTTTTTAGAAAAATTGGTTATGGGTATTGTTTAGAAGTGGAAAAAAAATTGTTGAGGAAGTTAAGAAATTGTTCTCCGACATCTTGCATCAAGAAGAGGTTGATAAACAATTTGAAGAAGTAGAGTTCATGATTGGATAGCATGAATCAGCTAAGGATGGAGTGGGAAAGAGAAGTTTGAGAGAAATTGGTAAGTGATCTATCTTTTCCACAATGCTCTTCCTTAACCCTATTCTCTCCATGGAAATGATTTGTTGAATGAATAAGCCAGACTGAAAAATATTGGTATCTTCTTTGTTTGTCTTAATAAAAACTTGCTTTCTTCCCAAATTTGTTTTTATAATTGGTTAAACTCTATTTGGGAGAAGAAAATGGGGATATATGTGAGATTTTATAGAATATTTTAGAAGGGTGTCTTTTTTGTTACTTTCATAAAATTCAAATATACAAATAAGAGTTATTAGTAAGCTGATATGGAATGTCGGTTAGTCTCTTTTTAAAGTTGTTCCATGGGACCTGTGTGTGGATTATAATGAAATTTTATTTAAGAATTCACCCAGATGATTTTATATCAAAAACATTCCTTTATAACTATAGAATGTTTTTCCTCGGGCACTCAAACCCCTTGGAGATGTTCTCAAGATTGAATATACTAGACACTCCTTGGCCTACATGAATGTTAGGGTTCTAATTACCCTAGCTCTATTAGATTTCTTTCCTAAAACCCTAACTTTTAATCTTCATATAAGTACCTTTATCTATCCTATTAAAGATATAGGAGGTCTCAATGCTTGTTTATTATATAAAAGAGATGGCCACTTAATGAAATATTTCCCTCTTCTTATTAAAAATTAATTTAAGGCCTCAAAGCCTAGCCCTAACCTTGACAATAATGAGGGCCTTTTTTATCCCAACCCTCTTAAGTTTGAGGAGGTAAATCCTAAAAATAATTCTCTCTTTGACAATGAACCTTTTGAAGACAAAGCATCCCCTATTATAGGTGGGGGTAAAAATTGCATTCAAGATTTTCAAAATTGTATTGATTGTCATAGCTTAGAAGGTATTAGCCGATTCAGGTTGAATAATGACTTTGGATTGAAGCTTATTTCTATGTTGATTGTTGAGGGATGGATTCCCCCTATATTTTCTTAATAAGTAAATTATTCCCTCTTATTATTAGCCTTAATATAGGGTTCATGATGAGCTCATAATTGATGTCATTCCCTTCTTTAAAGGGAAACTTGTTAAAAAAACTATTGCAAAAGTTTTAGATTGTCCTGAAAAAGAAGGTATGTCCCATGATAATAGCACCACTTGCATTAAAAATTATTTTATGGAGGTCATCCCTCCTCTTGAGACACCTATAGTGAATGTTTCTCTCCTTTGTGTTCTATCCTGTAAGGCTAGGGAGATGAACCCAATGACCAATTGTGACCCAAGGTTTACAGAAATTTAGAAAGATAAAGAATTGAGAGACCCTGAAAACACAAGCATCTACTTTAGCCCCAAATAAATCTCATATGGTGAATGAAGTTTAATAAAATCAAAATATATTATATAAGAATCAGGTGACAGCTCCAGAAAAAAATAATAAATAAAATCAAGTTCCAAAGTGTTTCAATAAACCTTATCAAGGTAAAGGGGTGAATAAGTCCCCTATGGTGGAAAAGAAACTCTAGATTTTTATTTGTATTATAAGATGGAAATTTAGGGATTTAGAAACTCTTGGTAGGAATCCTATTATTAGATAGTTTAGAAACATAAGGCATAATCTGGACTTCTTGTTCCTCAGAGAAGTAAAATCTACCATCTTTATACTCTCCTCAACTCTTAGTTTTATCTATCCCAATTTTGTTCACTTCTCCTATAATCACCAGAGAGGAAAAGGAGGTGCCTCTATTTTGATTAATTTGAATTTGAAGGATTGTATTGTTGATCATAGCATCTATACTTGTAATGATGTTTTTTAAATAAGTCTTCTAATAAATAACTATTTTTTTGGTATCTACAATATTTATGCCCCCAATGAAAATAATCAAAGATAAAATTTGTGGAATTTATTCACCTCTAACCTTAAATATATCCCTTGGATATTTAGGGGTGACTTAAATATGATAGAGGAAAGAGAGGATAAGTAAGGAGGAGACCCACACACTTGGAAAGGGAATGAACTCTTATTTTGGTCATAATTCAAAAGAATTCACAAGGTTGTGAATCTTCTTAATAAAGATAAAAAGAAGAGTAAAGATATTTGGTTCACATGGTGTAATATTCAAACCAACTTTAAAAGGATGTATTCTAGATTGGATAGATTCTATCTCTATCAAGATTATTTTGGTATTCCTCACTATCATGATGCTAAATTAGTTAAGGTGGTTTTATGTACTATCTTTGATCACTCATTTATTTAAATATGTGTTTCCCTAAAGGATGAGAAATTTATTGATAAGGTAAGTATGAAGGGTCTTTATAAGTTTAATGTATCCCATCTCAAAGATAGGGTTTGCATATGGTATTCACTCTACCTAGAATGTTTATAAATGTACTTGTAGTTCTTCTTCTAAAATTAATAAGTGGAATAGTTTTATGGATATGTCAAAAAAATGCTAGATCCTATGGTTAGTTTAAAGCTAAGAGGAAGAGGAAATTTGCTAGAGAGGCTCAAGAGAAACATATTCAAATAGAGAGTTCTCTTCAAAATGATCCTATGAACCCTTCTTTTATAATAAACCTTTCATCCTTTAAACATCAGATTAGATAACACCAGTTGTATATAACTAGGGGTGCTCATATTTGATCCAAATTAAATTGGATGTAGTTGGGAAATAAAGGCACTAAGTTATTTTTTAGGTTCTTGAAAGACAAACATCAAAGGTAAAAAATCCTTGCAATCAGCCTTGAAGGAGTGGTCTCAAATGACATTAATCTAATTAAAAAGGCTTACTTTGAATTTTATTCTTCCCTCTTTCAATTAAATGGGTCAAATGACTAGATTATTAGGAGTAGAGAGTTGTGTGCCAAAATTATTCCTAGGAAACTCTTCGCTATTCAGGCTTCCTTCTTAGACAACGTATTTTCTATTGATGAAGTTTTAAACACCATTGAATCTTTAAAAGATGACAAGGCCCCTAGTATTGATGGATTCCCTATTAAGTTCTATAAATCCAATAAATATTGGATTGGGTTTGAGTGTTTGAATTTTAATTAGAATCCATTGAGGCTGAGTCTCTAGGGTCAAAGATTAATAGACGTGTCATCAAGATTAGTACAAAGGAAGGAGACTAGTCCCTTGTTAAAAATGGGAGACTAATTACCCTTATTAATGTGTCTTATAAAATATTGGAAAAAATTCTAGCAAATAGAATCTTTTCATTGCTTCCTTCTATTATCTTAGACTTAGACTAGGTTTGTGATAGGTAGATATATTTTGGACAATCTTATTTCCAATTGGGAGGGGATGTACTAAGATCGATGCTCTCAACATAATGTTGGAATGATTATCTTAGAATTTGAAAAAGCATGTGATATAATTGAGTAGCCATACATTGAGAATATTTTGTGGCACTTTGGTTTTTATGATGAGTTTTGTAGAATGATTAATGTTTTTTTAAATATGCCTCTACAGTTATGGAGATTAATGGGGAAATTAATGACGCACTAGAATTATAAATGTATATTAGATGAGGTTTCCCTCTTGCTCATTCACTCTTTGTCATTATTGTTAATGCCCTTCATTATCTACTTTGTTGTGGTGAGATTGGCCCCCCTAGTTGTGGGTATCACTCTCCCCAACAACTATGTCTTTATTAATTTTTTCTTTGTTGATGACACCTATCTCTTTGCCAATATTTCTTATCACAACCTACTCCAAGTATAATTAAGGATCAATATATATTTCCAACCTTTATATTCTCAGGTATCTATGCATGAGTCTCTTATGGTAGGATGCTATGATGAACCTCTTAATGGTATTTCTGAGTTTGGTTGTGAATAAAAAGGACCTAATCAAATTTTTAGATATTTGGGTATATCCTTTTCTTTAACCCTTCCTTTAAACAAATGTGGGATTGGTTTTATGTCAAAATTAATAATTATATTGGTAAATAAAAAAGTCACATTTTATCTCTCCTAAGAAAATTTTAGGTTTGTCAAAAAGTCTTATCCCCTTACAATATTTACTATAGCTCTTGTTGTATGTTTAATAAGAACCAAATCAATTTATTTAACAAATTTTTAAGATAATTCCTATGGTTTTATGGTAAAGGTAACAATAAGAGGCATGAAATTATTTTGAGGTTTTATTGTAGGCTTAAATTCATTGGAGGGTTCGGTCTAATACATCTCAGAATTCAAGGCATCAATCTAGATACAAAGTAGATCATTCAGTCACTTAATGGCAATCAACCTTGAAAAGCTCTCATTAGACACAATATTTTGAGAGGTTTCCCTAAAAGAAGGCCTGGATGGACTAGGTTACATATCATATATCTTTTCTTGGCCCTTTTTTGGTCAAAGTTATTGGTTCTCCTATATTTGGTTCTATCTAGAAAGCTTGGGATTTGGTCAAGCATTTTATCATTGTAAATTATGTTTTTAGTTCGTTTAGGTCCTGCTGTCAAGGGTGCATATCTATGTGGTTTAACCTCTCCCTCAATGGTCAGCCCCTTGCTCTCACCATTGGTTACTCTACCTACAATGGTTCCAAAAAGGTCTATAGAGTTTCAAGGATCTATTCACATTTGAGGGTCGGGCCTACTAGGTTCTCATTGGACTCAGATATCATATTCCCTAATCTTAAATGTGGACTTTTTCTATGGTTTCCAAGGCTCTTAAGGGTTACAATACCATTACAATCTTTGGAAATGAAGATGAATTATAGGAAAGTATCAAGTGGGTTAGTGTCCCTACTTTGCATGAGTTCTCTACTAAAAGGCTCTACAACAAGATTTATTTTCCCAACCCTCCCTACCTTACACTTAATCATATTTGGTAGGTTTTTAACCCTCTCTGAAGTTGGTCTTTTATGTTTAATGTGTTGTCAGCTTCTTGTCTATAACCTAAGAAATATTTCTTTCATTGGTTTCTTATTTACAACAAACTTATTGTTAGTGAGGTTATTTCTAAACACTCTAAGTTCCTACGTTTATTGTTTGGTCTATGATGAGGTTGAGTCTTTAGAACATCTATTTTTTGTAGACACCCAAATCTAACCACAATTTGCTTCTGATCAGACCTTAGACTGATTCCTACTAACCATTACAAATTAAGCCTAAGAATCATTAAACATCCCAAATTTGATTGTGTATCATTTATCAATGCTCAAATCATATTGAGGCATCCCTATTTGGAATACTATCTCATATGTAACAATAACCTCTTATAGATTCATCCCCAATTACCTTATGACATAGCAATTATCAATTTGGCCTATGGACCCATTAAGCAGGGCACTTGATCAATTATTAAAAGAGCTAAAATGTTAATCAAAATGAATCATATAACTAAACAAGATTAAATGTTTAGTTGGATTATTCATTTATAATTAATTAATATCTAAAAATAAAAAATTTAAAAATAAAAATATCAGACATTTTTATCATTGCCTTTATGAGTTGTCAAGCTCTTTCAAAATATTTCAAAATATCTAATTTAAGAGCCATGTCTAGTAATTAAAAATCATAATTACATGACAATTTTTAACTTAGTTGAAATTAGTCTCAAATCACCTAGGGTTAGTTTGAACCCATTCCATGTTTAAACTCAACCATAACTCACTTTGAATAAGAGTTAATTATTGAGGCTATAAATACAAGGCCATGCCCATTGATTTTTAATCTCTCATTGTGTAAAATTATTATGCCTAAATGTCTTCAAAGCTTTTGATAGTGTAGTGTTATAATGCCAATTTGGAGAGAAAATATTTATGCCAGTGATGTTACCATGCCCAAATCATAAGCCAAGCAACTTAGCCAAGGTGCCAAGGAAAGATCAAGCCAACAAATCTCCATTGATGAAGATTTTTAGATGCACAATCTGAATAAACCACTTCAACAAGCCATTTAAAGTTCTAAAGAAAGTAAAAGATGGTTTTTTCATGTTTTAGTTGTGTTTTCATATGCATACTTGTTACCTATGCTCTCTCTACTGTCTAGACTATAAGTATTAGGATTTTAGTGTGTTATTTTGATTTGTTTTATTAGACTGACACAAGACTAACCTCCTCTCTACATATTCTTTATTCACATCATGACACAATCGATGGGATGAATAATCTTGTATGGCCAAGGAGATTGATATGTTGGTTTTAGATTTTCTAATGGATGCATAAAAATATTCAAATTTCAAGTTTTAACTTTGTTTTTTATGTCTTTTTATTTTAAGCAAGTCGTAAGTTGTAGGGATCGATGTCAATTTCCAGTTACAGGTTAAAGGGATCAATGCCAATTTTCCAGATCAACATTGATTATGTCAATCAACCACAATATTTGTGAGAAAAATATAATGTGGTAGGGAACATGGCTAATAGTGGTTTTATTTGGTTTTTCTTGTTTTTATTTTTTATTTGATGATCTACAGGTTATTTGTCTAACCCATTTCCTATAGAATCTATAAGTTGTTTTAGTTTTAGGCTCATTTATTAACCTTTTTTCTATCAAAATATCTTGTTTTTTTGTGTTTTACAATAAATGTTGATGATCTACGTAATCAATGTCGATCTCTATGGATTGATGATGATTGATCTATGAGATAAAAAATAGAAAATCCACTAGCTAAATTTGAAATGTTATTTTCTCACTTGATTTTAGGATTCTAAACAGGCAAACCCTCTAACAATTTGTAGGTCTTAAGGTGGAAAGATAAAATTTTAAGCATGGTTAAATCTTATACACATTGTATTTGGTGCTTAAAATGTAATTAGTTATTTTCATCTCTTAGTTGTTTTTGAAGTTTTTTCAATTGTCAACAAAACAAATACCAAGGGGATCAAACTTCATTAAATACTTAATTTTGGTGTAATAAAAATGAACTCTCACATTAGTTAAATACTCATAAGAGTTTTCATTTTCATGATTATTTGTTGAAGTGTTTATTTAACTAAACAGGTGTTACATATATGCTCTCCTCTTATCTCCTTTAGAGAACTTGGGTGATCAAAAAATGCTCACTCTTTGTATTTGTTGTTTTGGTCCAAAAGCATGAAAGGAAAGTCATTAAGGCCCTCCCCAAAATTTGTATGATTTGGCTGACTACAAAATGGCCTTAAAGTCCTTCCATTTGTCTTTATTTTTTATTAATTTTGGCTTGTGGATAAGATTTCATTGCCTCCTCACAAGTTCTCTAAGGAAACATTGACCTGATAATTCATCTCTCGATATCATTTTAACCCCATTCCATGGTGGGGTATATAAATTTAGGGTGACCCACTGGGACATTTATTTTAAACAGTTAAAATAAACTCTATTATTGTTACTCAAGCTTAGAACGTATGGGCAACTTAGACATCGCACTACACTAAGAAATTGATGGATGTAGTGGTTGTGAAAAGCACAAGACCTTTTCATAACAAACCAATTGACATGGATCCAAATGATGTGATTGTGCCCTAATTTTTTCCACACATATGAGACCATTTATAAATAAATAAAAATTGATAATTTAAACAACCCTACTTGTTGCAGACATACTATTGATGCAAGACGAGTAGCCCAAAGTTTAATGTCATCGTATAAATTCTTGAGAGAAGAAAGGGCCTAAAAACCCTAATCTTTATGTGCTTTTGTTTTTTGTATTAACAACTTAAAATTATCTCAAGAGAAATTATATAGATGGAATTTGATAGCACAATACAACCTTGTCAGTTCTAAGATTATGACATTACACTTTGGTGTTTTTGTCATTTTTTACTAGCATGGTCTTAATTCCAAACTATTTTTTTATCCTACCATGTCTAAAATGAGTATTGTTTATGCATCACTCTTTTATTTGGAGAGGTGTTCTATTATCCATTTAACAACATACATTTGCCTTAGTCATTTTTCAAACTTTTTTGTGTGAGTGTCAAAGTTTTATGCCCTAAAGCCTTGAAACCAACCATTTGTTATATCTTTAAAGCATAATAACAACATTATGCTACTCAAACCAATTTAAAGACTTGTTTCCTTGTGTCCAATTTTGGAACCAAAACCACATGTGCCCTTTGGATCTATACCTAGTGTCGTCATACCATTTGATTTTGTCTAGCTTGTTGTCTATTTTAAAAAGTCTAGTTTTCTATGTTGAGTTTGAAATTGGACTCAATAAGTTCAGATCTAAACATTTATTGGTTTATATATAGTCCTTGTGTATTGTGTCTTAGATTATTTTCCTTTCACTTTTGGGTTGTGTAACTTAGGTTAATTTTTTACTCAATTTAAAGACTATTTTTGTGTCTAAAATTTAATGAAGTGGTATATCTTCCATATGCTTAAATTTCCATGTCTTTTTCTAAATGATCAAGTTTATGTTTAAATCCAATGCCTAATTTGTGTCAAAGTGTTTCAAATTTTTTATATTTACTCTCTTGCCTTTTTAGACCTTATTTTGTTTAAAGTCTAGATTTTGTGCTCTGTTCCCAAAAGAAACAGCAATACCTATTTTGAGCCTAGCTTTTGTGCCTTGATTTTTAAAAGACTTAACAACCTTTTTTTATTTAAACCTAGCTTAAACTTGTTTGAAACATTTTATACCTAGGTTTGGCATTCCAATTTTATTTTATCCACTTGACCTTTTTATGTAAGACATTTGACGTTAGACACTTAATGTAAGATTGTTTTAGACCACATTTTAGTATTGACAATTTTGGAGATACAACTATACTTTTAGACCAAGTTAGACCAAGTTTGGACCTTTTGTCTTTTAGACATTATTTTTAAGAGTTTGTATAACTCTAGGTCAATCTTCACAGAATGTTCATCATTGATTTGAATGTCTTGTTACACTCATAGTGGAGCTATGCATAATCCAAATTATGATAACATGGTCACATAAGATGACTTTGTTCAAGACCCCTATGATGATGATGTATTTTGTGAGATGTATCCTTATACTCATTAAATTGATCAAACTAAGGTATAAATTCAAGATCTCTTAGCCCACTATTTGGTTAACATGCGTACATACTCAGAGCAAGACTAAGAGCAAACTTCACAACATCTTGTTATCATACTAATGGTTATAGAACAAGTTCAATAATAACCATATTATGTTACTATGCCATCGATGTATGATCCTTATTTATTTTATTATCACTTGATTAAAAACAAGGATGAAGTCTTAATCAAAGCCATGAAGGTATGGTCCACTTTTCCAATGAATTTCCCCCATGAGAATTTTCCAAGTTTAGTGAGATGCCCTTTTAAAATGCATTATAATCAAACCATTGAATATGCCTTTTATAGAAATCCTCAAGCACTATTGTTAATGTCGTATCAAAAACCCAATATGCTTGTTCAAGGAAAGGGCCTCATGGAGGACTAGTTTATACAAATATAAAAAACATATCAAACCTATTTGAATTTAACATGCAACTTTAATGGCATGGCCATGTCAAATGTTCCACTCATCAAACTAGCTCCTTCAATAGGGGTATTGGTCAAATTGATAGGACAAGAAAATTTAGGTATAGACACATTTATGCAAAGCACTTTAGTTGGAGACATATTCAATAACATATCTATCAAAGAAGTGGCTAATGATTATATGTAGCACAATGTACTAAACACAATGGATAACATAGTGTCATCTAATCTAGGCCAAAGTGGTTTAACTACACCAATAATTAGTCCACAATAAGTGCCTTTAGTTAACACCATGAGTGGTTCACAATCATGGGGGAAGGAACTCCTATATCTCAATCATAACAAGTTACTTTTAATCCTCAACCAGCTACTTCTTTGAGCATGCAACCACAAGGATTGAGTAATCAAATATCGACTAGTGATTTTCCTCAACAAAATGTGATGAATGTTACTCCACCTCAAAAAGTGATAACTAACATTCCACAATAATAGGCATAGTCTAATATACCATTACAATAGCGATTGAACACTATGTCACCTCACTAGGGTCAATAAATGCTCCACCTCATCAGGTAGTGACAAGTATACCTCAATAGTCATAGAAAAACATACCTTTATGATCATAAATGTTTTATATATAACAATTTATGTCTATTATTCAATGACAAATGTCAAACATACAATAAGTGTCTACTTCAAAAAACATGCTCATGCAACCAAGAGGTATTATTGTCTAACAAGTACCAATTAGGCAATAATTGCCTTTCATTTTGAACATGCCACAAATCCAATGATGAGGCCTTGGTCCATAACAATTTCCCCATATTTAGTCAATTTTGACTAGTCGATAGTAAGCCCTTAATCAACCTCAGAAGGTATAATACTTTACCCAAATCCATTTTGTTCCATCCTAACCACAATTCCCTCAAAACTAGGCCTATATAGCAAATCCAATCTATAATATTGCACCATAATGTGTGAAATTCCAACAACTACATTCCAATCTATGAATGCATATTCTTATTTAGTTCCCTCACCAATGCACATTCCATAATAAACCACATACCCTGTTTAAAGTAATCCACCTTTGATCACCCAGCCTCCACCTTAGGCCAATGTTCCTTCTAGTTTCTTGGTAAAAGAACTACAATAAATGAAGGATTCAATTTCCACAATCCAAGTGAAAAAATAGACCAATAATTTTGAGTTAGATTACATTTTTTCATACCCATTCAACTTGAAGTATTTTTAGATACCACTACAATTTGATAATTATGAGGGTAAATGAGACCCTAAGGTCCATTTGATAAAATTATTTGTTGCTTATCATCTAGTGGCTTACAGTGATATTTATCTTCTACTTTTATTTCCTTAGAGTCTAGTGAGATAGGCTTTGGAGTGGTTCCTAAAATTTCCAAAGAATTCGATATCTAATTTTGATGACCCTCAAACAAATTTATGTAGCATTTCTCCTAAAATATTGAACATGAGATTTTATTGGTAGATTTGACTCTAGCCAAGTATAAAGTTGGTAAAAGATTTATAAGCTATCTATAGATATGAAGATCATTTTCTAGATGCTTCACCCACAACTTACCAGATAAATAATTGGCCACTATGTTTATCAAAAAAATTGATAGTGAGATATCCTACCACTTCAATATATAATTTGCATATACCTTCAAAGAGATCATCGACAAAGGCTTACTAATCTAAAAGGCCCTTATTAACAGAGGGATTATCAAGCTCACCTCATCAAACCAAAATTAGAACCAAAATCAAGGAACAATCCAAAGTTTAAATCAAAACCAAGGCCTGGTGTAAGCATCAGCACCAATCTAGGCTAGTAACTATGTAAAATCAAAGAAATTCAACTACAATAAGAATGTTATTGAAAATTTAGTAACCAAATCATGTCATGTCCAAATAGTCCAAACATCGTATTCTCAATCAATGCTATAAATGCAAATTACTCCTAATCAGTAACCCATTTAGCAAGCACCGCCTTTGTAGCGATCTAGACCACCTCAATAAACACAATAACCATTATCTTTGTAAACCCCTCCTCCAAGAAGAAATGTTCCTACTCATCGAGTCCTCAATGACCTTGGAGAACCTATAAAAGTTGTGTTTTGAAAGCTATCCATGACTAACATGATTATTTGGCCAATTTTGAAAGATTATCATGAGGGTATTATATATATATATATATATATAAAGAGAATGAGTTCTATGAATACCATTGGGTTCATGGACATAATCTACACCATTATGTGTAGATCAAACACTTCATTAAGAATATGTTAGAAAATAGGGATATTATAAGATAATAAAGCATCTACATCCAATCATAACTTGGGTATCTACCAAACCCCTTTTCTATAACATCACAATCAACAACCACAACAACAAAGGCCAAAAAAATAGTAATAATAGTATCAACAACCATGAAAACACTAGAAATACTAGTAGAAGCAAAAATAGCATCAACTGAATAGAAGGAACCAATGCCAAAATGATTATAATACCTAATAGACTTACCATGTAGTTGTACATGATTACAATAAAGTTATAGGTCATATTATAGGTCGTTTTTCCACCATCATCATTAACTCAAGACTAGGTGATAACATAATAAGACCGTTGCTAAATAATTTCAACCAACCCATTTATGCTAGTGATCCTTCCTTAACCTAGGACCAAAAATAGGTGTACTAATAACCAAGGATTACTATTTTTGACCCTTATACCGATAACTCTTCATTGCATTGTGACCACAAACAAGTACACAGATAACCAAGACTTATCTTATCTATCCCTCCTTCATCATTATTTTTAGCAATAATGGTCTTGTATCTAATCTCAATTATCATCAAATATTACCATTTTCGGCCTATAACCCCCTGCCAACGAACCAATCCAACCCACTGTTTTAGCTAGGAACAAGTCATATACCACTATTAAGGAAAGGATGTTTGATATTGTGGATCAACTTCAGAAGATGCCCACACAAATCTCCATTTTAGATTTGTTGTGTACATCTACTATCCACAAGAAAATCTTAATATAATTCCTATGCTAATCCCAAGTTTTTAATGACATAAGTGCAAACAAATTCTTAGTGTTGGTTAGACATCTAGCCCCAAGATAATAATTGACTTCCAACCAAAGTGATATGTCATCCCTTGGCCCTCTCCATAACAATCCATTTCACATTAAAGTTATCTTTGCATGGCACAAAGTGAAATGTATTTTAGATTTGTTGTGCACATCTACTATCCACAAGAACATCATAATATAATTCCTATGTTAATCCCAAGTTTTCAATGACATAAGCCCAAACACATTCTTAGTGTTGGTTAGACATATAGCCCCAAGCTAATAATTTACTTCCAACCAAAGTGATATGTCATCCCTTGGCCCTCTCCATAACAGTCCATTGTACATTAAAGTTATCTTTGCATGGCACAAAGTGAAATGTATTCTCATAGACAATAGATCAATATTGAATATTGTGTCTCTAAAGCTCATCAAGCATTTTGGATATACAATAATTGATCTATAACCATAAATAATCATTATCAAGGCCTATGATAATGAAGGGTTAGAATCACAAGATACCATTAACTTACCAATTATCATTGGTCCCTTGACTCGATATACTTTTCCATGTGTTAGATGACAGAACAAACAATATGATTGCATACAAACACCAGATCTAGATGTGAGATCAATAGCAATGACATTTACCATGAAACAATGAGAGCAAATTTGAACACACCATAACATAGATATACATGAAAAAACCTCCAAGAGGTAAAAAAACATCCATAAATATTACTCATACAATGAGAAAATAATAAGTAACCAATATAGTCTTTCTTTCTCCCACTTCTTTTTTTATTACATCTTACAATATAAAATCTTTATTATATATGCAAGCTATTCTACCCATTATAAATAACTTTTTCCAACCACCAAATTAATGGGTCCAACCTCTCTAAATGTCATTTAATATATTTTATTATTTATTTACATGAGGATAAACTCATGATAAATAATAAAATATATTATTATTCAACAAATATAATTTAATGTATAAAGGGTACATAAATAATACTACTTAACCATTAATTGTTCCAATACTCCCCCTTAATGTTAAGTGGAGATACATGATGATTTTTAGGAGGTAATAACATAAATAACTTACACTCCATGAACCATACATGATGATTTTTAAGAAGTAATAATTGAAAGAAACATCTTTCATCATGCCATAGTCACCTTTAAAGGAATTATGTTATGTAAACATAGTCACCCAAAGGTATTACACTATTTAACTATGGATACCCAAAGGTATTACACTATGTAACCACAATCACATAATCACATTTAAAAGAATTACACTATACAACTATGAATACCGAAAGTTATTATACTATGTAACCACAATATCTGTGTTATGGTGTGTTCAAATTTTCTCTCATTGTTTCATGGTGAATGTCTTTGTTATTGATCTCACATCTAGATCTGGTGTTCGTATGCAATCATATTACTTGTTCTATCATTAGACCTCAACTCATATTATAATTTACTTCTGGGAAGACCTTGGATATATGAAATTAAGAAAATTCCTTTGACATTTCACTAATGTCTCATATATCTCATTCAAACATGAAGGTCACCATCAATCAAGATTTATAGCCTTATGAACCCTACAAACATATAGAGGTTGAGTACAAAATTTAAAATTACCACTTTGGCCTAGATCTAGTTCCCAAAAAGGACAAAGGTAAATAAAAACTTGTTGAATTAACCAAAACCAATTGTAAATACCCAGATAGCCTTGACTCATCTTCTCATATGCCAACTCTTAAATTATCAAATCATTTTACCATCTCATCTAATGGTCCAGGAGAGTATTTAACCTATAACACATTCCACATTCTCAAGTTTCTGCAAAACCCTAAGTCATATGGAAGACCTAAAGCCAAACCACCTTACATGAAATGGAAATGAAAGGGAAAAGACAAACTTCATAGTCCACCTCTTATCATTTTCACATTGACCACTAGCCAAAGAAATGACCCACTTGCCAAAGATGAATCATGGTTATACAAGAAAAAAATGGTTGACTACTAAAAATTTTCTAAGTTTCCCATTCCTAATTGAATCATGGAGAATCAAGCCTATGAAAGAGGAGGCCTCAAACCAAACTAATAGAGTACTCTTCAGCCAATTTTTATAACTCGGTCCAAAAGAGCTTATGATCTCAAATTTAAACTTCTTGGGGGTGACCCCATGTATCTTATTCATGTTCTAACACCAAAAAATAGTGACGACAATGTCAGCAGTGATGTAGAGTCTAATCACAACATTTATAAATATCTTATAAATACCAATCTTTTTGACCCACATACCATTTTTACCCTTACCCCAATTATTTGCAATAATCTTCTTCTTGTTTATCACTCTCAACTTATAGCCTGGGACCAATAATAATCCACAATGATTGTAGATGAGTTTGAAAATGATGAGGCCTTTTTCAATTTTATGGGCCTAAAATATAATGTTTTGTTGGGAGACCACAATTAAGGGTTCTCTATCAAATTGGATTGTATAGCCTATTTTAGAGAATAGGTGAACACCCTTAGCCACAAACAATTAAATAAAACATTGAGGTCCTAAAATGAAAACCTCTTTGAAGTAATTTTGGACCATGGTAAAAGTAAAGAGAAAGGCCAATCTTCTGGTGAAAACCTATTCCATATGCCATTAGATGGGGGTGTTCACCTCTCCTTGAAAGAGCTCAGGAGACCACCAATGATGAACTTGATATTGGGTCTGAGTTTAATTCTCAATAACAACATGCTTTTGATCAAATTATCTAAAAAAATTTAATGGTTTCTGTAACATAGTCATCCCTACCATTGGGAGATTTAGATTTGTCTTGTCTATGAGAACTTAAAGAGCGAGTCCAAATAGAGGACTTTGTTATTGCCAACTAATTCAATCATTGCTAACCATTTCAGAATATGGATCGACTCTCCTTGTACAATACACTATAAAATTCAACATCAAGACTCCAGATGACTTGAAATGGATCAAGTTAGGTGCATCCCTCACTGAAGAGGAACGTAAAATCTTTACAACCCTTTTGAGGGAATTTGTTGACATCTTTACTTTGGACTATTCTAGCATGTCAAGTTTAGGCCCCACATTTATTGTACACCTCCTTATTGTGCATCGTGATGTTAAACCTGTGAATAAAAAATTTCACAAGATGCATCTTTACATTGCTTTATTAGTAAAGAAAGATTTGGAAAAACTCTTAGAAGTGAGACGTATTTGACCAATCGACTACTTAGAGTGGATCTTGAATGTCGTGCCAAACAATACGAATCCTGAAAGAATTAGAATCTACATTTATTTGAAAAATATAAACAAGGCATGCCCTAAAGATGAATTTTCTTTTCCAAACATTGACATGATAGTTGACTCCATAGTGGGATATGAAATGCTTCACTTATGAATGGATTCTCAAGGTACAACTAGATTCAGATCACACTAGAAGATCAACATAAGATAGCGTTCACCATTCCATGCAAAATGTTTTATTATCAAGTTATGCCATTTGGTCTCAATAATGTTGGGAGCATGTACCAAAGAGCAATGACCATCATATTTCATGATATGATGCATGGCATTGTCGAAGACTATATCAACGATATATTAGGTAAATCAAAGACATGAGTTGATCATCTAGCCATACTATGAAGAATATTTGAGAGGCTTTATGAATATAAGGTTAGACTCAATCCTAAGAAGGGAATTTTTGGTGTCACTTTGGCTAAATTATTAGGATTCATCACCTCTAACAAATTCATTGAAGTTGACCCTACCAAAGTATAATCCATAACCAAGATGTCACCACCTTCTAATTTGAATTAGCTCCGTAGTTTGTAGGGCAAAATCAAATCTATCAAGCACTTCATTTCTTAGTTAGTCAATAAATTCTATCTATTTACACACTTATTAAAGAAGGGTGTCACATTTATTTGGGATGACAATTTCCAAAAAACCTTTTAGCACCTAAAGGAATATCTTATCGATCTGCTTATTTTGTTACTACCTATGCCAAAAATGTAATTCCTACTATATCTATCTACAATCGATAAAGCCTTTGGGGTAATTATAGCTCATCATGATGACAATAGAAAAGAACATGTTGTGTACTATCTAAGTCATAGACTAGTCTTGTATGAACACAATTATATGCCTATAGATAAATCTTTTTTAGTTATGGTTTTTGTAACCTAGAAGCTATGATATTACATGTTTAACAATAAGATCATGGTTATTTCCAAAGTATATTTTCTCAAGTATCTACTATCTAAAATATCTTTACAAGGACACATGACTAAATGGATCATGATATTAAGTGAGTTCGAGATAGAATACGTCAACCAAAAGGCTATAGAGGGATAAGTACTTGTAGATAAACTTACTAAAGCACCCCTTGCAACTACTAAACCCCTTACTTTTCAATTCCTAGATGAGTCCATAATGACCATCATTGAAACCCTTCCTAAGGAGTAGCATTAGAAGTTATATTTTGATGGATCATTCACCTCACATGGATCATAGGTAGGCCTATTCTTTATTACACCATAAGATGATCTTACCCCTAAATCATTTTGTATCATATTTACTTACACTAACAACATGATTGAATACAAATAAGTCATTATAGGGATTTATTAGGAAGTAAAATGGAATATTAAGCATCTCACAGTTTATGTTGATTCTTAGTTAATCATTAATCAGGTTACAAACCACTTTCAAACCAAAGATGACAAGCTAGTACCATACAAGGCCATGATTGCCACTCTCAAACAACAGATTGCCAACATACAATTTGAAAACATACCAAGGGCTAATAACAGAACAACAGATGCCATAGACACCATTAGCTCTTTGATCCATCACACTAACAAGGTAAAAGAATATCAATTTCTCATTGAAAACCTTCTAGTTCCTACTCATGAACCTTCAACCATCGCAATGAGCTATGATATTATTGGTCCTAGATTTATATGGTTATCAGACCTCTTTACCTACCTTTATGACCATATCATGCCACTTGACCTATCATGTAAACAATAAAAGGCCTTTACTCACCATGTCTCATGTTATACCTTACTTAGACTAACCCTTTACCACTACAACTTTGATGGAAATTTTTTTCATTGTTTAAATTTGACATAATCAATATCAGTGTTATGAAAAGTTCATGGAGTATGTGGATCCCACACAAGTAGGGCTATCCTAGCCAAAAATCTCCTACATACTAGGTATTATTGGCCAACTTTGGAAGCAGATGCAGCTACTTACATCAAAAGGTACAATAAATGTTAAATGCATACCAATCTAATTCATGTCCCAACCAAAACACTAAAAACAATGCTTACGCTATGTTTATTTGCCACATGGGGCCTCAATCTCATTGAAAAGATTAACCTAACCTCATCTAATAGCCATAAACACATCTTTATCACTATTGAATATTTTATTAAGTGGGTTGAAGCTATACCTCTCATTTACATGATTAAAAAATAGATTTCCAGGTTCATCTTCAATCATCTCATTTGCCATTATGGTTTCCCATCTAATATTATATCTGATAATGGTGGATCATTTAATAATAAGAATGTCAAAATGATGTGTGTTAAGTACAACATTACTCAATATTTTTCCACCATATATTAGCCATAAGGTATCAACCAAGCAAAGGCATCTAACAAAACCATTGGCAATATCCTTAAAAATATTGTCAATGATGATATCCATGACTACCACCTCTAAATCTTCCATGCCCTCTAAGAATATCACACTAATTACCATACCCCCACAGGAGCCACTCCATATTCCCTAATTTATGTAACTAAGGCCATTCTTCTCATTGAGGTTGAGTTACCTTCTCTATGTATCTCACTAAAACATGTTCTAGATGATGAAGATTATTGAGTAGCTCACTTGCAAGAGCTAGAGTTATTCATGAAAAATGCATGGCTTCTATCAACATCCTTCAAGCATACCAAAATTAATTATATGGCCACTATAATTTGTGAGTTAAACACAAAGAGTTTGAGCTTGGGGATCTTGTTCTAAAATAAAACAAAAATAACACCATGACTGAGAAGAAGGTAAAATTCAAACCCAATTAGATAGGCCCCTATGTCATTGTTACAAATTATGGTTTCAGATCATACAAGCTTGATACACCAGATGGGGATGAAATTGATGAGTCAATGAACATCATACACCTCAAGCATTATTTTTTTTGAGATATCTAAATCATTGTCTATTAGGCACATTTCTATTGTACCATAATATTATGATCTTCTTTGTACCATATCCTATACTATTCTACCATACCTTTCCTATCGACCAAAGATTGTTTTTACCCTCCTTACTCAACCCTTTTACCTTGGTTTCTTTTCATTAGTTCTTTAGGGACCTTTAAAGAGGGGACTCAAACAAATTTTTAGTAGTTGATTTAGTATTCTATACCAAGGTAGTATTTTGGACCATTATGACATTGGTTTGGTAGTTTCATCCTTCATTTCTTGTTTTGTTTCATTTTGAGTATTCTTGATTATAACCGCATTTGAGAAAATTATAATTTAACTCTTGCTACTAATTATGACCACCTTTGGTCAAATTAGTATCATCAACCAATGCCATTATTTCTTAATTAGGAACAACATTTTTATCATGCCTTAAAGTCCCACCTTGCCATTTCTATGTCATATTGTGTCATATGCCTAATTTAAAATTTTTTTTGTACCTAGTCAGATTCATCCACTGTAAGATAGAATGACAATGACTTGAGGTCCTAATAGGACTATGTAGGTAGCCTTCGATTCATCTTGAGGTCAACTCAGACACACTTTTACCACACTATCATTATTTTACAAGCAATTTAATTTGTATGTTCTCACCATTTTATGAGTAACCTTTTCCATGTTTTTGCCATTTTATGAGTAATTTAAGTTTGAATGCTCTTTCCATTTTGTAAGCAACCTTGGTCACATTCTCATTTTTTTGCAAGCAATTTAAAATTTTACACACTCTCATCATTTTGTGATTTGGACCTTTTAGTATCTTGTCATTCTCAATCAAGTTAAGATGCTTGGAAAAAAATAAAAACAATCTCAAAAATCCTAAAAATTATCAAATCAACCGCTTCTTTATCATAAATATTTTAGGACCCCTATCTAATTCATAATAAACCAATTTTCCTTTATTTTCCCCATCCTTTTTGCCCTAAGCCTTATGCTCTCATCATTTTGTTATTTTTTATATTACACATTATGTATTCAACTTTGATACATTAATGACTGCTAAAATTCATCTCACATTCATGTTATTTTGTAAGGCCATTCCCATATTCCTCTACCTTATCAATAATATTTTTTTATCATCATTTTTCTTCTATCCCATCTTCTAAGAGAACTACATTTGGCCTAAATTTTATGTTGAGTCTTGTATCCATGGAACTATGTACGCAACATCCACTTGCCTAGTACATCTAGAGTCAGCTCAGCTACCCATTCTTTTTTTTCTCTAATTTTGTATGTTTGTGTCATTGTCTTCTATAGCTTAGGGTCAACGCATGTTGTCTTGTTTATATCATTGTTTCCCTATGTCATAGGGGCCACCTTGTGTCTTTTGTTTTTGACTTTTGTTTGCAACAACATTGTGATTAACCATTGTTGTGCTTATTTACTTTAGTTCTCATTATTCTATTTTGTTCTATATTTTTTTATGTTTCTTGGTGTTTTGTTTTCATTTACTTGTTTTCCTAATTATTTGATTTCATTTTTATGTATTTACTTAGTAGATGCATTCATTGGGTGATTCCTTTCACATTATACTTAAGTCTAATCATATTAATACATCAATATTATCATTTTAGTTTTTATCATTAGTGCATTATTTTTAATTATTTATTGGACCATTTCAGTCTTTACACATATTTTGGCTAAGATCTCATGGTGTTTTATATCATGATGCATACCATCACGTGCTATAATAAAAATCAGCTCAAAAAATCTTACAAACAATAAGGCCATGATATTTCTCTTTGGCACTTGAAAAATTTCCAATCTATCTAAATCATTCTCCACATACAGAGTAATTAAATCATGAATGAATTTTAATCATTTCTAGTTAGGACGTGCATCTCCATACTAAAAATTTTCCCAAATTCATCTTTCTCCTTTGTACCAACTAACTCTTACTCCTTGAGTATAGATTCAATAAGTAAGCCCCCTTTTCTAATTTATCATTTCATCCCACCTAAAGTACAAATGATTATAACCATCTTTAGATAAATCATTGTATTTTGATCCACACTATTGAGTTAATGATTCTAATCACCTTTGGGCAAATCATTATGTTTTGATATATCTAGATATTAATGATTATAACTACCTTTAAAAAAATCATTATTATTATTTTTATCACCAGGTGTATGTTTTCATTATGTTAATGATTATAACTGATTTTGAGAAAATCATTATCTCTATCCATTCAACTAGGGCATGTTTTTATCTTACCAATTATTATAACCGTTTATGGGCAAATCACTATTTTCCTTTTAATGATTATAACTGTCTTTAAGAAAATCATTATCTTTTTACCATACTATGATGATGATTATAATCAAATGTGGGTAAATTATCACTTTTATTTACCCACTTGGGGAAACTCACTGTGCGACTGATTATAACTGCTTGTGGGCAAATCAATCTTTTCTACCCACCTTTATCTTTTTGGTCCAATTCTTTTCCTTCTTTTGAGAGACTGACCACCGACCTTCTTTGTCAACCACTCCCTCGAGGGGGCATCTAGAGCTCATCCATTGCCATTGAAGTATTAGGCATACATAAAATTTTCATTCTTTGAGAATACTTTATTGTGCATATAGCTTGCAACACCTTTTCAAATAAGGGTAAATTGTAGACACCCAAATCTGACCACAACTAGCTTTTGACCAGATTTCAGATTGATTCTTACCAACCATTATAAATTAAGTGTAGAAATCACTAAATATTTTAAATTCAATCGTATATCATTCATCAATGCTCAAAATCATGTTGAGGCATCCCTATTTAGGATACTATCCCGTATACAATAATAAACTCTCATGGATTCATTCTTAATCACCTTATGACATAACAACTATCAATTTGGTCTATGGACCCATTAAGCAGGGCACTTGATCAATTCTTAAAAGAGCTAAAATGTTAATCAAAATGAATCATCTAATTAAATAAGATTAAATACTTAGTTTAATTATCCATTTATAATTAATGAATATCTAAAAATTAAAACTCTAAAAATTAAAATATCAAGCATTTTCATCATTGCCTTTATGAGTTGTCAAGCTCTTTCAAAATATTCTAAAATATATAATTTAAAATCCATGCTAAGCAATTAAAAATCATATTTACAAAATAACTTTTAACTCAACTGGAGCTAGTCTCAACTCATCTAGGGTTAGTTTGAACATATTTCATGTTTAAACTCAGCCTTAACTCACCTTGGGTGAGACTTAATTCTTGAGACTATAAATATAAGGCCATACCCATTAATGTTTAAGATCTCTTGGTGTAAAGTTATTATACCTAAATGTCCTCAAATATTTGGATAGTGTAGTGTTATAATGTCAATTTTTAGAGAGAAGCTTCATACTAGTAATGATACCATGCCCAAATCATAAGCCAAGCAACTAAGCCAAGGTGATAAGGAAAGATGAAGCCAACAAAGCTCTATTGCTGAATTTTTTTTGATGCACAAGTCGAGCAAGTCACTTCAACAAGCCATTTGAAGCTCTAAGGAAGGTAAAAGATGAGTTTTTTTTATGCTTTAGTTGTGTTTTCATATGCGTACTTATTACCTATGCTCTCTCTAGTGTCTAGACTAGAAGTGTTAGGATTTTAGTATGTTACTTTGATTTATTTTATTGGAATAAAACAAGACTAACATCCCCTCTACATATTCCTTGTTCACATTTTTCACTTGTCTCTTTGCTATTAATGTTTGGAAAAAATGTTTACATTATTGGTCTAATTTTTTTTGGATATGATCTTACTCAACTAAATATTTATTTTGGTTATGTTTGTCATAAGAAAAATGTTCACCTTTCTTATATAAGTTCTAACTTGTTTTTTTAATTAGAATTATATGGTTCATTTGGAGACATAGGAATGAAGAGGTGTTTCAATTCAAAGCTAAATCACTTACTGAATTCTCAGTTAAAATCATCGGTATAATTATTTCTATGCAGATTCATCTTAGGCTTAAAATCTCACAAGAGATGTTAGAAAAAAATTAGTACATGAATTTTGAAAGTGACTTCATATTATCTGCTAGATTCTAGTGGCCTTCCAAAATTATCCCCCATCCAAATTAGAATCTCTCCCATAACATGGTTACTGACTTTAAGATTTCAGAGTATGAGTGATCCTATATCAAAGAATCATACTTTGAGAAAGCCAAGGATCATGTTCATGGATGGATTGCCTTTTATGATTCTAAAAAAAATAGAGTACATAGTTGGTTGAATTCAGCTCATAACATGATTATTCATAGTGACAATCCCATTCTAGACTTTCAAGTGGTTAGGGATGACCTTGACTCTGATATTGGTCTTGTTGGCCATTTTTGGCCCACATACTAAAGCTTTGAATCAGGTTCAACATGACAAAGATGAAGGATCTGAGTAAGTCTTCATGGTTTTGAGCCTTCACAGGATCAAGCAGCAGTTCAAGCCCAAACCTAAAAGATCCCACAGAATAAAAGGGCTAAGTGCAAAATCTCTTATTTGATTAGGTATTTACGTGTTCATTCTTTCAGACTCTGTATGGAGACTAAATGAAAGGTAAATTCTTTTAGGCCTATTTTAAGCTAAGTTTCAGTTTCCTTTTGGGAAAATTGTCCACAATTTTTTCAAAATAATATTTTCTTTTTTGGCTAAGTGATCTTTCTTCAAGATTTTTTGCCTTGGTTTTTTGTTTAAATATCAAGAAATTATTTTGGACATTTTATCCAAAATAATTTTTGAAAGGTACTTTTCAATTTCCTGAAGGAAATGACACTTACAAAATTTTGAAAGATATATTTTCTTGGGGAAAAGGTTCTTTTCAAAAAAGATGAAGAGTACTTTCTTTTCAGAAAGACCATTTCCAAATTTCCACATGGTCCACTTTCCTTTCAAGAGGTCACTTTTCCAAATTCAAAGGGCCAAAACATTTTTTTTAAAGGGTCATTTGCATGCCGAAATGTTACATTATGCAGCAATTTCGAAGGATACTTTTTTCGGAAGGGGCATTTTCAAGAGCTCTGAAGGGTACTTTCCCTTCGAAAAGGGCACTTAGTAAAAATCTCAAAGACTTTCTCTTTTGGGAAAAGGCTCCAAAAGTAAAAGTCCTAAAAAAACCTAAAGAAATTCGGCCCGAAGAAATAAGTTTGGGAAAATTATCTTAAGGAGATAAGTTCGAGAAAAAGGGGGTGAAGGAATTACTTTGAGAAAAATGTCTAAGCAAAAAATTATCGAAGAAATAGGCCAAGGAAAAAAGTCTGAGGAAATAACTTCAGGAAAGGGCCTGAAAGGATTAATGACATTCTCGTAAATGTCAAATTCAATCATAGAAGATAGTTGTTGAGGTTTAAATATCTCGATGATGGTTGCATGGACATCAAATACATTCATGTAGACATGAAATACAGGACACAAACATCAAAGTGAAGCCTCATGAAATAGAAGTTTGGGTTTAAAAAATAGAATCAACAACTTGTGTTCAATCATATAGAAGATCCAATAGTGAGCAATGACTAACAAGTTAATGGGTTGAGACAAATCAACATCATGAATTCAATCATAGATTTATATCAATGGTGAGTGGGGGATAGAATAGGTCTTTTAGACCTAGTATAAATCAAAGGTCAACAAGTCATCAATGAAAAAAGACCAGGCATTGAGCAAAGTGTCATCTATTATAACTATAGAAAAACCAATAATTTAGATTGGTTTTAAACCTTTAGTTAATTTAGGTTCAGGTCCCAAAGCATAGAGTAGGTATGTGATTAATGAAAAGAGTGGCCCAAGCCATACTTTCGATAAATCATCATTCAAAGCACACACAACATGGCTCTGTTAGTTTTAAGATATGAGGACCTAGTCCTCATAATGAAGCTAAGTGGAAGGCATGGCAACATTCATGGAGCAAATTTAGGAGATTAGAGAAATAGTTGGAGCATTCAATAATGATCAAAACATTAGAATATATTTTCTCCTTGAAAGGACAATGACTCACTATATAAAACAAACTCTTATCCTCTAGTGCACTTTTTCAGTCAATGAGAAGAACTTGAGAACTAACTGGAGCTATTGAAGGATAAATGTTGATGATGGATTTGTCTTGATTAGACAAAGGGGTGGTGGGGCATCCCTTGAAAGGTGGATCTCATTCAATGATCATGGACAATGTGCCCCTCTCCTTTTTCTCTCTATTTATCTTCCCTCTTCTATATATCCCATTCTTTTCATTTTGTAAAGGGGTTCTCCCATTTGAAATTTTTAGAGACTAGTTCTCTCTAATTTAGAAATTTTAAAGGGATTGGGATACTCTTTGAGATATTGCAAAATATGCTCAGCTTGATTAGGCTTGACCCTGCCAAGCATTTGTAAGAAATACCTCTTGATGCAATAAAGGATTTTCTTTACCTACCTCTTGCCTTGGATTTATGTCTATTGAGTTGCGCACTATGGCATTATGTGAAAGAGAATCTTCCTCATCCATGGTCCTCCTTTTTGATCTTGTTTAGGGAGTTTTTCAATATTTTTTATAGGTCTGGTTGAATTCTCTTTCCACCATTGATGTGAACTTTCATTGAGTCTTATAACTCCTCTTTGTTTGCATTCATTGCTTTTTAAACCTTCTTCATGAAATATTAATGCAACCAACTTAAACTTGAGGTTGTGTAAGTCAGTATTGTCCTCTATAGAACTAGTGTGGATTCAAGCTTATGAGAGTTTCCCATTTTATTTTGGTGCATTGTCTGGTTAGCTTTCTTAGGATCACTTATCCCCTTTCTAACCCTTTTTTCCTATGGAGCATTGGTTTAGCTTTAGTTTTAGGTGATCTACCAAGAGGAATCTGAACTTCTCCAGAGGTTCAACCTCACTACAAGATATCCACAACTTGAGGTTGTTTCAATATTATATTTGGGAGTGAGAGATCCTGAAAAACTCTCCCACAAGGGTGCATTTCTATGCTAAAATAGTTTTTGGCATGCTCAGTAGGACTATGTTGTTCACTGAGTGAAGAGATTTGGTGTTCTCTTCATCCAATCAACCTTTGGAGGCATGTGTACAAACATCCATGGTGACTCCAAGTATTCATCAGCTGGTATAAGTAGCCCAAGTGCCTAATCATCATTATCTGGTATGTTCAAGCAATCATATTTTGATCAACATGCTTGTTCTCTACCTCAACATCACACTTATCAAGCTAACAATGTTTATGTGTTCGTCCAAGTGGCCCTTAAACAACCTATCAACCCTATCATGGCCTTTTCCCTCCTCCCACTCTTGCATATGACCAAGATTAGTCTCATTTGCATTTAAATCAGTCCTATAATTCCCCTTGGCAAGACTGTGTTTATCCTATTGCATCCTTGTCAAGATTCAAGCAAGTATTATCAGATTATATTAAGTTGATAACGGAGATTGGTAGGGGTTTATAACTTTCTTCAGTCATCCTTATTCATGTTCTACAAGAGGCAAGGATGGCTCTTTAACTAGTCAAGGATAGATGGTCAGTTTGTGAGGATGAATAATGGGCAGTTTGTGAGAGGAAGAATAAGGTGTGGTTGAGAAGGATTGTCTAAGATTCAAAAAGTGTGTTGATATCTTAAAAAAATTAGTAGGCTCATTTAGATCAGTCTTATGTGTCCTCTCCTTTCCAAGAGCCAATCAGTTTTCCCTGTTCTACCCCAACACCAATTCCCACTCAAGAGTATGAATCCCTTCCATCATGGATATTCTCCAATATATTTGACTCTGGCTATATCATGCCCTTACTTGTGAGACCAACCTTCTCTATAAAGGAAGAAAAGGTTCCTGCTCCCTACTCATTTCCCTCATGGAAATTAGTTTAGAAAGGCACAAAGAAGGAGCAGGTGTTGGTTGAGGCAGTCTAAGAAGCAGTCTTAGAGGAGTTAGTTGTGCCAAAAGTAAATCAAGTACCATAGCTCAGCTCAATGACCTTGATGTACAAGAGTTCCAAGACTCTCTATATTTTCCTCAAGAGCCACCAAAGAGACCACTCAAAGTACTTAGTTGGAAAGACACTCTCTCAAGCTTCAAGCAAGGTGAACTTTTTCACCCTCCCACCATCTCACTCTTGAAGAAAGAGCCTATTTTACAAAGGATAGAGGAAGACTTTATAGTCTCAAGTGAGTCTCGAGAAGATGAGGTAAGTGTGTATGAGGAAGAAATCATGATATACATTCCACTCTATAAAAGGGAGGAGAAATCAAGTTTGGACTAGCTATTGTGGCATGGCTTTGGCTTTGATGAACTAGAACTTGAAAGCAGTATTGATGCCTTCATATTTGAAGGGGTATACACCTAGAGTATAGCTGAGATCAAAGGAGATTTTGACTAGTCCTAAAAGCTTCCATTTAGTGTAATTGTAGATGAAGATGAGGAAGAAATAGAGAAAAAGGAGGATCAAGATGAGGTATGGCAGCAGTTGTACCATGATTTCATAGATCAAGTAGCGGTTATAAAATAGCCAATGCCTCCTCCAAATCTTGAAGATGAAATTACCAATCAAGTTGAAGAAACTAACCAATCTCTAGATGAATTATCCTTTGAAGGCAGTATTGATGTCTGAAAGATTAAAGAGGAATGGTTAGATTCAGAGCCATAAGAACATGACAGTTAGTCCTTAGGTGAGTTGATGAACTACCATATGGCCCCATTCAAAGCAAGCAGAGAAAAGATGGTGTTGAAGTTGGCATTGTCTCAGATGAACAAGAGGAAGTTGCCTTTTGGGATAACTTAAAGTTTTTTTTCTAATCCTAGACAGTAAACCAAACACCAGTTCAAAGGAGCCATCACATGTTGTGCTCAATTCAGAGCACAAAATTAAGCCATCAAAAGAGAAGAATTCAAAAGCCCCAACAGTTCAAAATGAACTGAGTTTGGAGGACATGAACTAGTATGTCTACATCAAAGACATGTTTGTTCCATTCCATCTATTAGAGATTACATCATAAGGATTGACCATAAAGTTTCCTGGTTCACCAATTCTAGTACCTCCAAAGCAAGGTATTTTTCATCTTGGTTTGTTACAAGTGGATGGTATTCATAGTTTTCCATTTGACATGGGAGGGGGGGTATTTATATATGGCATCCCTATATGTATTAGGATAAATTTCATGCTTTTCTCCAAGTGTCTTGTGCATAATTCCTTTTTGTTCTATTTTTTCATTTCCCAAGTGTCTTGTGCACATTTCCTTTCTATTCTATTTTTTTATTTCCCAAGTGCCTTGGGCACTTTGTTTTGTTTTATCCTTATTGCTTCAAGGGGAGTTTCCTAATAGGTTCAGCCTTATCAAAAAGGTAGTGACTCTATGCCCAATGGATCGAATGAGGTAATGAGCTAGTTTCTTAAGCATAGAAGACATGCTTCCCTGTGAGTCACCAAAAATGTTGGCCACTTTTGGCCCACATACTAAAGCTTTAAAGCAGGCTCAACGTGGTAAAGATGAATGATCTGAGTAAGTATTCATGGTTTTGAGCTTTCACAAGGTCAAGCAACAGTTCAAGCCCAAACCTAGAAGATCCCAAAAACTAAAAGAACTAAGTGCAAAATCTCTTATTCAGCTAGGTCTTTACTTGTTCATTCTTTCAGACTCTGTATGAAGACTAAGTGAAAGGTAAATTCTTTCAGGCCTATTTTAAGCTAAGTTTTAGTGTCCTTTTGGGAAAATTGTTCGCACAATTTTTTTGAATGAATATTTTCTTTTTCGACTAAGTGTTTTTTCTTCAAGATTTTTTGCGTCGACTTTTTGTTCAAATATCAAGAAATTATTTCAGACATTTTGTCTAAAACAATTTCTGAAAAGTAATTTTCAGTTCCCCAAAGGAAATGGAACTTAAAAAATTCTAAAAGATATTTTTTCTCAAGGAAAAGGTTCTTTTTAAATCTGAAGGGTACTTTCCTTTTGGAAAGGCTATTTTCAAATTGCCTAATGGTCCACTTTCCTTTCAAGAGGTCACTTTTCCAAAGTGGAAGGGCCAAAACACTTTTTCGAAGGGTCAATCCCATGCTGAAATGTTATGTTGGGTGAATATTTTGTCACGAGCTAAATGATGGAAAAAATAGGTGTTTCAACCACAGCATAAGGAGATTTATCATCCAAAATGTGTGGGTCTACCACATTAAGATGGGACAAATCTCTCCTCTCATCAAGGGGAGGTTCCCTAAAACTATAGAATACTATATACTATATATATAAGCTAAAAATAACACTCAGGGGTAGGACAACACCATCTATCTCTCTTTTTTTAGAGATGATGTTCACAGATCAAATGAGAAATCTCAGCTGATTGGTGAAGGTACTTCTCTTTTTTTAGAAATAATGTTCAGTCAATAGCTAGATTCCTTCCTGGATAGTAAATGTAATAGGGTGTAGTAGTCAGCAAGATGAAGTGTAGCAAAAAGTCTCCACCTCAACTAACAAAGAGTAAAATATATGAAGGATAATGGGGGCACAAAGTCATCCCAAAATCCTTTACATAGAAACAAAAAAACAAACACACTAAAGACAATTTTGGCAGCGCAAAGTCTCTCCACAGTCAGCGTCAGGACAATTTTTTGATTACTTCCACTAGTTATACTTATTTAATTAAATGAACAAGACTACATCTAAGAAATAGACATAAGAATAATCCCCTAAATAACATAAGTTATTACAGCACAATGTCTGAAAGTAACTTGTTTTCTCATTCATATAACAAAATATGATTAACGATCTGAGCTCAAAGTCTCAGTAATGCCTTTCAATTTGGGCAGAGTTTTGCTTCTAAAATTGAGAGATCCTCCCAAAATAATAAGAGAGATTACAATATCTAGCACTCCAAGAAAGACTTCAGTGCTTTGTTTCATGAAAATGACCCATGTTGTATTCAATGCCTTGAATGCATTTTCATGAAAGAGCCATGCTGGAATAGGTCATTAGCCTTAACTTTTTTATTCTAAATCATATCAAATGTTCTTTCCTAAGCATAGGTTGCCTAGTCTTCTTTATGATGCTTACACGACTGTCCATTCACCTTCAATTTATGAAAAAAATAGACGGCATCATTGAATATTCATGCTCTCTGATGTCCACCTGATGGACTATTCCACCTACTGAAAATAACTCTCTTACAGATATTTTTGGATTTTTTGTAGTTGTTCTCTTTTGTAATGTCCCCACTTTAGCAGTTGACTTAGTTTCCATCATACTTACTATTTGTAGTAAGTTAATAGGACATAGTAGAGGCCAGTTTTGATGATTGGATTTGATACTCCTTGTTGAGATCTTTTCGGCGAGCTATTACTTGCACCATTTAGAGTCCAGTTGCTAGTATATTTTCAGGCCTAAAGTGCTATAAAAAGTAACATTTAACCCCATGGCAAGATATTAAGTGTTACTTTAAGCATTCACTTTATGGGGATGGTACCCAAGGGAGACAAGCAATATTCTAATGAATAAACTGTTACACATTCTTTATCCCACATTGCTCAAGTGAGTTGAGTCACCCCTTGGAGAAAAGATGAAGGGAAGTGTTTGTAGCTTCTTGGGGCATGTTGGATAAGAAGAAAAGAATTGTTGCACTTGCAGCTTATTTGGGCATTTGAGAATGTCCTTCTCATTTTTAGCACTCTAGATATCAATCCTTGGGATTGGTCTTTGGAGTTTATGCTCTTAGCCACTGTAGTAGCCACATCACTGTAGCAGTTGTGCCACTATAGTAGCCATGCCACTATAGCAACCATGCCACTATAGTAGTCATACCACTATAGTAGCCCGTCACTGTAGTAGCTCCGTCACTATAACATCTTGTAGAAACCAGGTGAGTTTATAGATACAAGCCTACATGAGTCTGTAGAAATTAGATTTTAGCCTATAGAGTCCATAGATTTCAGCCTACATAGTTCATAGATTTTTGCCTACAGAGTCCATAGATTTCAGCCTGCAGAGTTCATAGATTTTAGCCTGCAAAGTTCATAGATTTCATCCTGCAAAGTCCATAGATTTCAGCCTGCAGAGTTCATAGATTTCAGCCTGTAGAATTTGTAGATTTCAGCCTGCAGAGTTCATAGATTTCAGCCTGCAGAGTCTATAGATTTCAGCCTACAGAGTCTATAGATTTCAGCCTACAGAGTCTGTAGATTTCAGCCTACATGAGTCCATAGAAATTAGATTTTAGCCTATAGAGTCCATAGATTTTAGCCTGTAGAGTTCATAGATTTTAGCTTGCAGAGTCTGTAGATTTCAGCCTGCAGAGTTCGTAGATTTTAGCCTGTAGAGTTAATATATTTTAGCATGTAGAGTCCATAGATTTTAGCCTGCAGAGTCCATAGATTTTAGCCTATAGAGTCCATAGATTTTAGCCTATAGAGTTTGTAGATTTCAGCCTACAGAGTCCATAGATTTCAGCCTACAAAGTCCATAGATTTCAGCCTGCAGAGTTTGTAGTTCCACTAGACAGAGAACAAAATGAACGCACCTTCGGCACTCATTAGGATATTCACTTAAAATGATGTCCATACAATCATCAGAGTATTTAGTGAGTTACCATGTGACGGCATTGTACTCGTTTACTCATTTTGCAATTAATATAAATATAGTGTGACAGTTATTTCAATGGTGTATATCTATTCTTGCAATTCTATATTTATGTTACATGCATTAGTCTTTGTAAAACACAAAAAAATCAATACTAGCAAACCTTTCAGAGTCATAAGGAATTATTGTTGGGTTAGTTTTGGGTGATTAACAGGGGTTCCCATTACATTGGTATCAGAGCCTATTTTTCCTACCATCCTATGAGGTTTCATGCATCCAACACATCAGTACCTCTTGAGGAGAAACTAGACAAACCCAGACTTACAATTTTTTTCAAAAATTGAAGAGGAGGGTGACCCATTTCCAGCACCATCCATGGGTGACAAAGATGGGGAAAGGGGAGAACCTAGCACTAGGATGATGCTCAGTGATCTTGCCAAGGGTCAAAGGGAGCTACAGGCTACATTACAGCAGATGGCTCTAGCAATTACACAACACTTGACTAAAGCAAATCAGGGCAATAATGCTAACTAGGTAGGTGGATAGGGTAATGGAGGTAATGGAGATGCATCGATTAATAAGGGAGCCTAGACATATGCTAGAGTAGGCTCTTCTACTACAAGACCACTCATGCCATAGTTCCCTCTGAGACATAATGACCAAAATGAAGATGGTCCTACACAACAAGAGATAAAGGACCAAATACTGGAGGAGTGGAGAAATGTTGGACCAAATTTTTAGGGTGAAATGTCCTTCAGGGAGTATATGGATGTTAGACTCAAGGATATGCCCATGAAGGGAAATAGGCGACAAAACTATGAGATGAGGAAGAAGTTGGGAAAGTTGTCTATTCCATACTATGATGATACAGAGAAGACTTCAGTGTGAACATGGGTCCAAAAATTAGATACTTGTTTCCAGTTTAATCCCATGCCTGAGGAGGATGTGATTAAGTATGATGCATTGCACTTGGATGGGAGTGCCCACAAGTGGTGGCACCATGGTATGGTCACACTTGGCCATAACTAGGTAGATACATATGCAGAGTTCACTGAGAGGCTCATTGATAGATTTGACATGAAGGACCCAGAGTTGCATTTCAAAGAGCTAGCACAGCTTAAACAGTGGGGTTCTATGGAGCCCTATATCATCAAGTTCCAAAAGTTGGCAGTGCTAGTGACAGATATATCTAAAAGGAGACTAGTTGTTCTTTTCATGGATGGGATTTCTGATCCCTTGCGAGGATGGGTAAAGGGACACAACCTCTCTTCACTACAAGAGGTTATTAAGAAAATGAGGGACCTAGCATCTTCTTCTTACAGGAGTAAACTTCACTCTAAGGACTCTCATTTTAAGAAGGATAAGGAAAGAAAGACATTTCAGAAGGACCCTCAGTAGCCTAAGGGGGAAACTAAAGGGTTGGATGGTGACATCCTCAACAAGCTCAGGAGGAAAAAACTATGTTTTCATTGTAGGGAGCCATGGAATCTCTCCCATGAATGTTTGATTAAGGTAAAGTCTAAGCTAATGGAGTATTTTTCACTAAATGAATTACCTTTCGAAGATAAGGAGCAATATTCAGATTTAGAATCTAGTCAGGATGAAAGCACTGCTAAGGAGAGTTTAGATGATGAGAAGTTTCTTGCTCGGTTTACAGGCATCCAGAAGGCCATTACCTTTAAGGTAAGAGGGATGATTCAGGGGTAGTGCATGGTTTCATTGATCAACATAGGGGCAACGTATAATTTCATCAATGCAAAATTGGTGGCCAAGAGAGGCCTTCAGACCGAAGAACACAGGGGGTTTAGAGTCATGGTGGCTAATGGCCATAAGTTATTATGCACCCAAAAGATTTCAAATCTCCACATCAGATTGGGAGGAGATTATGAGTTAGAGGATGATTTTTATGTAGTCGACATGGGTGATTATGATGTCATCTTGGGAATGATGTGGATGGCATCTCTGGTAGAGTTTACCTTCAACTTGGATAAGTTGGAGATGAGGTTTCAGCATCAGGGCAAGAAGGTAGTGCTTTTTGGTTTACCTAATGGGGGGCTCAGGGTGGTATCATTAAAGAGGATGAAACAGTTATTTAGACATAATGATGTAGAATGGGTAGTTGAATGTTTGATCATGTCTACACCTCAAAAGTAGTAGGATAAAATCTATCATCTAGATGTATAGGAGATCATTTCTAGGCATGATAAGGTGTTTGGTAGCATTCCACATGGGGTTCCTCCTGAGAGGGGTATAGAGCATGTTGTCGAGCTAGAGGAGGGGGCTAAACCAGTCATCATCACCCCCTATCACCATCCTAAAAATCATAAGGATGAGATAGAGAAGTCAACAAAGGAGCTATTGGAGATGGGGCATATTAGGCCAAGAAAAATCCCCTTTCTTTCAATGGTTGTTTTGGTAAAGAAGGATGGGACAATGCGTATGTGCATTGATTATAGAGCTCTCAATGAAAAGATAATTAAGAATAGGTACCCCATCCCTAAGATTGATGAGCTGATTGATGAGCTGCATGGAGCATGATATTTCTCTAAGATAGACTTACGTTTAGGATACCATCATATTAGGATGCAAGCAGAAGACGTAGAAAAAACTACCTTCCAGTGTCACTATGGGCACTTTAAGTTTTTGGTTATGCCATTTGGGCTAACCAACGCTCTAACTACCTTCTAGAGTTCTATGAATTAGGTGTTTAGAGGGCAGCTCTGAAGATTTGTATTGGTATTTTTTGATGACATCTTGGTATTTAGTAGGACGTGGGATGAGCACCTATAGCAATTAGAGGAGGTGCTGGTCATTTTGGAGGAGTCATTATATGCCAAGGAATAAAAGTGTGAGTTTAGCATGACCAAGTTGCTCTACCTTGGCCATATTTTTAGTGTTGAAGGAGTTTAGGTGGATCCAAAAAAGATCAAGGTGGTTGTTGATTGGCCTACTCCAACCAACCTTACAAAACTCAAAGGGTTTTTTGGATTATGTGGATTTTATAGGAGATTTATGAAGGGATTTTCAGAGACTGTAGGACCATTAACAGACCTCACCAAGAAGGGTGCTTTTGTATGGATAGAGGCAACACAATAGTGTTTTGAACATTTCAAGCGGGTGATGTCTTCATGTCCAGTTCTAGCTCTACCCAACTTCACGAAGCCTTTTGAGCTTCATTGTGATGCATTGGGTGATGGGATTAGAGCAGTATTGATGTAGGAGAAGCACCCCATTGCTTTTGAGAGTAGGAAGCTTTGAGGGGTGGAGAGGAGATATTCTATTTATGATTGAGAGATGTTGGCCATCATGCATGTCTTGGCCAAATTCTGATCCTACTTGGTTGGAGGGAAGTTTGTGATCAAGACGGATCACAATAGCATAAAGTATTTCATGGGTCAGCGAGACTTGAATGACAGGTAATAGAAGTGGGTCACTAAATTGCAGGCTTATGACTTTGACATTGGGTTTGTCAAAGGAAAGAAGAATGTAGTAGTTGATGCCTTATCTAGAAGACTTCACATTTATGCTCTTGAAGAGATTTCAAGAGATTGGTGGGTTAAGATTATAGCAAAATATGCTAGAGATGCTTGGGCTTCGAGATTGATTTCAGGCACTATACAGGATGATCACTATGAGGTGATAGATGGGTTAATCAGATTTTAGGATAGAATTTATTTGATTCCATCATCACCCTTAAGAGAGACGATACTGAGGGCATTTTATGATGCACCTACGGCTAGGCATCCAGGGGTTTTCAAGACCTACAGTTAGATCTGAGAGTGGTTCTCATGGAGAGGGCTCAAGGAGGATGTTTAGAGGCATGTCAGGGAGTGTGCAGTTTGTCAACAGAATAAGGAAGAGCACACATTTCTTATTGGTTTACTACAGCGCTTACCCATTCCAGACTGGAAGTGGGAAAGCATTTATATGGACTTCATCATTGGTCTACCATGAGTGCAGGGAAGAGATTGCATTTATGTGGTGGTAGACATATTGACAAAGTTTGCTCACTTCTTTTCTATCCCCTCTACTTATACAACAGCTTAGGTGGTAGATTTGTTCTTTAAGGAGGTTTTCAAGTTGCATGGGTTACCGAGATTTATTGTCAGTGACAAGGATAGCAAGTTTATGAGCACCTTTTGGTGGGAGTTGTTCAGGCTGTGTAGTATAGACCTTACACCTATCATGAGCTACCATCCTCAGACAGATGGTCAGATAGAGATAGTAAATAAATGGGTGGAAGGTTATTTGTGGAACTATGTGACTACATAGTAGAGAGCTTGGGTTAAGTGGTTACACATGTAGGATTATTGTTACAATAGTATGCATCACATGACCATCAGGATGAATCCATTTATGGCATTGTATGGGTATGAAGCTCCAAGCTTCATGGCTTTGATTTTGGGGGATAGAAAAGTGCCCAAAGCTAAATAACTATTGAAGGATATTCAAGATATCTTGAGAGCGCTCAAGGAGAATATATAGCAGGCTCAAAATAAATAGAAGTTGTATGTTGATCAGCACAAGGTAGAGCACAGTTTTGAGGTAGGGGATATGGTGTATTTGAGGCTACAGCCATATAGGCAGTCATCGCTCAAGAAGAGCAGAGTAGAGAAGCTAAATCCCACATCTTATGGCCCCTACAAGGTGATTCAAAGAGTGGGCAAAGTCACCTATGAGCTTGAGCTTCCAGAGGGCAGTCGAGTGCACAATATATTTTATATGTCCAGGCTTAAGAAGGCCATTGGTCAGAGTGTAGTGCCTACTACAAATTTAACCCCTTTAAATGAGGAAGGGAGGCTCATGTTAGAACCTGAGGCTATTTTGGACACTAGAGAGAGGAAACTCAGAAACAGGATAGTGAAGGAGTATTTGGTTAGATGGAAAGCCCTGTCAGAGGAGGATGTTACATGGGAGAGTGAGCAAGTTATTCAATAAGATGGGCTAAGATTACTTAAGGACAAGTAATTTCAAGGGGGTGGACTATAATTTCCCCACTTTAGCGGTTGACTTACTCAGTTTCTAGCATACTTAGTATTTGTAATAAGTTAACAAGACACAGTGGAGGCTAGTTTTGATGATTGGATTTGATACTACTTGTTGAGAGCTTTCTGGTGAGCTATTACTTGCACCATTCAGAGTCTGGTTGCTAGTATATTTTCAAGCCTAAAGTGTTGTAAAAAGTAACATTTAACCCCATGGTAAGATATTAAGTGTTATTTTAAGTATTTAGTTTATGGGGATGGTATCCAAGGGAGACATAAGCAATATTCTAATGAATAAACTATTGCACAACCTTTATCCCACATTGCTCAAGTGAGCTGAGTCACCCCTTAGAGAAAGGATAAAGGGAAGTGTTTGTAGCTTCTTGGGGCATGTTGGATAAGAAGAAAAGAATTGTTGCACTTGTAGCTTATTTGGGCATTTGAGAACATCCTTCTCATCTGTAGCACTCTAGACATCAATCCTTGGGATTGGTCTTTAGAGTTTGTGCTCTCAGCCACTGTAGCAGCTGTGCCACTATAGTAGCTATGCCACTGTATCAGTGATGCCACTATAGCAGTTGTACCACTATAGTAGCTCGTCACTATATTAACTTCATCACTGTAGCATCTTGTAGCAGCTAGGTGAGTTCGTAGATACAAGCCTGCATGAGTGTGTAGAAATTAGATTTTAGCCTACAAAGTCTATAGATTTCAACTTGTAGAGTTCATAGATTTCTGCCTGTAGAGGCCGTAGATTTCAGCCTGTAGAGTTCATAGATTTTAGCCTGCAGAGTCCATAGATTTCTACCTGCAGAGTCTATAGATTTCAGCCTACAGAGTTCATAGATTTCAGCCTATAGAGTTCATAGATTTCAGCCTACAGAGTCCGTAGATTTTAGCCTACATGAGTCCGTAGAAATTAGATTTCAGCCTGTAGAGTCCATAGATTTCAACTTGTAGAGTTCATAGATTTCATCTTGCAGAGTCTGTAGATTTCAGCCTGCAGAGTCCATAGATTTCAGCCTGTAAAGTCCATAGATTTTAGCCTACAAAGTCCGTAGATTTTAGCCTATAGATTCCATAGATATTAGTCCACAAAGTTCATAGTTCCATTGAATGGAGAACAAAATGAATGCACTTTCAACACTCGCTGGGATATTCACTTAAAATGATGTTCATATGATCATCGAAGTATTTAGTGAGTTACGATGTGACAGCATTATACTCATTTACACTTTTTTTAATTAATATAAATACAATGTGACAGTTATTTTAGCTGTGTATATCTATGCTTGCAATTCTATATTTATGTTACATGCATTAGTCTTTGTAAAACACAAAAAAAAAATACTAGCAAACCTTTCGAAGTCATAAGGAGTTTTTGTTGGGTTAGTTTTGGCCAATTAACAGGGGTGCCCATTACATATTTTTCCTTGCCATGTCTTGTCTTTCTTTGGTGATCTGAGCTCTCGAGCTATCTTCTCATTTTCTACTGGTTCCTTTGGCTTCTTCTTTGGTAGGTCACTGAATTAGTTCATAGGGTTCACACCATATTTGAAAATCAATGGATATTTCATTACCTTGAATTTGACATCCATGGGGACGTCATGATCACTTAGTCACTTGAACCATTATGAACCTTGAACCTTAGAGTGCATCAGTGCAATGGTTCAAAATGGTTCAATGGTCAGCGATTCAATCAACTCTTTGGTTCAATCTCTTGTGAAGGGCATTTGCTTTCTTTTCCTCCTTCGGTTGAACCATCTTTGGACTTCTTTGAACCTTTGAACCTGTTAGCCATATCGGTTCAAGGTTCAATGGTTCATTGGTTCAATCTATTTCTTTGAAGCTTCAAACTTTCTGGATCCTTTCCTTTTTCATCGAACTTGTTGAAACTTTGAACCCATGGACCTTTGAAGTGCTTCAGTTCAATAGTTCAATGATTCAAGTGGTTCAATTAGCTTGTCTATTCACTCAGCTCTTTGGTTTAATTGTTCTTCGAACCCTTTGGTTAAACTTCTTCTACTTCTTCCATTCGCTTGAAGCTTCCTTTTTACACTTTGAACTTCTTTGAACCCTTTAAACCTTTGAACTATTTCAGTTCAAAGTTCAACAGTTTAATAGTTCATTCTCTTTCTTTGAATCTTTTTATTCTCTAAGTCTTTAAACTTATTGAACTCATTGAACCTTTGAACTCGTTGAACCATTTTGGTTCAAGGTTCAACGGTTCAATAGTTCAACCTTCACTCTTCAAAGCCTTCTTTAAGTCTGTTGGAGTCTTTGAACCTTTGAACCCATTGAACCCATTGAACCTTTGAACTTTGCAGAGGTGGGGTTAAATGGTTCAACGGTTTAAAGTGGTTCATTCTATTTGTTTGAAGAAAGCATGTTAAGTCTTTTGATCGAACCTTTGCATTGAACCATCCTCAAAACACTAAGGAAATGCCTTGAGTGTTTTAAACTTCCTTTGAATAAATCCCATTTGTTGAACCTTTGACTTTCTTAAATGAAAAGGCTTAAATATTTGAAAAACTTAACTGCTAAAAATATTTTAAAAAAAAGAAAGAGACCATTTTAGCCTACAAGACCAAAATAATCAGCCTATTGTCCATAAAAACAAGTGACAGATTTTGAAAACAATAGCTGGCTCTAGTTGGGGAACTTCTATCGATTGAAATTGAAATAATCGAAGGGGGTAGAAACCAAAATCTTAGTGCCTTCATCTATGACATTGGGCTTTGGAGTCATGCCACTCAAAAATAAATGTGCCAAAAATAAAATGAACAACGTAAAACAAAAACTCAAAACTATACAAAAATTATACATATGTACAATCGAAACTTATCTGATACTTCAAGAATTGAAGTGTTTCATATGCTACCCATTATGAGGCAGAGAAAAGGGTGTGTCACCTTGATACTTTAACAAGAAACTATTTTTTCCATTGAACTGATGAATAGCAAATGGGCTTCTCCATAAGGAATCAGCTTTTGCATGCATTCTTTTTGGTTCTCTCCTCTTGTCCCATAACAAAACTTGATCTCTAATTTGAAATTCATGAGTTTTTGCTTTCTAGTTGAAGAGTCTTTTTACCAAGGTTTGATGCATAGCAATTCGGTCCACCACCATGGTTCATTGCTCATTAAGTATAGTCAAGCACATGATCCTCTTGTCGATAGAGCTTTCATATGTCTGATCTTCAACTGCCTTTGCCAATTTTAGTGTTGGTAATTCCAGAGTGATTGGTATCTCTGCATTCAAACCATACAGAAGCTAGAAAGTTGACATACCTATCACCCTCTTGGGCATAATTTTGTTTTCCCATAAAGCATCAAACAATGCTTTATGCTAGGTTCTTTGATTGTCATCAACTAGCTTCCTAATAATGGTCACCAGGTTCTTGTTTTTTTATTCTACTTGACCATTTCCTTATAGAAAATAGTCAGAAGAGTGGGAGAGGGTGATCCCATAATAAAAATAGAAATAGGTAATCTCATAAAAAGAGAAACATGTTGCATTATCAGTCACAATCTTAGCTAGGACCCCCAACCTGGAAATGATGTTTTCTTTGAAGAAATTGCATACTACTTCTGAAGTAGCATGCTTGGTTGGAATAGCTTCCACCCATTTGGTGAAGTAATCTATGGCTGTGAGGACATAATCATGTCTAGCACTGAAAGATGGGTTTATAGTACCAATGAAATCAATTTCTTATTGTTGAAAGGGCTCTTCAATTACTACTGATTTGAGAGGCAATGCAGCCAGTTTGGGTCTTCTAATAAACTGCTGACATAGCTCGTATTTACATACCCATTTGTATGCATCTTGAAATAGGGTAGGACAATAATACCTAGCTCATAGAATCTTATGGGTAGTTACAAGTGCAAAAAAAAATCCTTTATAGGCCAGATTATAGAAAGATTTCAGGAGTTTGTTCTGCTGCACTTTGTCTATGCAGTGAAAGAAAACTTCATCAAAGTTCCTTTTATAATGAGCATTGTCCCATAGGACAAAGTTGGTAAATTTCAATTTAATAGTCCTTTTTTTATGAGATAGGTGAGTAGGACACTCGCCATAGGTAAGGAAATGAGCAATATTCAAATACCACTCATTCATAGTGGTGACAAAGAGGACTGTTGGTGTGTCTTCAACTTCCATTTCTTCATGCCTTATTTCTTCTAGTATATTATCAGTGATTAATTGGTAGATCCCCTTCCCTACACAAGCTTTGTTGTTTTGATAACCAAATCAAACTACTAAATTTTAGCAATTTAATTACCCCTTTTATTTCTAAACTCCTATTGAGTTAATATGGACTTAACTGTTGTATCAAGAACCATGGCAATAGTGTGTGAGTTTAGGATGTAAAAATGGAAGTGTTTTACCGCCTTTGCCACTACAAAATCATGTTTCTCCATGTTTGAGTACTTCAACTCATAAGTTTTGAGAGGACAGCTCATGGAGGATATGGAAGATTTCACACCCTCTTTATTCTGTTGAACTAGAATTGTTGAAAGTGTGTGTGCAGAAGCATAACTGTACATTATGAAGCTTTTAGTGTAATCTGGACAAACCAAAATTGGGGCATGGGCGATGGCTATCTTGATGTATTGAAATGATGATTTGTCTTCTTCAATCCAGCTGAAAGTGGCCTTTCCCTTCATCATGTCCACAATGTGGCAAGTTTTTTTTGCAAACTCAGGGATGAACCTTCATAGAAAGTTCACTTTTCTGAAGAAAGAGTGAACTGTAGTCTTACTAGTGGGAAGAATAAGCTCTTAGATGGATTTGACTCTTTTTGAATCAATTTTTATGCCTTCTTGGGATATAGCATGACCAAGAAGTTTCCCTTTTATAACCCCAAAAATTGACTTCTTGGGATTTAGAGAAACACTATTCTGCCTACATCATTCCATCACTTGTTGTAGTTGGTGCATATGACCAAAACGATGCTTGGAAAACACTGTCAAATCATCAAAATATACCACAATAAACTTACCCAACTCATCTCTAAAATTAGGGTCCATTGCTCTCTGGAAAGTGGTGCCAACATTTATCAAGCCAAAAAGCATTCTTCGATATGTGAAGGTGCCCCAAGGTGTAGTGAAGTTAGTCTTATATTGGTCTGCTTCACCGACTTCTACTTGATTATACCTTGAGAAACTATCTAACATTGATAACATCTCTGAACCAGTCACTATCTGAAGGACTTGATCCATGATGGGCAGAGGGTAGTTATCTTTTAGAGAGGATTGATTCAAGTTTTTGAAATCTATGCAGAGGCAAATTTCACCATTCTTTTTTCTCTCAAGGACTATGTTCATAATCCATGTGGAATGATGGATTGGAAAAATTATATTGGCTTTTAATATTTTCTAAATCTCAAACAAAATAGCACCTGATATCTTGGGGTTGTACTGCCTAGATTTCTATTTGTGAGGCAACAAATCACTCTTGAGAGGAATTTTATGGCAAATTTTTTCAAGCCTGAGCGACTTCAGATCATCATAAGAGTACGCTAGAACATCTATGTACTGACGGAGTAGAGCAGTAAACTTGAACTTCTCTTTTGGAGTGCAACACTTCTTGATGTTCACCATTTTGGGATTTTTCTTAATACCCAAATTTATTTGATCAAACTCTTGGGATGAGCCTGAATCTTTTTGTTACTGCTTGATGAACCTATCGTGCTTATCAAATAGTCTCTCAAGAAAAATCAGTCTTTTAAAAAAATTATTCTCTTTTAGCTACAATAATTCTTTACCTGCATCTGAGTTTGTTCTAGGGGCTGATTTATGTTTTTGAGGCTCACTACCTTCGAAATGAAGCTATTCAAAACTATCTTTTTATTTTAAAAGGCAATGATTTGATTATCATTGTTGAACACCTACCAATGATTGGCATTATCGAGCACACTTGGTCAAAAAACTAGTTTGATAGTCTACTTGTATCTTTTAAAATCTAGGTAAGGAACCATGAGGGTTGCAAAAATAGCCAATGCATTAACACAGTCATTAAACTTTCTGGGCACTGCAGAGATACTGAAAGCATCAAAGCTTTCAATTTGATCCTAAACTAGATTGCAATAATGGTGTAATCTCTCATTTTTAGTTTGATACAGGTTTCTTGCCCAGTAAACCACCAATTCAGCATCTCTTTTGATGTGAACCTTAATGCCTCTATCATGAGTAGCGTTTAATCTGAGCAGCAGTGATTCATATTCAGCAGTGTTGCTATTATTGAACTACAACTTATATGAACAAGAAAAAATATCTCCTTTATGAGATATCAACACGATCTCAGCGCCAGAATCGGTAGAAAAGCAATTGTCATCAAATTATATAATTCAAACATCATCAAAAACTAATTTTTCCTTAGATTTTCCTTCGTTTAGAGGGGAGAATTCTTCTGCACTTGCACTGTGCTCTATTAAGTCTTATGTTGTTTTGGCTGAATCAATTGTTAGACTGTCACAGTCAAAATTTTTGTCAGATGCCATATGAACCTCCTCCATGAATAAAAAGTAATTACCCATTTTTGAAGACTTAAATAGAATTTGAGCTTTAGGGGCTGACGTTTGGGTAATAATATACTTTGATTCTTTTTTAGGAAGCAACCTCTGCATGACATCTTTGACAGGGATTGTTGCCTCAGACATGTCCATGCTTAACTAAACACCAACATCTTTGTAAAAATTTTGTCCAAGAAGGATGCCGTATGAGGCTGAAACATCGGCCACCAGGACTATCATCTTGATTCTCTTTTATAAAAATGTGGCAAATGCAAACTGGGCATCCTTGATTTGTCTTAACAAATGTACTTATCTATTTTCCAAGGAGAAACATCTCTCAAAAGTCTTGGTCAACATGAGGCCAAGAGATTCATCTACTTTGGCAGGCATGACATTATCAAATGCATCTGAGTCTATGATGCAATTATTCAACTGATGTTTATTTATCAATAAGGAGACATAAAATGGTTCTGTCTTCTCAGGGGCAGTTGGAGGAGTAATGATAAGGTTATTTTAGGTGGATGTATTCTTAGAGGAACTAGGAATTACTTTCAAAATTTCTTCTCCTATAGGGATGGCTTTATCCTTCACACATTCCACTAATCTATCTAGCTGCTCAGGATTAAATTGCAAGAATTCAAACTCAATCATTTGAATTTTGGTCTTCTTGACATGGTCGACTATGTCAAATGACTAGAAAGGACTGATGATAGAGGAAGAAAGTTTATCCTTCTAGTTTTTTAAAAGTGTAGGACTGATTTGTGAATTTGAAACAGAAGATGAAGGAATATTTGAGGTACTTATATTTTTAGTGGTCATCAGGTCCTTTGATTGAAAAGGCAGAGTGGTTCCTCGCTTAACAATTAAAATTGTTGGTTGAGCTAACTGATTTTGAGACCAGGTGAATACAGTGTATGATCCATTAAACGCTTCACCTATATTTTTGGGTTCATCCTGATAATTTAGGAAACTAATGTTAAAGTCACTAGTTGATTCATCTTGGTCTTCTGCAAAGAGATCAATGCCATATTCTAGGTTCAACTCAAGTTGGAAAGAAAAATTTGATTCAGTTTCAAGGTATCCAACTGCTGAGTTGGCTAGAGCTGCCTCAATGTCAAGTTTCCTCTATGGGGGAGGAGGATGATTTGATTTTCCTTGATTTTTGGTAGCATTGTCTTGATATGACTGATTGGAAAAAGTCCTTGGTATATCTCGATATAAAGGAGCAAACATCTCTTATGCCAATTGCTTCTTGAGAACCAGCAACTCATTTGTCAACATCTGCACCATAAGATCAGTGGTGCCTATGGGTGAATACTCAGCATATGAACAAGGTTTACTTCTATTAGGATATCTTCTTATCTTCTCTGTCAAGATGAGATCATCTTCTACCTCAGTGGCCAAATCTTAGGCTATAGCAAAGTCTATGTGGCCAGCACGTCTCAACAAAAAACTTACTTCAGACAACTGAGAGTTGATGAAGAAACATTTGAGATGCTCAGTTATTAGCTACGCAATGGTAGGAATCATGTTCCTCATTTTGTCGAACTTGGCGATGAAATATCTCATGAGTTCATGATGTTCCTTCTTCATTTGTGTGAGTTGAGCCAACAGGGCATACACATCTTTTACAGGATTGAATCTAGCTTCAAACTTGGCTTTGAGAGTGTTCTAGTCAGTCACGGTCTAGGCCTGTAGATGATAAAACTAGTCTACAGCAACACCTTGTAAAGTTTTTATGAACAACTTGAATGCTATATCTTCATCTTCTACACCTATCACACCACATGCTATGGAGAAGACAACAATATATTCATCAGGTTGAACTCTCCCATCACTAAAGAACTTGGAGAAGTTCTTAGAATTATGAGGCAGTTCATGTATAGGTGGAGTAAAATTGAGTGGACCAAAAGAGTTACCCCAAGGGCCTTGAACTACCATTATAAGACTATTGAAGGGAGGGATAACAAATATTGGTGGGGTATGTATTGACAAAGCTCTGCTAACAACAAAAGTAGAAGTTTGGCTTAGTAATGGAGACCTGATTTTTGTAGGAAGAAAACTCCTTGTTCACTGGAGGTGAGATGGTGAAGGAAATAAATCAAAATTACTTTGTTGCACCAGCTCAAAAATAGGGTCAATAATACCTTTAGCTATCTGGCTTCTTGTGTAGCATGGGGCTACCAGATTATAATACAGATATAGAAAAGAACTGCAGTTACTTCAATTTAAAGTTTGAGGCTTCAAACTACTTGTTCATCCCCAGTAGAGTCACCAAAAATTGTTGGGTGAATATTTTGTCACCAGCTAACTAATGGGAAAAATAGGTGTTTCAACTACAGCATAAGGAGATTTATCAGCCAAAATGTGTAGGTCTACCACATCAGAATGGGACAAATCTCTCCTCTCCTCAAGGGAAGGTTACCTAAAACTATAAAATACTATATACTATATATATAAGCTAAAAATAACACTCAGGGGTAGGACAACACGATCTATCTCTCTCTTTTCAGAGATAATGTTCACAAATTAAAAGATAAATCTGGAGTGATTGGTGAAGGTGCTTCTCTTCTTTTTGAAGTAATATTCAATCAACATCCAGATTCCTTTTTGGAAGTAAATGTAACAGGGCGCAATAGTCAGCAAGATGAAGTGTAGCACAAAGTCTCCACCTCAACTGCCAAAGAGTAAATATACGAAGGACAATGGAGGCACAAAGTCAACCCAAAATCTTTTACATAGAAATAGAAAAACAAACACACTAAAGACAATTGTGACAGCATAAAGTCTCTCCACAGTCGGCTTTAAGACACCTTCCTGATTACTTCCACTAGTTCTACTTAATTAAATAAACAAGACTGCATCTAAGAAATAGACATAAAAACAATCCCCTAAATAACACAAGTTATTACAGCACAAAGTCTAAAAGTAACCTACTTTCTCATTCATATAATAAAATATGATTAACGATCTGAGCTCAAAGTCTCAGTAATGCCTTTCAATTTGGGCAGAGTTTTACTTCTACAACTGAGAGATCCTCCTAAAACAATAAGAGAGATTACAATATATAACACTCCAAGAAAGACTTGGGTGCTTTATTTCATGGAAATGGCCCATGCTACATTCAATGCCTTGATTGCATTTTCTTGAAAGAGCCATGTTGAAACAGGGCATTGGCCTTAACTTTGGCATTCTAAATCATATCAAATGTCCTTTTCAAAGCATGGGTTGCCTGGTCTTCTTTATGATGATTACATGGCTGTCCATTCACCTTCACTTAATGAAGAAAAATAGACCATGCCATTGAATGTTCCGCTCTTTGATGTCCACCTGGTGGACTATTTCACCTACTAGAAATAACTCTCATTTAGATATTTATGGATTTTTTGTAGTTCTTTTTTTTCCTCACCATGTCTTGTCCTTCTTTGGTGATCTGAGCTCTCGAGCTATCTTCTCACTTTCTATTGGCTCCTTTAACTTTTTCTTTGGCCGGTCACTGAATTTGTTCACAGGGTCTGTGCCATATTTTAAAATCAACGAATATTTCATTACCTTGAATTTGACATCTATGGAGATGTCATGATCACTTAGTCACTTGAACCATTATGAACTTTGAACCTTGGAGTGCATCAATTCAATGGTTCAAAGTGGTTCAATGGTCAATGGTTCAATTGGCTCTTCGGTTCAATCTCTTGTGAAGGGTTGCGTTCGCTTTCTTTTCCTTCTTCAATTGAACTATCTTTGGACTTCTTTGAACCTTTGAACCTTTAAACCTATGAGCCATATCAGTTCAAGGTTCAACGATTCAATTTTTCAATCTATTTATTTGAAGCTTCAAACTTTCTGGATCCTTTCTTTTCTCATCAAACTCATTGAAACTTTGAACCCATGGACCTTTGAACCTTTAAAGTGCTTCCGTTCAATGGTTCAATGGTTCAGGTGGTTCAATTAGCTTGTCTATTCACTTAGCTCTTTGGTTCAATCATTATTTGAACCCTTTGGTTGAACTTCTTTTGCCTCTTCCATTCACTCGAAGCTTTCTTTCTACACTTTGAACTTCTTAGAACCCTTTAAACCTTTGAAATTTTGAACCATTTTGATTTAAAGTTCAATGGTTTAATAGTTCATTCTCTTTCTTTGAATCCTTTTATTCTCTAATTCTTTTGAACTTATTGAACTCGTTGAACCTTTTTGGTTCAAGGTTCAATGGTTCAACAGTTCAACCTTCACTCTTCGAAGCCTTCTTTTCTTTAAGTCCACTAAAGTCTTTGAACCTTTGAACCCATTAAACCCATTGAACATTTGAACCTTGCGAAGGCAGGGTTCAATGGTTCATTCTATTTTTTTGAAGCCCACACGTTAAGTCTTTTGATCAAACATTTGTGTTGAACCATCTTCAAAACACTAAGAAAATGCCTTGAGTGTTTTAAACTTCGTTTGAAGAAAGCCCACCTGTTGAACCTTTGACTTCTTTAGCTAAAAAGGCTTGAATACTTAAAAAAATTAACTGCTCAGAACATTTTGAAAAAAAGAAAGAGACCATTTTGGTCTGTAGGACCAAAATAATCAACCTGTTATCTATGAAAATAAGTGATAAATTTTAGAAATAATAGCTGGCTCCAGTTGAGGAACTTCCATCGATTGAAATTAAAGCAATCGAAGGGGGTAGAAACTAGAATCTCAGTGCTTTCATCTATGCCATTGGGCTATGGAGTCATGCCACCCAAAAAAAAATGCACCAAAAATAAAATGAACAACGCAAAACATAAACTCGAGACTATACAAAAATTATACATATGTACAATCAGAACTTATTTGATACTTCAAGAATTGAAGTGTTTCAAATTCTACCCATTGCAAGGTAGAAAAAAAGGTGTGTCATCTTGATACTTCAACAGAAAACTATTTTCATTATCGAGCTGATGAATAACAAACAGGCCTCTTCATAGGAATCAAATTTTCTATGCATTCCTTTTGGTTCTCTCCTCTTATCCCATAACAAAACTTAATCTCCAATCTGAAATTCATGAGTTTTTGCTTTCTAGTCGAAGAGTCTTTTTATCAAGCTTTGATGCACAACAATTCGGTCCACCACCATGGTTCATTGCTCATTAAGTTCAGTCAAGTACATGATCCTCTTATCGATGAAGCTTTCATATGTCTGATCTTCGACTGCCTTTGCCAATTTTAGTGTTGATAATTCTAAGGTGATTGGTATCTCTGCATTCAAACCATACAAAAGTTGGAAAGGTGACATACCTATCATCCTCTTGGGTGTAATTTTGTCTGCCCATAAAGCATCAAACAGTGCTTTATGTTAGGTTCTTTGATTGTCATCAACTAGCTTCTTGATAATGGTCACCATGTTCTTGTTACTCAATTCTGCTTGACTATTTTCTTATAGAAAATAGTCAAAAGAGTGGAAGAGGGTGATCCCATAATAAAAATAGAACTGGATAATCTCATGAGAAGAAAAATAGGTTGCATTATCAGTCACAATCTTGGCTGGGACCCTAAACTTAAAAATGATGTTTTCTTTGAGAAAATTACATACTACTTCTGAAGTAGCATGCTTGGCTGGAATAGCTTCCACCCATTTGGTGAAGTAATATGTGGTTGTGAGGACATAATCATGTTCAACGATAGAAGACAGGTTTACAGCACCAATAAAATCAATTTTCTATTACTAAAAGGGCTCTTTAATTACTACTGATTTGATAGGCAATGCAGCTAGTTTGGGTCTTCCAATGAACTACTGACACAGTTCGCATTTATGTACCTATTTATATGCATCTTGAAATAAGGTAGACTAATAATATCTAGCTCATAAAATCTTATGGGTAGTTATAAGCACAAAAAAATGTCCACCACGAGCTAGATTATAGAAAGATTCTAGGAGTTTGTTTTGCTGCACTTTGGCTATGCAATGAAGAAAAACTCCATCAAAATTCCTTTTATATAGACCACTATCCCATAGGACAAAGTTGGTAGCTTTCAATTTAAAAATCCTCCTTTTATTACAAGACAGGTGAGTAGGACACTCACCATAGATAAGAAAATGAGCAATATTTGAATACCACTCATTCGTAGTGGTGACAAATATGACTGTGCATCGACTTGTCTTATAAAGTTTTTATAAGTAATGGCACTTGTAAAGCCCGAAAAGGTCTTGGGCATTTTGAAGGGCAGTTGATTTCTTTCGGAGGGATTTTTCATTGGCAAGGTGGACTTTTCAAAAGTTTTGAAAGGTTATTAACAAAAACCCCAAAGGGTATATGCCCTTGCAGGGGGCACTTATGCAGCGAGGTGGCCTTTACAATTCTTCTGAAAGGTATGTTTTAAGGAGAAGTGACTTTGCAGAGGGCATCTAGGCATTGCGTAGGGATGTTTACAATTTCCTCAAAGTGTATGTGCCCTTACAGGGGACACTTCAAGCACAAAAAGAAGACCTTGGTAAAAGTTTCGAAGGACAAAATCAATTTTTTTGAAGGACACTTGCCCTTGCAGAGGGCACTTTGCAATGAAGTGGACCTTTTTCATTCTTCCAAAGGGCACTTCTGGAAGAACCTTACCCTTGCGGAAGGCACCCAAGTGGCTAAAAGGACCAAATCAAGAAGCCTGAAGGGCATTTTTGGGAAGCAGAAGCCCTTACGGAGGGCACCTTCATAGTGTCAGGGACATTTCAAAAATTACAGAAGGGCACATGCCCTTCAGGGAAAGATAGCCAAAGGAAACGAATTCCTTTGGATTGTTTGTCAGAAGGAATTCAAAAAAAGACCTGACGAAGGATATACGCAGGGAAAATCCTGATAGAAATAAAAGTGACAGGCGCAAATGGAAAAGAATTTCCTTTAGACAAAAAGTCCGAAGGAATTCGGGAGGGACAAAAAGCCCGAGTCTGAAGGCTAAAGCGTGAACAAAGCTAAGACAAAGAACAAGCTGTGGAAGAAAGAATAGAGTCTTTCGAACAATTTGTCTGAAGGACATATACAAAAAGCCCAAACCTGACTACAAAAGCCATAAACAGATAGAACACATAACAAAGGAAGCACCGACCCAGACGAGATACAAAGAAGAGTCCATGAACAGAAAAGTCACTTGAAAGCAAAGACTAACGCAAAAAAGACAGATACAGTAAAGACAAATAAACGTAAAGAATAGAATCTATGGGAAAAGATGACCTGAAGAATCAAAACATAGATGTTTGACGCAGAAACCCGACGAAAATACAAGATGAACATGTGCATGAACAATGACATAAGGAAAGATTCATGGAAAAGACAAATACAGACGGTGAACATGCCTAGATAGTCCAAGAATACAAGAGCATGCAACAGCCATGCGTAGGAATAAACATGTCCAGATTTGACTATTCTAACATGTCACCTTTAATTCTTAAACAGAGGCTCTCTTTGCATGAGGACTCGAGTAGTGAAATAGTGGAAAGCTTAAACAAAAGAAATTCCATGCATGCACTCTCATTTGTCTCAAAGCTTGAAATGTTCTAGCGGTTCAAACGTGATTCTTAGTTTGGCATTTGCATTGATTTCATGCAAAGGGGAGACTTTCAAACGTTTCAACAGTTCGAGTGGATTTGACTACTCTTGTTTTGGAGTTGATTGTTTTTCAAGTTAGGACATCTATTCGTAGATTTCGTGCATCCAAAGCTTGTCTTCTTCTTTTTTTTCAATGCAAGGAATTTTCATGCAAGACAAAATAGACTTTTGTAAAGGCTGAGTTGGTTTGAATTTACTCCCTCTCTATTTTCAAATGCCAATCTCTTGGCTTTTTGTAATTTTCTATATTAATGACTTTTTAGCCTTGTAAAAATCCATCCCTCTCTTGGTAAGACCAAACTCTGCCATTGGTGAATTGTATAACCTCTTTAATCAATAGGACTATACTTTTAGATTTCAAGCATCGGCATAGTGTTCATTCATTCAACAATTTGCATATGTGGTAGATTTCTCTCCCTTCCCAAAATTTGATTCGTACCTAGTTGCTAGCTTATCATGTTTACATGTCATGTTCAGTGTTTTAAATTTTTTTTCTAAAGCTGTAAGTGGATGTTAGGTCGCTATAAAGTGTCTTGTATCAAACCTCTCTCCATTTTTCCTCACATTTTCGTCATTGGATCGAACCTTATCATGTAATACTTATGCATATTGATCAATTGAAATCAAAGGTCTTCTTTTTCCCTTGTTTGTTCAGTGTTTAAGGTTCCAAGTAGGGTGGATTAACATTCTGGTGTATCACTGTCATTAGGTAGGATTTCCCCTTCAAGTTTCTTTCTCTCTTTTCCATGGTCCGCAACACAGAGTAGAGATCCTCATTGATACACTTAAGGGAGTTAGCCCTCATAATCTAGAGACTCAATCCACTTAGCAAGTCACACACAACCTCGGATTGTTTTCATGTTCCAGAAAACTGTGAAGGCTTAAAACTACCTTCACAAGGGTGCAGGGTCTAATTGACAATAGTTTTTGGCACTCCTAGTGGGACCTATTGGAGCTGGTCTTAGTGAAATTATCAGTTGCAGTAGTGTTCTTCATGAAATATTTGGTGTTTCCAAGCTCAAAGTAGTTACTTCTAATAATCCGGGCACAGTTTCAAGTAAGTCAATTTTATTTTTACTACAATGAATGAGTTTTGCTGGTTGTGTATGAAGAGAATTCCCATGCTATGTTTCCTTATCAGCCCTATAGTGAATCATACCAGCCTTGTCAGCAACATTGTCAAAACTATGATGAATCTTATCAAGTTTCCCATGATCCCTATTACCAAAAGCATGACTCTTACCATCCAAGGGAACCATATCAGTCTAAGGACCAGATTCCACATTTCCCCATATGGATATGATGTTGTATATGAGTAGTCTTGTCTCCAAAAGAGAATGAACGAGATCGAGCTAAAAATTCTAGCATATGCAAGAAAAGTTTGTTCAAATTTTCAGTATGAAGAAGTGAATAGTCTTTTCCAAAATGTGCCTAATGATCCAGTGAAGATAAATGCGTTGTGCATCTTTTTATTAGAGAAGTTAGAGGTTTGGGAAAGGCAGAAAATTGAGTTAAGCCACTTGCCCAAAGAAAGTTCTTATGTTCCTTATTCTTATGAAGTTCTTAACCATGTTTTGTATTTACCAAGGGAGCTTCCTAGTTAGAGTTAAAAGCCTATTCAAGAGCCAACTCATATGCCTATTAAAGAGCCTATTTGTGAGACTAAATCATCTTGTATTCCCTTTTCATCATCCATCATCCCTCAAGTTCAAGTTGTCCATGAGGACAAGGAAATTTTAGATTTTGATGAGGTGAAGGTGGTTCAAGAAGAGCAGCCTCATGAAGAAAATCGGGTATCTATGATAGCTTCTGTAGATCTTTCTCACTATTTTGAATTTTTTTAGGGATCTACCATGCCACTTTTGGAGCCACTTTTAGAGAAAAAACCTCTTATTTGTGAGCCAAGTGAAGAGGATGCAGCCAAAGAGACAGAAAAGAAAGGTGATTTGAGTGATCAAGAGGAAGAAATCATAGTTGGGACACAACTTGGTCATGACAAGAATGATTCAGCTTTCCATGCTGCCAAAGAAGAAGAGTTGCAAGAGGTTTTCAAGAGATTGCAACAGCTGATATAGATGAAGTAAAAACAAATGTTTCTTCACAAGGCAGCCATAAGGACAATTCACATACAACCATTGGTGAGATGGAGCATACTCTTGAAGAAGCTAATCATTGGCAGTAGTTGTACCATGATTTCATGAATGAAATTGAGGAGCTTAGGATGGAAGATGTTGGTGATGAGATAAAACAGCAGGGTGATGATTCATTTAAGGATTTCACCAATGTTTTGGAGCTTCAAAAAAGTAACACTATTATGGATTTTCCAAAACAAGATGATATGGAACTTGAGTGGATAGATGAGATGGCATTCTCTACAGAAGATGAAGGTGGAGCAAGGGCAGCAGATCAAGAGATTCCATATGACTCTATCCAAAAGGTAGAAATATGTAATCAACGTATTTCAAATGGTATGAATATTGATGTTTTTCATGTCCTTTCAGTTGATCATGATGAAGAAGCCTTTTGGGATGACTTAGATAGTTTTTGTGCAAAAGTTGATAGTCCATCTCCACCCCAAGTAGAGGTTATTAAATGTCTTGAAGAGAGTATTGTTGCAGTTGTTCATCAGGCATAATTTAAAGACATGTTACAACCATGTTTGGATGCTTATCAAAGATCTAAAGACTTTGACAAGGTGCCATCTCAAATGGATCATAAGGAAGATGCCAATCTGAGTGTACCCACTGAATTGCCAATATAATCATTGAATGAGAATGTACCAGATTATGATCAGCCGATGAATAAGGGAGAAATTGTAGTCTTAATGAAATAAAGAAGAATATGGGAGGAAGATGATTGGATCCTAGATTCATATCTACAATCCTTGCATATGAAAATGGAAGTTGGAGGCCTAACTGCATCATCCAAAGCACATGAACATATAACTGCTCCTATTAGCAAGAAGAGTGCTTCAACAAAAGTTATGTTTGGTAAATATCATGCTTTGTAACTTGTGCCATCTCTTGAAAGGAGTGAGCTCACAAATTTCCCTTTTGATCCAGGTGGATCATGTTGTGTATTGGTTTGTTGAATTAGTCTAGAGTAGTTTTGCTTTCCTCCAAGTGATGTTCCAGCACATTAGTTTAGCTTGTTTTCCAATAAAGTGCTTTTGCATGCTTATTTTGTTAGCTAGTTTCCCTTGCTTTTGTGTGTTTCCCTTTCATTCATTTTGAATCTAAAAGTTGTGTCCTTTCAAAATTAGGGTTGTATGACCATTCATGTGTTAGTTTTCATTCATTGTGTGACCCCAATAGTCATATCTATGATTTGAAACTTAAGCATAACAGGCATGCTACCCAACTTAGTCACCAAGAATGTTGACAAATTTGCCCCCATAAGTCAGATTTTCACCATTACCATTCGAAAATTTGTTCACCATGACCATTTGCCTTGAAAACCAAGTCTTAGCCCTTGAGAAATTGAGGAAAATCCACTTTTTGTGTAGGTATAGGTGTATTCCCATCAGAGAATGATCATTTCTATCACTTATAGAGCAATTCGGGTTTATAAAGGTGCATGTTTTATTAGCTTTTATAAGTTGAAGCAGTTGAAGAACCTGAATGGGTCTATAGTGCATATCAAGTTTACAGGGGTGTCTTATTTACTTTTATAAGTAAAAGCAATCCAAGGGCCCGAGTTGGTCTATAGAGGGAAGAATGTTTGTGCATCGACTTGTCTTATAAAGTTTTTATAAGTAATGGCACTTGTAAAGCCCGAAAAGGTCTTGGGCATTTTGAAGGGCAGGGGATTTCTTTCGAAGGGCTTTTTCATTGGCAAGGTGGACTTTTTAAAAGTTTCGAAGGGTTATTAACAAAAACCCCAAAGGGTACATGCCCTTGCAGGGGGCACTTATGCAGCGAGGTGGCCTTTACAATTCTTTTGAAAGGTATGTTTTAAGGAGAAGTGACTTTGCGGAGGGCATCTAGGCATTGTGTAGGGATGTTTACAATTTCCTCAAAGTGTATGTGCCCTTGTGGGGGACACTTCAAACATGAAGAAGACCTTGGAAAAAGTTTTGAAGGACAAAATCAATTTTTTTGAAGGACACCTGCCCTTGTGGAGGGCACTTTGCAATGAAGTGGGCCTTTTCCATTCTTCCAAAGGGCACTTCTGGGAGAATCTTACCCTTGTGGAAGGCACTTAGGAGACTAAAAGGACCAAATCAAGAAGCCCGAAGGGCATTTTTTGGAAGAAGCCCTTGCAGAGGGCACCTTCATAGTGTCAGGGACATTTCAAAAATTCTTGAAGGGCACATGCCCTTTGGGGAAAGATAGCCAAAGGAGATGAACTCCTTCAGACTTTTTGTCTAAAGGAATTCAGAAAAAGACCCGACAGAGGATATACTTGGGCAAAAGTCCGATAGAAATAAAAGTGAAAGGCACACCCAGAAAAGAATTTCCTTCAGACTATTTGTCTAAAGGAATTCGGGAGGGACAAAAAGCCTGATAAAAAAGACAAGGCCACGAGCAAGGAACAAAAGCCCAAAGGCTAAATCATGATCAAAGCCAAGACAAGGCACAAGCCACGGAAGAAAGAACAGAGTCCTTCAGACAATTTGTCTGAAGGACATATACAAAAAGCCTGAACCTGACTGTGAAAGCCATAAATAGATAGAACACATAACAAAGAAAGCACAGAATCAGATGGAATACAGAGAAGAGTCCATGAACAGAAAAGCTGCCTAGAAGCAAAGACTAACGTAGAAAATATAGATACAATAAAGACAAACAAATGCAGAGAATAGAATCCATGGGAAAAGATGACTCAGAGAATCAAAACACAGATGTTAGATGTAAAAACCCGACAGAAATACAAAATGAACATGCGCATGAACAATGGCATAAGGGAAGATTCGTGGAAAAGACAAGTAGAGATGGTGAACATGCCTAGAAAGTTTGAGAATACAAGAGCATGCAACACCGATGAATAGGAATAAACACATCCAGATTTGACTATTCTAACACATCACCTTCAATTCTTAAATAGATGCTCGCTTTGCATGAGGACTCAAGTAGTGGAATAGTGGAAAGCTTAAACAAAAGAAATTCCATGCATGCACTCTCGTTTGTCTCAAATCTTGGAACATTTTGGTAGTTCAAACATGATACTTAATTTGGCATTTGCATTGATTTCAGGGAAAGGGGAGATTTTCAAACATTCTAGCAGTTCAAGTGGATTTGACTACTATTGTTTTGGAGTTGACTAGTTTTCAAGTCAAGACGTCTATTCGTAAATTTCGTGCATCCAAAGCTTGTCTTCTTCTTTTTCAACACAAGGAATTTTCATACAAGACAAAATAGACTTTTGTAAACGCTGAGTTGGTTTGAGTTTACTCCCTCTCTATTTTCAACGTCAATCTCTTGACTTTTTGTAATTTTCTATATTAATGGCTTTTTAGCCTTGTAAAACCCATCCCTCTCTTGGTAAAACTAGACTCTACCATTGGTGAGTTGTGTAACCTCTTTAATCAATAGAAGGACTGTACTTTCATATTTCAAGCACTGGCATAGTGTACATTCATTCAGCAATTTGCATACGTGGTAGATTTCTCTCCCTTCCCAAATTCTGATTCGTACCTAGTTGTTAGCTTATCATGTTATGTAGGTTATGTATAATGTTTTAAATGTCTTTTGTTGAAGCTATAAGTGGATGCTAGGTGGTTGCAAAATGTCTTGTATCAGACCTCTCTCCATCATTTTTTCTCACGTTTTCGTCATTGGATCAAACCTTATCATGAAATACTTATGCATATTGATCAATTGAAATCAAAGGTCTTCATTTTCCCTTGTTTGTTTAGTGTTCAAGGTTCCAAGTAGGGTGGATCAACATTCTGGTGTATCACTGTCATTAGGTAGGATTTCCCCTTCAAGTTTCTTTCTCCTTTTTCCATGGTTGTCCGCAACACAAAGTAGAGATCCTCATTGATACACCTAAGGGAGCTAGCCCTCATAATCTAGAGACTCTATCAACTTAGCAGGTCACCCACAACCTTAGATTGTTTCCATGTTCCATCAGAGTGTGAAGGCTTAATAACTACCTTGACAAGGGTACAGGGTCTGATTGACAATAGTAAATATTTGGGAAGCTTTTCGTCACATATTATTGGTTGAAGATATTTATAATGATTCGACTAAAAGTGGTAGGGGCATTTGTCACACCAAGAGGAATGATAAATATAACAAAAACAACCCCTCTTGGTGAAGGATGCAACCTTACACTGATCTTCTAGCATAATTGAATTCTGAAAATAGCTTAGTGAACATGTTAGTGGGTGAGTAAACCTCTCGCCCAATGACATGTTCCAAAACTTTGCCAATAAGGATCTCACATAATTGGTTGCTCAAGCTCATAGAAATTGACATAGATGTGAAGTTAAACCTCTTGCCCAACCATGTTCCAAAAACTTTGTCAATAGGATTTCACATAATTATTTTCTTGAGCTCACAAAATTTGAAATAAATGTGAAGTTTTTCATTCTTATTCTTGACAATCACTTTAGGGCTGACCCAAATTTTGCCTTGTACAGAACAATAGCTCCAAAAACTAATAATATATCAATGTTCACTTTGACTCCATTTTTTAAATGGTGCAAAATGCAACAAGGGCGTTGTCTTACAAGTTTGACATCTGGAGCAAGATCCACATATAACCAAGTTCTTCGAGATTACAAGTAAGATCAGTATAACTCTAGGGAAAAGCATTAATAAATTATAAACATTTTTATAACCTAACAAATGTTTGAGTATCTGAGTGGTGCTTGATTTTGATCTCATTAATATCTTATAGATCAATGTTGCATGGTTTGTATTGCTGATTTTCACAAAGATCAGGTTTGTGATCAGGGCATTAGACATGACCTGCATCATATTGCTCTTTTAAGAAAAATTGGATTAGACGCTTGTTCAAAGTAATTTGTAGAGGTAGATTGTGGAGCAACATTTGACTAATTTGAAGTTCAACATTGCTTTGGCGTATGTGTACATGCTAAGAGCTAGTCAAATGCATTTTGGATTTGGGGAGAAATAAGTGGGAGAAAAAAGTCAATAAATTATTATCATAATAAGCCCTAATTTTCAATTCTATAGGCTTTTTCCATGTGATTATACTTGGCAAGAAGTACTTTGCGCAACAAGCTAGGCATGAGATTTGGGAAAAATGAAGTGTGATGAGGGGAAAACTCTCTAAAATTATCTACGAAGTTGTGCAATTCCCAAGAATATCATTTCCGAACGCATCAATTTCTATGCCCATAAAAGGATCTACACAACAAAGTAGTGGATAATTGACAAAGAAATTCAAAAGAAATAAAAGTCTAGGTGGGTGGATTGCACCTGAAATTAGTGTTAAACCAAGTGGCAAACAACCTTTTTAAAGATTATTATAAATTAGAAACATTTAGATCTTTTGAGAACTATAAGAGCATAGCATCAAACTTTTTTCAAGTGCTGAAGTGGATCAAAATTGCCATAAAAAAGACCTTTGTTTTTCTTGATTCACAATACATTTTTGATTGGTTTTGAATGTAGGTCTTCTACAAGCAATTTGGATTGAACTATGCCATTGTCTAATTCTATCAAATGTTAATGGCCAAGAAGTTGGTATCTTTGTGACATTGGAGATATATTGTTGTACAAACCATAGATGTTATATTTCCAATTATGGACTGATTCATTTGTGGCCTCTAACTCTAGATATTTGACCATATCGACCAAGCTTCAAGTATGAAGCACTTTTGATAGATGAATGTTCTTTGACTTGATCTATCATAGGTTTTTTAATTTTTCATTCTTGTTGATAGAGGAACAACTTCATAGCATGGTCGTCACAATTTAATTTTGTATCATGCCTAGGTTTAGAAAATTACATGGTGCTTCCAATGACTAGAGATTGCCTTTGAGTGGAAAGTAAATCTAATGCAATAAAGTAGTTATTCTCAAAACACACACATATGCATATCTTCAAGCAAGGGTTGATCGAGAATTACTTGATAGAATTTTCTTTTATATTGCAAATACTTGATTGTATTGCTTAACAAATATGAAGGTAATTGGTAGTATATCAAATTTGGTACAAGTAAAAAGGATTCCCAGCTACATAGTGGCATTAGAATACACACCAAACAACTTAAAATATATATTGGTCCCTGTTATAGCTTGGAATTGCACCCCTGTGAGAGAGTTCTTTAGGGTCTCTCACTTCTAGCTACAAGCATGGGGACAACCTCAAGATGTGGGTATCCTATGGTGAGGTTGAACCTCTAGGATTTTTAATGAGGCTAGTTCCTCAAGTGTTTCACTTTAGCTCTTGATTCCCACACTAAAATCTACTATGGCTAAGGAAAAGGGATAGGAGGATAATTTGGAAAGAAATCTAAGCTAAGGGAGGTGATGCACCAAAAGAGAATGATCCACTGAATATGGAAAAGAGTCAACTACTAATGAAACCAAACATGACACAAGGTATTATGGTTCTATCTCAAGGCCATGGGCGTGAAGCTTTTGCGTGGAGGTCAAAGGAGAGCTTTGTGTTTTGAAGGATAACAAGAATAGGTCTACGAGAGAGACTATAAGCTAGTAACACTTCAAAGGGAGCTCAACACAATGACACTTCATGCAATCCTACACAAAATTGAAAGGATCAAAAGTAAGGTGCTTGGAAAAATCGCAGGTGATGGACAAAGATCATACATCCAACAAGCCAAACCAAACGTGCACACTTGTCTTTAACTAGAAATAGAAAAGTCTTACTTGTATTGCTTCAAATGAGTCTTTTACAAAGTGATTTCTGCAAAGTAATTCTATCACCAACTTGGGGATCACTTCTTGGCTCTAAGGCCTCTTATTTATATCAAAAAAGGGAGGAGAAAGGGAAGAAAGAAGAAGTCGTTGATGGCTGAGACCCAGATGTCATCCTCCCTTGTGGTACTAAATGTGCCACTCAGGATCACCGTAGATCTTCTCAAACCCTTCCCATGCATTCAAGCCTCTCTTTGGCACATTTCTGGAGCCATGTTATGAGCAGCTAGAATGTCGCTTCCTTTGCGGTTGAAAAGAATTTTGCATTTAAAACGACATGGTCACTTTCATTTTTACGTGTCCTGTAGGAGAAAATGAGGCCTCTTTGTGTTTTAACTTGCTCGAGCCATGTTGCATTTAAATCAAACAACTATTTGTTGATGGCCACATTGAAGGATGAAAAAATTCATTAAAACTCCATCTACCAGCCGCTTGGACTCTCTCACCCTGATTGGTTGCCTTTGTGCCACTTGTCTTGTGTTGATTGAATCTTTCTTCTCTAGCTTACACCACGCGGCAGCTTGTCATTCGTTAGTTCCATGTCTGTTGTGCTGCTAGACCAAGATTAAGTCGAGCACTTGCAAAATCCCAATTTACACTAAGCAGAGTAACTCAAGCTTTCTGATCTCTCCTATGTTGGACTTTGTTTGTTACTTTACTCATGAAGTTTTCCTAAGTAGGGCACTTGTGAGAAACCCAATTTAATCTAAGTGGAGTAACTCAGGTTTCTCAAGCCTACTTACTGTGAGCTTTCTCATGCCTAAGTCTTCAGACTTTTGCTACTAGAAGTCTTCAGACTTCTTCCTGACAAAGTCTTCCTCCTTTACTTTCCCAAAGTCTTCTTACTTTACTTTCTCGAAGCCTTTTGGTTTTGCCTTTGATTCTTTCAGACCTTGCCCTGGTGAAGTCTTTCAGACTTTGCCTCTCCCAAGCCTTCAGACTCCTCCTTGTTGAAGTCTTTGGACTTTTCTTTGACAAAGTCTTTCAGCGTTATTCTTGCGAAGTCTAGCTTTTGATAGCATTGATTTTCCCTTTGTGAGGACCAAGCCTCCATGCTTGCAATGTCATGATTAACCTATTCTTGGATGGTCGTTTGTAAGATTTTAGTTCTCCTTTAATGGTTGAGTGTGATGAACATGTTGTTCTGAGTGGAATTAAATGTCTTCAATTGTTGTGTACAACTACCAATATGCTACCTCAAGACTCTTGGTCTACTGAACTGCCAATGAAGATCAAATTTTGGATCTTGGAATGATAACCCTACCGTGCTTGTTCTTGGACGTACCTGCTTGCTTTGAGCGAAACCATGTTGCTACATTAATTTCTCATCTACCCATGGAGACCAAAATTGATTATTGAGGAAAACCAATCCAAGACATTGGTTTTCCTATAGTTTATATATAGAATATATAGCTTCCTTTGGAAAACCACCTCTGCCTTTTTGGACACGTCTATGCCATTTGTCTACTCTGCAGCTTGCCACTTGTCCCTGCTTGATTTGTCTTGACCTGTTGACTATTTTCAATTTTGCTGACAAGTCTCTTGGGTGAACTTTCCGAAGGGCAAGTTCCCTTCGAGAATTTTGGAGTGTCCCTCTGCTAATTTCACCAAAGGGGAAGTTCCCCTCGATAATTTTGTAAATAGCCCTTCCGAAGGGTAACTGCCCTTCAGGGTTTTTGCTTTGAACCCCCTTAAAGGGTAGTTTCCCTTTGAAAACTTTGCAATGATCCTTTCGAGGGGCAAAATGCCCTTAGAAAATTTTGAAATGGCCCTTTGAAATTGGACGTGCCCTCTGAAACTTGAAGAAATACCCTTTGAGAAAAATGTAGTTGCCCTTTGGGGAAGTTGAAATGGTCCATCAAAGTTGAAAAGTCCCTCTGCAAAGCTTGAAGTGAACTTTGGCCTGATAACAAACCTTTCAAGAAGATTGTCTTAGACAAATTGTTTGAGACAATTTCCAAAGATTTGTCCAAAACCTCCAGAAAAAACATGTGCATGAGGAAGCTTTCAAGAAAAAATTGGATGAAATGCTTACCTGATCAGGCTTTTTGGAGCTCACAACTTGCTCATTACTTCGGGCTTCTACTTGCTTACTACTTATAAATTCATAAGTAGTGTTGCTTCCAAAACCCAAAACACTCTGCTCAAGACTGAGTCGGGTTCCCTAAGTCTCATTACTTCGGGTTCTCATTTACTTGTAACTTATAAAATAAGTTGTGATCCCTTGAAAACCTGATATACACTGCTGGAAAATGCAAAGTCTTCCCAAAGACTTTCCATTCTCTTGCTTGAAAGTCCATCTTCCCATGCTTAGGCAAAATTTGATATGGGGGCCAAAAAATGGCCAGTAGTTCCCATGCAACAAACATGTTTGGTGGAATCCAATTTAGGTTTTCCCATCTATTCTTAAAAAAATTCAATATAAAGGTTTGCATTACTTCTTTCCTCTTCTATTGCATACTAAATTAGGATGTCATTGAATCTGGTATACATGAAATATCTAAGTTTGTAATGAAACATACATAAGTTGTAAATGGTGTTGAGGGAAGGTTTGCTTCATACAAGGATGTGAGTCAAGGATTGTAGCTTTTTCAAAATAAATGGTTTTAGGGATTCTTATAGTTGGAAAAAGCACTTTTATTCATCTACAATATCAAACTATTAAATAAGAGGATGAGCTACTTGGTCATTGATTTGATATTCATGATTGGCATTCTACTCATGTCCGAATGGCAAATTATTATTGATGTGGCCATCTACTTGTTGTCTTTGTTGTTTGAGGACTTTGGATGCAAAGCGTTGGTGGATAGAAGATATACGATTTGCAAGTGCTTTCTTGTGGTTTCAAGGAGTATCAACAATCTTCAAGGGATGGTTTGTGAAACTTCGTTCCTCTTATGATTATGAGAAATGTAGGCTTTGTGGGGTACTTGGTGACCAATAAACCCATTAGGATTAGCTTAGGAGGTATCAATAACAAAACCAAGGTCTTTTTTATTCAACAGAAAGATGGTGAGAGGTTTCTCAATAAAATTGACATTTACTTGTGTTATTTTTCACATTCCTCTCAACATCATAATCTCATGAGAAGAAAAATAGGTTGCATTATCAGTCACAATCTTGGCTGGGACCCCAAACTTAAAAATGATGTTTTCTTTGAGAACATTACATACTACTTCTGAAGTAGCATGCTTGGCTGGAATAGCTTCCACCCATTTGGTGAAGTAATATGTGGTTGTGAGGACATAATCATGTTCAGCGATAGAAGACAGGTTTACAGCACCAATAAAATCAATTTTCTATTACTGAAAGGGCTCTTCAATTACTACTGATTTGATAGGCAATGCAGCTAGTTTGGGTCTTCCAATGAACTACTGACACAGTTCGTATTTATGTAACTATTTGTATGCATCTTGAAATAAGGTAGACTGATAATATCTAGCTCATAAAATCTTATGGGTAGTTATAAGCACAAAAAAATGTCCTCCACAAGCTAGATTATAGAAAGATTCTAGGAGTTTGTTCTGCTGCACTTTGGCTATGCAATGAAGAAAAAATCCATCAAAGTTCCTTTTATATAGACCACTATCCCATAGGACAAAGTTGGTAGCTTTCAATTTAAAAATCCTCCTTTTATTACAAGACAGGTGAGTAGGACACTCACCATAGATAAGAAAATGAGCAATATTTGAATACCACTCATTCGTAGTGGTGACAAATATGACTGTTGGCATGTCTTCTACTTCCGTTCCTTCATGCACTATTTCTTTTGGTATTTTATTAGCAATTAATTGACAGAGGCCTCTTCTTCACACAAGCTTTGTTGGTTTGATAACTAGATCAAACTCTTAGATTTTAGCAATTCTATTGCCCCTTTTGGTTCCAAACTCCTATTGAGTTAATATGGACTTAACTATTATATCAGGAACCATGGAACCAGTGTGTGAGTTCAGGATGTAAAAATGAAAGTGTTTTACCACCTTTACCATTGCAAAAGCATGTTTCTCCATGTTTAAGTACTTCATCTCATGAGTTTTGAAAGGACAATTCATGAAGGATATGGGAGATTTCACACCCTTTTTATTATGTTGAACTAGAATTACTGAAAGTGTGTGTTCGAAAGCACAACTGTATATTATGAAGCCTTTGATATAATCTAGACAAACTAGAATTGGGGCATGGGCAATGGTTGTCTTGATATCTTGAAATACTAATTTGTCTTCTTTAGTCCAGCTGAAAGTGGCCTTTTTCTTCATCATGTCCACAATGTGGCAAGTTTTCTCTATGAACCTAGGAATGAACTTTCATAGAAAGTTTATTTTTCTAAATAAAAAGTGAACTGTAGTCTTACTAGTGGGCAAAATAAGCTCTTAGATAGATTTGACTCTTTTTGAGTCAATCTTTATGCCTTCACAAGATACAATCTGATCGAGAAGTTTCCCTTCTGTAACCCCAAAAATTGACTTCTTAAGATTTAGAGAAATACTATTTTGCCTACATCGTTCCATTTACTTATTATAGATGGTGCATATGACTAGGATGATGCTTAGAAAAGACTATCAAATCATTAAGTTATACCACAACAAACTTACCCATCTCATCTCTGAAAGTAAGGTCCATTTCTCTCTAGAAGGTGGCACCAGTATTTATCAAGCCAAAAGGCATTTTTTGATATGTGAAGGTACCCTAAGGTGTAGTGAAGGCAGTCTTATGTTTGTCTGCTTCACCAACTTCTACTTAATTGTATCCTGAAAAACTGTCTAACATTGATAACATCTCTGAACTAGTCACCATCTGAAAGACTTGATCCATGATGGGCAGAGGGTAGTTATCTTTTAGAAAGGATTGATTCAAGTTTTTGAAATCCACACAGAGGCAAATTTTACCATTCTTTTTTCTCACAAGGATTATGTTCACAATCCATGTGGAATGATGGATTGGAAAAATTATCCTAGCTTTTAACATTTTTTGAATCTCAAACAGAATAGCACCTAATATCTTGGGGTTGTACTGCCTAGATTTCTACTTGTGAGGCAACGAATCACTCTTGAGAAGAATTTTATGGTAAATTTCTTCAAACTTGAGTGACTTCAGATCATCATAGGAGTACACCAAAACATCTATGTACTGGCAGAGTAGAGCAATAAACTTAAACTTCTCTTCTGGAGTGTAACACTTCTTGATGTTCCCCATCTTAGGATTTTCCTTAGTACCCAAATTTATTTGATCAAACTCTTGGGAGGAGCTTGAATCTTTTTGTTGCTACTTGATGAGCATGTCATGCTTATCAAATAGTTTATCAAGGGAAACCAATCATTTAGGAATTTTATTCTCTTTTAGCTATAGGAATTCTTTTTTAGCATTTGAGTTTGTTCCAGGGGCTGATTTGCATTTCTGAGGGTCACTACCTTCGAAATGAAGTTGTTCAAAGCTATTTTTTTTCTAGAAAGGCAATGATTTAGTTGTCACTGTTAAACATCTGCCAATGATTACAATTATCAGGCACACTTTGTCAAAAGATCAATTTGATAATGTACCTATCTCCTTTAAAATTTGGGTGAGAAACTATGAAGGTTGCAAAAACAGTGAATGCATCAGCTCGATCATTGAACTCTCTAGGCACTGACAAGATATTGAAAGCATCAAAACTTTTGATTTGATCCTAAACTAGATTGCGATAATAGTGCAATCTCTTATTTTTGGTTAGATATAGGTCTTTTATCTGGCAAACCACCAATTTAGCATCTCCTTTGATGTGAAGAATCTTAACGCCTCTATCATGAGCAGCCTTTAATTTGAACAGTAGCAATTCATATTCAGCAGTGTTGTTGGTGTTGTTGAACTGTAACTTATATGAACAAAGAAAAATATCTCCTTTAGGAGATATCAACATGATTCCAGCTCTAGAACTGATAGAAGAACAATTGCTATTAAATTCTAGAATCTAGACATCATCAAAAATAGATTTTTCCTTAGATTTTTTTTCATTTGGAGGGGAGTATTCTTCTGCACTTGCATTGTGCTCTATTAAGTCTTCTGCTATTTTAGCTAAATTGATTGTTAGATTGTCACATTTAGAAATTTCATCAGATGCCACATAAACCTCTTCTGTGGATAAGAAGTAATTACCCATTCTTGAAGACTCAAACAGAATTTGAGCTTTAGAGGTTAACATTTGGGTAACAATATATTTTGATTCCTTTTCAAGGAGTAGCCTCTGCATGACGCCTTTGATAGGGATCCTTACCTCAGATAGGTCCATGCTTAACTCACCACCAACATTTTTTCAAAAAAAATTCTCAAGAAGGATGTCGTATGAGGCTGGGACGTCTGCCACCAAGATTGTCATCTTGATTCTCTTTTCTAGAAATTAGCAAATGCAAACTAGGCATCCTTGATTTGTCCCAGCAAAGGTACTTATTTGTTTTCCATAGAGAAATATCTCCCAAAAGTCTTGGTTAGCGTGAGGCCAAAAGATTTAGATACTTTGGCGGGCATGACATTGTCAAATGCACCTGAGTCTATGATACAATTGTTCAGCTGATGTCCATTTATCAATAGGGAGACATAAAATAGTTCTGTATTTCTAGGGGTAGTTGGAGGAGTAATGACAAGTTTATTCTGAGTGGATGTGTTCTTGGGGGAACTAGGAGTTACTTTCAAAAAAAATTATCTTACAAGGATGACTTTATCCTTCACACATTCCTCTAATCTATCCAACTACTCAGGATTGAATTACAAGAACTCAAACTCAGTCATTTGAATTTTGGTCTTCTTGACATGGTTGACTATGTCAAATGACTGAAAAGAACTGATGACAGAGGAAGAAAGTTCATCCTTCTAGTTTTTCAAGAGTGTAAGACTGATCTGTGAATTTGAAGCATAAAATGAAGGAATACTTGAGGTACTTACCTTTTTAGCAGTCACCAGGTCCTTTGATTGAAAAGGTAGAGTGGTTTCTCGCTTAACAATTGAAATTATTGGTTGAGCTGACTAGTTCTGAGACCGGGTGAATACAACGTATGATCAATTAAATGCTTCACCTTTACTTCTGGGTTCATCTTGGTAATTCAAGAAATCAATGTTGAAGTCGCTAGCTAATTCATCTTGGTCTTCTGGAAAGAGATCAGTGCCATCTTCCAAGTTCAACTCAGGTTGAAAAAAAAATTGATTCAGTTTCAAGGTATTCAACTGTTGAGTTGGCTAGAGCTGCCTCAATGACACGTTTCCCTTGTGGGGGAGGAAGATGATTTGGCTGCCCTTGATTTTTGGTAGCAGTGCCTTGATATGACTAATTGGGAAAAGTCTTTGATATATCTCAGTATGAAAAAGTAGACATCCCTTGCGCCATTTGCTTTTTAAGAGCTAACAACTCATTTGCCAGCTTTTGCACCATAAGATCGGTGGTGCCTATGGGTGAATACTCAATAGATGAATAAGGTTTACTTTTGTTAGGATCTCTTCTTATCTTCCTTGACAAGATGAGATCATCTTCTATCTCAGTGGCTAAATCCTGGGCTAGAGCAAGGTCTATGTGGCCAGCACATTTCAACAAAAAACTCACTTCAGGCAGCTGAGAGTTGATGAAGAAGAATTTAAGATTCTCAGTTATTGGTTGCGTAATGGTAGGAATCATGTTTCTCAGCTTGTCAAACATGGTGATGAAATCTCTCATGGGTTCATAAGGTTCTTTCTTCATTTGTGTGAGTTGAGCCAATAGGGCATGCACATCTTTTGCAGGCTTGAATATAGCTTCAAACTTGACTTTTAGGGTGTTCCAGTCAGTCACGATCTAGACCTGCAGATGATAAAACTAGTTTGTAGCAACACCTTGTAAAATTTTTACGAACAGCCTGACTGCTATATCTTCGTATTCTACACCTATCACATCACATTATATAGAGAAGGAAACAATATGTTCATCAAGATGAACTCTTCCATCACCAAAAAACTTGGGAAAGTTCTTAGAACTGTGAGGTAGTTCATATAGAGGTGAAGTAAGATTGAGTAGACCAAAAGAGTTACTCTAGGGGCCTTGAACTGCCATTATAATACTATTGAAAGGGGGGATAACAAATCTTGGTGGGGTATGTATTGACAAAGCTCTGCTAATAGTAGAAGTAGAAGCTTGGCTTGGTAATGGAGACCTAATTTTTGTAAGAAAAAAATCTTGGTTCGCTGGAGGCGAGATGGTGAAGGAAACAAATCAAAATTACTTTGTTGAATCAACTCAAAAATAGGGTCAATAATACCTTTAGCTCTCTAGTTTTTTGTGTAGCATGGAGCTACCAAATTGTAATATGGATATGGAAAAGAACTACAGCGGCTTCAATTTGAAGTTTGAGGCTTCAAACTGCTTGTTCATCCCCAACAGAGTCACCAAAAATTGTTGGGTGAATATTTTTTCACCAACTAACTGAGGGGCAAAATAAGTGTTTCAACCACAACATAAAGAGATTTATCGGCCAAAATGTGCAGGTCTACCACATCAGGATGGGACAAATCTCTCCACTCATCAAGGGGAGGTTCCCTAAAATAATAGAATAATATATACTATATATATAAGCTAAAAATAACACTCAAGGGTAGGACAACACCATCCATCTCTCTTTTTTCAAAGATGATGTTCACAAATCAATGGAGAAATCAGGGGTGATTGGTGAAGGTACTTCTCTTCTTTCAAAAGTAATATTTCGAATAATAAATATAACAGGGCGCAGTAGTCAAAAAGATGAAGTGTAGCGCAAAGTCTCCACCTCAACTATCGAAGAGTAAAATATACGAAGGACAATGTGGGCACAAAGTCATCCTAAAATCTTTTACACAAAAATAGAAAAAATAAACACACTAATGACAATTGTGGCAGCATAAAGTCTTCCACAGTCACCTTCAGGACACCTTCCTGATTACTTCCACTAGTTCTACTTATTTAATTAAATGAACAAGACTGCATCTAGGAAATAGACATAAGAATAATCCTCTAAATAACATAAGTTATTACAGCACATCTGAAAGTAACCTACTTTCTCATTCATATAACAAAATATGATTAACGATCTGAGCTCAAAGTCTCAGTAATAACTTTCAATTTGGGTAGAGTTTTGCTTTTTCAACCGAGAAATTCTCCCAAAACAATAAGAGAGATTACAATATATAGCACTTCAAGAAAGACTTGAGCGCTTTGTTTCATAGAAATGGCCCATGTTGCATTCAATGTCTTGAATGCATTTCCATGAAAGAGCCATGTTGGAACATGTCATCAGTTTTAACTTTGGCATTCTAAATCATATCAAATGTCTTTTTCTAAGCATGGGTTGCCTAGTCTTCTTTATGATGCTTACACGGTTGTCCATTCGCCTTCACTTAATGAAAAAAAATAGACCATGCCATTGAAGGTTTGTGCTCTCTGATGTCCACCTAGTGGACTATTCCGCCTACTACAAATAAGTCTCCTATAAATATTTCTATATTTCCTATAGTTGTTCTCTTTTTCCTCAGCATGTCTTGTCCTTCCTTTGCAATCTGAGCTATCAAGCTATCTTCCCACTTTCTGCTAGCTCCTTCGGCTTTTTTTTTGGCCAGTCACTGAATTTGTTCACAGGGTTCACACCATATTTTAAAATCAATGAATATTTCATTACCTTGAATTTGACGTCCGTGGGGATGTCATGATCACTTATTCACTTAAACCATTATGAACCTTGAACCTTGGAGTGCATCGATTCAATGGTTCAAAATGGTTCAATGGTCAACGATTCAATCGGCTCTTCAGTTCAATCTCTTGTGAAGAGTCATGTTCACTTTCTTTTCCTTCTTCGATTCAACCATCTTTGGACTTCTTTGAACCTTTGAACCTATGAGCCATATCGGTTCAAGGTTCAACAATTCAATGGTTCAATCTATTTCTTTGAAGCTTCAAACTTTCTAGATCCTTTACTTTTTCATTGAACTCGTTGAAACTTTGAACCCATGGACCTTTGAACCTTTGAAGTGCTTCGGTTCAATGGTTCAACAGTTCAGGTGGTTCAATCAGCTTGTCTGTTCACTTATCTCTTTAGTTCAATCATTCTTCGAACCCTTTGGTTGAACTTCTTCTGCTTCTTCCATTCACTTGAAGCTTCTTTTTTGCACTTTGAACTTCTTTGAACCCTTTGAACCTTTGAACCATTTTGGTTCAAAGTTAAATGGTTCAACAGTTCATTCTCTTTCTTTGAATCCTTTTATTCTCTAAGTCTTTTGAACTTATTGAACTCGTTGAACCTTTGAACTCGTTGAACCATTTTGGTTCAAGATTCAACAGTTCAACCTTCACTCTTCAAAGCCCTCTTTTCTAAAAGTCCACTGGAGTCTTTGAACCTATTGAACCCATTAAACCTTTGAACCTTGTGGAAGCAGGGTTCAATGGTTCAAAGGTTCAAAGTGGTTCATTCTATTTGTTTGAAGCCTGCATGTTAAGTCTTTTGATCAAACCTTTGCATTGAACTATCCTCAAAACACTAAGGAAATGCCTTGAGTGTTTTAAACTTTCTTTGAAGACAGCCCACCTATTGAACCTGTAACTTTCTTAGCTAAAAAGGCTTGAATATTTGAAAAACTTAACTGCTCAGAACATTTTGAAAGAAAGAGACCATTTTGGCCTGCAAGACCAAAATAATCAACCTATTGTCCATAAAAACAAGTGATAGATTTTGGGAACAACATGTTACATTATGCAACAATTTTGAAGGATATATTTTTTGGAAGGGGCATTTTTAAGAGCTCTGAAGGGTGCTTTCCCTTCAGAAAGGGCACTTAGTAAAAATCCCAAAGACTTTCTCTTTCAGAAAAAGGCTTTGAAAGTTAAAGTCCAAAATAAAACCTAATTAAATTTGGCCCAAAGAAATAAGTTCAAAAAAATTGTCTTAAGGAAATAAGATCGAGAAAAAGGCGCTGAAGGAATTAGTTTGGGAAAAGTGTCTGAGAAAAATTCTCGAAGAAATAGGCCAAGGAAAAAACTTAGAGAAAGGGCTTGAAAGGATTAATGACATTCCCATAAATGTCAAATTCAATCACAGAAGGTAGACATTGAGGTTCAAATATCTCGATGACGATTGCATGGATGTTAAATACATCAGTGAAGACATCAAATACAGGTGCACAGATGTCAAAGTGAAGCCTTATGAAATAGATGTTTGGGTTCAAAAAATAGGATTGATGACTTATGTTCAAACATATAAAAGATCCAATGATGAGTGTTGACTGATAGGTTAATGGGCTTAAACAAATCAACAACATGTATTCAATCACAAATCTAGATCAATGGTGAGTGAGGGATAGAATAGGTCTTTCAGACCTATTATAGATCAAAGCTCAGCAACTCATCAACAAAAAAATGCTAGGTATTGAGCAAAGTGTCATCTATTATAACTATAGGAAAACCAATAATTTAGATTGGTTTTCAACCTATAGTTAATTCAAGTTCAAGTCCCAAAGCATAAATCAGGTATGTGATTAATGAAAAAAGTGGCCTGAGCCATTTTTTTGACAAACCATCACTCAAAGTTCACATGTCATGGCTCTATCAGTTTTAGGATATGAGGACCTTTTCCTCATAATGAAGCTAAGTGGAAGGTATGGTGAGGTTCATTAAGCAAATCTAGGAGATTGGAAAAATAGTTGGAGCATTCAATAATGATCAAAATCTTTGAAGATATTTTCTCCTTGAAAGGATCATGACTCACCATATAAAACAAACTCTTGTCCTTTAGTGCACTTTTCTCAGCCAATAAAAAGAACTTGAGAACTAACTAGAGCTATTGAAGGATAAATGTTGATGATGGACTTGTCCTGATTGGACAAAGGGGTGGTGGGGCATTCCTTGAAAGGTGGAGCTCATTCAATGATCATGGAAAATGTGCCCCTCTTTTCTCTCTCTCTATTTCTCTTCCCTCTTTTATATATCCCAATCTTTTCAATTTGTAAATGGGCTCTCTGATTTGAAATTTTCAAAGACTAGTTCTCTCTGATTTAAAAATTTTAGGGGAACTGGGATACTCTTTGAGATATTGCAAAATATGCTCAGCTTGATTAGGCTCGACCTTGCCAAGCATTTGTAAGAACTACATCTTGATGCAATAAAAGATTTTATTTGCCTACCTCTTGCCTTGGATTTATGTCTATTGAGTTGTGCACTATGGAATTATGTGAAGGAAAATCTTCCTCATCCATGGTCCTCCTTTCTAACCTTGTTTAGGGAGTTTTTAAATGTTGTTTGTAGGTCTAATTAAGTATTGTTTCCACCATTTATGTGAAATTTTAGTGAGTCTTATAACTCCTCTTTATTTGTGTTGATGCTTGAAATTACGTTGTTTCTAACACCAACAATGGAAAGTTTCAAGAATGTGGGACTTGAGACCTAAAACAACCTACAGATTTTAAAGAAGCTGGCTCTTCATTATCTCAAAAGTATTTTTGGAAAAATGATAGAAATTAAATAGAAACACAAATACAATGAAAGAAAATCTAACCATGGTGATGCGCCTGAATTTAATTCAACCCTTAATTCTAAGCATAGTGAAGCTATCTTCAACATTCAATTACATTAAAGAGCAGTCAATGCATGATCAATGTAAAAGATGAAAACATAAGAATCAAAGGCTCACAAATTTAGAAAATTCTTGCAATAACACAGAAAATATCAACAAATGCACAGAATTCAGTCTTCTCATTAATTTTCTAATTACATAAAAGGCATAGAAACATGCACAGTTATACAAACCTTCTAACTCAAGAAAATAGAACAAAGGCAAATGATATTATTGGCCACAGCCTTAACGTCTAAAATTATCTCTCCCTACTCTGATGATCTCTCCACTCATATTTATAGCATCAGACTAGCTCTAGATTGCCTACACATTCCCTATTTAATGGTCTAACTAAACTCAAACTGAACTGGGACTCTCAGTGTGCTTTGCTTACTCTACTTGAAAACCTTCTCATTATTCAAGAGGTACTGAAAAATGACACTTGGCAGCTTCTGCGGTACTTATCGAAAACACACTGCACTTTCCACTGCATTATACTCTTTACTGTGTCTTTGTATCAAAGTTATTCCATCTTTGACATTTGTCATCCTCCACTTCTTTGAAACTTTGACCACTTACAGAAAATGGGACCCAAAGCACTTCTCACCTGAGCAACTTCAAAAGGAGAATGGGGATAGGTAGCGCTTTCCACACATCTTTAACAAGGACTCGTGGCGGTCTCTGCGGGCTCTTAGCTACCTTCTTAAAAAAATGTAGAAGGTGACATGTGTTGGTCTCTACGTCACTCTATCTATACTATAGAAACATTTGTGCCTCATTTCATATTTACACGGACGGTGACACTTGGCGGCTTCCATTTGCCTCATAAACAAAACCCGAGACCCACCATAGTGTTTACTTATCGATGAGATAAAATGAAGATATTTCAAATGTTGACACGTGGCAGCTTTTGCTTTCTTTAGCTAGGGAAATGTGGCATCTTTCATTGCTTTTAGAAAAACCAATTGAAAATTTTCGCAGTTGCCACTTGGCACCTTCTGCTTGACCCTGAAAAAAGCTTATTGAAAGAAGCTTTTCGAAACGTATAAAAAAAATGAGATGTGGATGTCGACACTTGTTGCGCTCCATTGAGTTACTATGGGACACATGGCACATTCTGAGCAACTTATAAAAATTATGAAATGTACCTTGATTGATGACACTTGGCAGCTTTCGCGCGACTTTGATACTTAGACAAAATTTAGGCAAAAAGAAACTCGAGCCTACATTTTGAGTCAAAAAAATTCACTGTCTCGAACCAAAGTGCACAGGGACAAAATTTTGGAGTGCATAACTAAAAGAAAATATAATTGATCCCCTCCTTTATAAAGTCTTTTGATACTTCCCCCCAGAAGTGGACTCTAATTATACTACTTTTTTGGGACTTGTTGAAATTGTTCAGAAGGGATCTAGTTTTTTGGTGAAGGATGGATCTGATGGTTCTTCCAAGGGTGTTGATACTAGGAGGGCACCAAATCATCCTATTTAATTGACTCTTGATTATCATTTTTTAGGGTACTTCATGTCTTGTGACTCTTGTGTTTTTGGTTCATGCGTTTCTTTCCTTTCTGTTGCTTTCTTTCCTTTTTGTTGATGCCTCCTGAGCGAGGTGTTTTTTATATTGATATATTGTTAATGTTTAAACTTGGTTATCTTTTGTGACATTTGACTGCCCTTATAGTGGTAGCTTATTTTGTGTACCCTTAGGTGTATTGACTAATTTTAATGATCTTCCAATATATAAAAATAATCTATAACAACAATGATGAACTTGTGACCATCTGATAATTTCATATTTATCTTTCTAATCAAATCAAATCAATAACTTATTTTGTCCACTCTCAGGTGTATTGAATTTTGTTAACGATCCTCTAATATAAAAAATAATTTGTAGTAACAATGATGAACTTGTGACCATATGGTGATTCTAGATTTATCTTTCTAATCAAATCAAATCCCCATAGAGAAAATGGCCAAGGTGAAACAATGGATTGTAATTCGTATGATGAAACATGATTTAAGTTGATATGTTATTAACATTATGGACAAAAATTTTCATTTTCATAACATCCCTACTCCATTATATGCTAATAATAACCTTCTAATAATTTTTGAGACATAGATTTTCCACTAAAGTAACCACCACATGCACTATCATGTACTTCCAATATTATTATTTTAGATTCTTCACAATTTAAACATCAAAGTAGTTTCCCATCAACTAATATTTTTTAATAAATATCCTCTGATAAGAACACGTGTAGCCTCACATTGTAATTTATATATTTCATTACGTGTAACATTATCTAATATAGTTGACTTTTATGAAAAGTTATGTATAGCATTATACCATTTTGAATTGATTTTGATGCAATTAACTGCTAGTACTATCATGATCATTATTGACGTTAATATAGATTAATACTTCAGCAATAGCCATGGAAATCATGTGTCTATTATGTTCTTAAGGGATGATTTCTATGAAAAAGTATTTGAAATGTGTTATTAACCGTTTTACCAGCTCTTTATATAGAACTAGATTTTATTCTTTTGTTTGGTATATGTCTAATATTTGATTAACCACTAGTTGAGAATATTCATATATCTTTAATGATTTTATCTATAATGTGTGTGTTGTACATAAACCTAATATTAATACTTTGTATATTTCTATGTTATTTGTGCAGAAAACCCCAAATCAAATGCAAATGGAATAGGTTGGCCTTGAGATGTAATTAAAATAATACCACCTCAAACAATGCATAGTCCAAATATTTTCATCAATATGATATGAGTTAAATCATTTCTAAAATCATCATAATCGATAGTGTATCTATCAAAGAAGTTGTTGGTAGTTGGTCTGAAATAACTTATCCTTTTAATAATTTATGATAAATAAATGTTAAACCAAACTCCATAAGTAGCATGACCCATTTATCAATGCACCTTGATAGATGTTATTTGGATATAATAAATTTGAATCAATCTATATTTATGATAACATTTGCCTCATTATTCAACATGTAATGTTATAACTTTTGTGTGGCAAAAACCAATGCAAGACATAGTTTCCCATAATACTTTTATTTTTTTCATAATCAACCAATGTGAAATTGGTATAATACACTACACGTTCTATGTTATCATCATCATATTATTCCAATAAATCCCCTAAGATATTATTTGTAGTAGATATGTATAAAAATAAGGGCCTAACAGAAATAGGTGAAATGAAAATATGCAGTTAATTAAATATTATTTGATAACATAATTTTTTGTTTACTTTTGTGATCCAATTCAAAATTTATTTCTTATTTTAATAATTATGTGTAAAATGTTATTTTATCTGTAAGTTGAGCTACAAAATGTCCTTTTGCCTAAATTTTTCCATGTAAATATCGTAATTACTTCAACTTTTTGGTGGAGGCATGCCTAAAATGGATTTAACTTTTTGGGATCCACTTTAATTCCTCATTGAGATATAATATATACTAATAACTTTGTATAAGTAATACTAAAGACACATTTATTTGGATTTAATATTACATTGTATCCACATAGACACTCAAAAAATTCTCACAAATTTATGGCAAGATTTTGTCATTCTTTAGATTTAACCAATAAATCATCCACGTATTCTTCCACTATCTTATATATGAAGTCATGGAAAATGTGTGTCAAAACATATTGATAAATAACTCCATCATTATTTAATCGAAAAGGCATGACTGTATAGCAATATATTTCCCGAGATGTAATAAATGAATTTTTTTCTTGATCTTCAAGATTAATTTTGATTTGATTATATCTTAGAAAATTCATCTATGAATGATAATATCTCATATTTGGTTGTAAAATATATATCATATCGATATTTGGAAAAGAGAAGTCATCCTTTAGAAAATATTTATTTAGATCTCAATAAGTTGTACAACATCATATTTTTCCATTAGGTTTTACAATAGGAACAATGTTGGATACCCATTTAGAATAGTTGATAGCTCAAATAAAGCATGCTTCTAATAATATTTGAATTTATTTTTTAACCAACAATGCCACTTTATGATGAATCTTTATAATTTTTTGTTTGATAGGTTGCACATCTGGATATAATATTATATTATGCCTTGCTATTGCAAGATTTGTACCTAACATATCTGAATAAGCCCAAGGGAATAATTCTAGATAATATTATAAAACTTGTCTTAGATATGTATTTTCTTTGTTTTATAACATGGCTACTAAGAGTATTAGACGTTGGTCTTTAACTATTTTGTAATTGATTTATATTATTTCCTCATTAAATAAAGTTGATATATCTTTGACATAAGGTGTTGTAGGGATACTATTTAGACCACCTGGTTGGACATATATATTAGATTCACCAATCTCTCCAAAATATGCATGATCTTTAGTAGTAATGAGGAAACTTATTCTTATGGTTTAAGGTAGGGAGATCCTCATATATATCCAAATATTCTAATAAAAGAGCTTCATAATTATAAAATTCATCCAAGACAAATTTTCTAGTGAAATTATAGCATCTATCATTCTAGGTATACCAATTATAATGCAAATATGATATCAGTCTTGTGTGTTGGTTCAGGGTGTGCCTTGAAAATATATATATATATATATATATATATATATATATATATATATATATATATATATATATATATATATATATATATATATAGTGAATGGTGTGGATAATTTTTTCTTTGAAATACCTGTTTCTTCATAATAACAAAGTCCTTGTTATCCTTTTGGTTAAATTGCTTGAATGTGATTAATAGTGACTTATGCATGAGTTCCCAATCCTTGTCATGTATATCCCATTTTTTGTAAATATGTAAACCCAAATCCATATGGAGTATATATTGTTAATGATGTTATTGGATCAGTAGAGAAAATTGGTTCTTAGATTGATTTGAATTATTATTCATGTGGTTGCATATTAAGAATGTAGTGATACTTAGGTTGAATCATTTCACAATACTTACATGGTTCATTTTTCTAATTTGCATGTATAAATGTATCTATTATGAATTATTTCAAGATTGCATAGAAAAATGTTGAATAAGTAACAAAAAAATGCATAAATTTAATAAATGTTACCTTAAAAGAGAAAGAAATCAAGCCATAATCTTGAGCCAAGAGTTTTAAAGTGGAAAACCAAATTAGTCAGAAGAAAACCCGTGTAAATATTAATAATTATTACCAAAAATAATCATTACAATACAAACCTAGAAGCAAGAAGAATAAATAAGAGAAGAGAGCTTCAAATGACAAGTTAAAAAGAAATGAGGAGAGGGATATTTAAAAAGAGCAAGAGGAAGAAAGAGGAAGTTACTAAGACTCCCATGATGACTTTACAAGGCCTCCTAAGTGTGTGTCAAATATTTTATTTCCCAAAAGGTGAAGGAAACTATGTGACATGTGGAGGGAGAAGCTATTTATGAAAGTAACTCCTAGAATCCTACAAAATGACCAAAGATGTGAGAGACACCTTATAAATCTAAAATAAAGTAAATTTATTATAAAAAGAAATGTGCAATAAAAGATACACTTAGAATAAGTAAAAGAGCCTATAATGAACTTAAATAGGTTTAATCTTTAACACTCTCCCTTAAACTTAATTTGAAGTTACAAAAATAGAGATAATATTTTACAAATAAGAAATGGATTTGACATTACATAATATTGCTCTTAATGGAAACTTCCTTCAAAATAAACTACAATAATTTGAGAAAAAAAGAAGATAAGGTGTCACCAAAATTCACAAGCATGAAGGTGTGGTCATCAATAATCTACAAGAAATCTCTTCGTACAAGATAGTCAATTTGTAATGGAACAAATATCAACTAAAAGGAGAGATAATCTATTAAAATGTACAAAACGAAAATAATATCAATCTTAATGTTAAGTAAGCATAAGCCATAAAAATATGATCTACATACAAATATTGTAATAAAAGTAGATATACAAAAAGATAAAATGAGTAAAAGACAATTTCCAACACAAAGTGTGGAATACTACAGAAAAAAAAAGTTAGTCAAAAGAGTAATGAGCTCCAATCAAAACATATTTTCTTTGCAACATAAAATTAAGTAATGCAAAAAAAGTTTGAGTTTATCAAAAGGGAGACAAAATATGTGTCACTTATAAAAAATATTCAACATGAAGCAATTAAAGAGTAATCACACAAAGACATCAAAGTCTCTATAAGATACATTATCTTTAGGTCTTAAAATTATTTTTACTTTAGAAGTAGGAATTTTAATGGTTTTTTAACAATATAAAATATCATGAGTGGATTTATCACAAGATTTGTATTGAAGTAATTTCTAATATTTAAAATAGAATGTTCATGTTTTCCACAATGCTCCCAAGTTTTATCATTTTTAACCAAAAAATGAGCACAAAAAGTATTATAATCAAGAGAAGTTCTATGATAATTAGAATCACTGTCATGCAAAGTCTTTTGGTGAATAGGGCAATAAGTTTAACCCTAGAGAAACATTAAAATTGAACCCTACATAAGTTACATTAGTTTAAAGTAAAATAGGTTCAACAATGTCATTTTATTTTTTTCCAATGCCCCCGTTGGAATACTCCATTGAGTGCATAATTTTTATACTAGGGTTAGAAGAATGAGTGTACAAAGAAATGAAAGTTTTACTAGAAACACATTTAACATCAACATGGGAGCCATTTTTTTTATGTCAAAAGACAAATTTTGTATGGAATGTGTCAATGAAAGTTTGTATAGTCATCATTTGCTTATGAAACAAGGTCTAAGGTGTATTTATAATCATACCTTGGCATTCTATGTGATGTTTAAGAGCATTAGTTTTAACATTTTTAAGAAAAATTAGATGTGAAAATTTCTTCAATGCTAAGAAAATGGCTAATTTAAAAGTCGTCGCACTTACAAATGAGATAATAAAAAATAAGTATTAAATTCCTTATATTTGATTCCATATTATGAATTATTACATGATTGTGTAGATGATATTTATGAATTATGTAGCACCTCGATCTTGTACACTTGGTAAATGCATACCTTAGTTTTTCCTCTCTGTTTTAGACTTATCCTACTTTTGCAAGTCTTGTATATATTATTTTTCTATGCTCATTACCTATCTTATAGTCCTAAAAATATCATTATAATGATCTTGGCCTTCTATCTTGCCTAAAATTTTATAAATTTGTTTATCTTCCATCTCTACAAGTTTTGGACTTGCACCTATTTTTCAACTTCACAAACACTTGCATCCCAGTCAGAAACTTACATCGATGCAAGTGTCGTAACCCAACGTAAGTGTCCACTACCCTCAAGTCATCTAATTTATAAATAAAATATATTCCTATGGTCAACCTAAATGTTTTAATACAAGATATTCTCCAAGGGGATTGGTATAAATATAAGATAAAATCTCATTCATTTCTCACCTAACACAACTTAGAAAAAACTAAAAAAGACCAAGGCAACTTACCAAAAGCACTCAAATGAGAAAAAACTTTCATATTTTCTCTTATTGCCATTTCAATCATAGGAACAATGCACCTATAGGTCTGAAGTACTAAAAAAATAACTCAAGAGCCACATTTGTTAAGTTACAAGCTAGGTCCTTGTTTTACTTGCTTTTCACACATTACATGATTCACACATAAACCAACACATAGGGGAGAACTACATAAATGTGAGGCCTTCTTTAAAGTATTGGCTATGTAGGCAACACTCATTAACAGAGGGGTCTTTGATCAACTCAGCACCATGTGTCCACTAACCCATTTTTTTCACAACCAATATGAAGATGAAGAACTAATATTTTATCATTTTACAAAGAATGACAACCCATGACCTAGATCTGAATGTACCAGAGTGAAGACAACATAGAACCAAAAAGCATCCAAGTGGTTGCATCCTGTTTCAACAAGTATTTTGTACTATAAACCTACATTCGATCCAAATAGTAACATCGACGTAATTATCCCAGGGTGATGCATGTATCTGAGACCACAAAGGTACTTAATATAGAGTTTGGTAACTATTCCAAAATATTATTCCAGTCTACTCCTTGCCTATTATAGATCTAGATCTGTATTAGCATCATAACTAGATATGTAATTTATTTTCATTATCATTGCAATATATGGCATAATTATGTTTCTTTTTTTAAGATATCTCAGTATAATAAATTTAGTATGTGTTGTATCTGAGTTTTACAATTAATTATCCTAGTATAGATTTGTTTATCACCCTTGTTCTTATTCATTTATTTATTCTTAATCTATCTCATTAGGATCTATATCCAATTTGAGGTTAAACATTTGGGGAATCTGATTCATGTGAATGCAATTTTTTCTTTTTTTTATGTTTCTAAAGTTTTTAGAGAACTAGGGTTTCGGATTGTTTTACTTTGTTGTAAATTCTAAATTTTTAATTTTTAAAAATAATTGAAAATGTTAATTAAAAAACCTAGTTTCAAATGGAGGATGAATAAGCATTAGTCACTCATCTCAATAATAACAAAGGCTTAATAGATGCATTTTTGTATGTTACAAGAGATGAATCGACAAACATGATAAGGATAAGGCTTCCTCACCTAATGATAGTGGATCCTTAGAAGGTAATACAACTGATTCCATAACTATCAATCTACCAAAATCTAGTGGAAGCATGGGTTATGTCTTCCACCTTTATTTCCTGAAACTATTATTGTTACATCTATCATGGGGCTACCAAATGCTTCAAATCAAATACCAGTTTCTATACCTATTCAAACCACATTTCCTTCCCCTTTGGTAACTACTCAGCTAACTAATTTATAAATCCTAATGATTCTGCAACTCACTCTTTCAAGTTATAAATAACTTAGAGGATAAGGTTACAAACATTGAGAAAAAGACTTTAAAGTCTCCTCATGCTATTGATTTGCAAGATGTGTTACATAACCCTTTTGCACCAGAGATATATTTGCATTCTTTGCCAGCTAATTTTGTCGCACCTAGGTTCATATTTTATGATGGCAATGGTGATCCTGAGTAGCTTCTTCAATCCTTCTTTATAGCATGCCTTGATTATGCCTCCAATGATAAACTTTTGACCAAATTATTTCCAAGAAACCTTAAGGATTATGTTTTGAGGTGGTTCTATGATTTACCTTTTCAATTTGTGAAATCATTCAAACCTCTTGTAAATTAGTTTTTGGCATAATTTTCCATTAATATTAATGAGAATATTTATTATGCCCAAATTACCAAAATTAAACAAGTAACTAATGAACCTATTAATGAATATGTCTTTAGGTATAAGACAATACTGACTAAAATGACCAATCCAATGGTAGATAAAGAACTTCATGACATTTTCAAGTAAATTTTACTTGCTTCTTTACATGAGTCCATTATTTTTTTAAATTTCAAATCATTTGATGACTTATGCCATGTTGTGAGGGAGTGTGAAATGAACCTTATTTCATTGAATAGGCTTAAGTATATAATAAATACACCTATTACATCTACATCCAATACCAAGTTTTCTATCAAACCAAGTTATAAGGTCAAACCCCCTAAGCCTAAAAAAGAAACAACCACAATAGTTAATGTGGTGTCACAACCACCTAATTGGCTTGTCTTATTCAATGCACTAGAAAGACAATTTACATGTTTACTTGAGTCTCATGTTTCATTACTCCCAAAACTTGTAGAGTGTCATCTTATATATCTCCCTAATCTTATAGAGGTTGATATGAGTGGGACTCTACCCAAAGAATATGATGTGATTATGTATTGTGACTATCACCAAGGCTCTGGGCATTCTACAAATAGATGTTTTACTTTGAATCATAAGATCCAAGATCTCATTGATGACCAAAATATTATATTTGATGATCTTCCAAAGGAATCAAGTTCATAACCTGGTAACCACCACAAACAAAAAATATTTAACTATCTTTTGTAAGATCAATCTGAGGAGGATGCAGAAGTGCAAATGGTATATAACACATATCCTCCTCCATCACACTATGAACACCCACTAGATGAGATTATTGGTACTGACACATGGCATACACTTTCTATAGTTCAGAAACCTTATATTACCTTTGATGATAGTGAAATTAAGAATGATGATTTAGATCTTCATTCTTTATTCATTCAAGCATACCTTGGTAATCAACCTATACATAGTGTTATAATTGATAATTGTGCAAGCAAAAGCATTTACACTGTGACATTACTCACACATTTGGGTTATAAAAATCATAATTTATATCCTTTTACTAGATCAATTAGAGCATTTGTTGGGACCTCACAATAGATTCTTGGTGAGATTGACTTATATGTACAATTGGGTCATGTCCATGTGGTTATTACTTTCTCATTTATACCTTCCATGAGTATATTTGATATATTATTAGAACAACCTTGAATACATACACTTTGAGTAGTACTTTTTATGGTGAATAAGTGTGTTAAATACATCAATGCCAATTGAGTAATTACATATTTTGGAGTTTCATATGAGTATCCTCTCGAGAAAGATAAATTTATACCAAGGTAGTTAATTATCAAGCCTACTAAGGTTAATCCACCACAAAAGGGTAAGTAACAGGGAATCCCCTTTTCAAGGTGACTGAGACTTGAGAGACCATTACATCAATGATCCAAAATAGGTTCCACATAATTCTCATCTACTACACACCACATTCAAATATCCAAAGCACCTATATATTTTTATCTTAATGCTATTTCAAACAAATCACAGACTATTCAAATATGGGTTCCATGAAACCCTACTACTCCTATTGTAAGTTCACAACCACATAATCCAATTATGCATACATAGAGCATCGTAATTAATACAATATCAAATATTGCACCTATGCCTACTCACTGGCAATACCACCAATTTATTGCACTAGGTACTGAGTGGGGAGATACCTATGAACATCTGTTGGATGAGATCATAGGGTAGTCTTTCTGATTTCAAATATTTCAAAAATACCAAACAATTAAAAAATATTCAAAACTTCAAATTTATATTCAAAATGTACTTATCTTATTGAATCCTTGGTATCTATGTTGTGAATTCCATGTTGATGGATAATATATCAGTCATTTATATATACACATGAGTTTCACAGTTTTATTCTAGTGTGATACAAGCATACATAGATGCATGATTTATACACTTTTGGATGTTGGGACTTCCTTCTTCTCAAGTCACTAGGATATTGGGGGCATCCACATTATTTGATCATGATACATCCATGTTATATCATTCTATGGTCACTTTATATTATCATGTTTGAACTTATATACCTACATATGTCTTTCTCCATGCTTACATATTTCACAGTGTACTTGATATGTTATGTACTTGAAAGTTTTTACTAACACATTTAATCCATGGGCTAGTATGCTATGTTTATGTTGGTTACTTATGCTTTCATCTATGTATTTCCTTAAGTGTCTTTTCTTGTTATTGTCTTGTTTGTTTGAGCATTTGAATATGTTCCATTATTTGTGTCCCATGTGCCTTTATTTGCCTCTTTAACATAAGAATATATCATTGTTTGTTGTATTTGATATTTGAATATGTCATTTCTTGATTTGTGTAAATTTGACTAAGTCATGTCCATTTTATTGTGAAGTATTTGAACATGACCCTTTCTTGAGGTCTCATTGGACCATTGTCTTTTGACTTGCTTTTAAGTGCTCTTGTGTGTGTGCATGTTTGCTTATTGAGCTTGTACTATTACTATCTGATGTAATCTTTATCATAAATCTTAGGTCTTGATGTGATCATATTCTATGCACTTTAATAATACATTTATTTAGACATGTTCCCTTTATATGCTACATGATATTTTCATGGTTTACATGGTTATCTTATCTTTTTGAGGTAAGGTAACTGTCAGTTTCTACTTCCCTCACCTCAAAAGAGAAGGCATATTAGTTGGGGCTTGTCATAAAATCAAGGCTTATAGATGTTCTTAGATTCAAATTATAGTGGAGGCATATTTTAGAAAAATGTTCTCCACAATTATTCAATATGTAGCATATCTAGATTATAGTCGGAGCATGTTTTAGAAACATGTCCTACACATTGACACTTACACCAGTTCTCAAATTCAGATTATTGTGAGGGCATGTTTTAGAAATATGTTCTCCGCACTTACACCAGTTCTCAAATTTTGTTTGTAATGCGGGCATGCTATGGAAACATGTCCTCCACATTGGTAGTTATACCAATTCTCAGAATCAGATTGTAGTGGGGGCATGTTATGAAAGCATGTCCTCTACATTGACACTTATATCAGTTTTCAAATTTCTCTATACATAATGGGGGCATTGATGTAGAGATCTAGGCCTACATAGTTTCATATACCTTTATTGGGTTTGATTTCTTTTCTCTGGTCCTTCTTCATCTCTCTCCCTGATCATTGATTCATTGTCTTACCTAAAACTCACTCACTTATATAGGCCATAGAACCATATCACTTCAATTCTTCATTAGAATGCTTCTAAGACTTCTTTATACCATATCTTACTTATTTTCACTTTTTCTGACCTTAGTCCATCTACTTTGAAGGTTCATTCCCTCATCAATGCCTTTTACACTGTTTCCTTTTTTTGTCTATCATTCCTTGTAGCCCTATTTTTGGGTAAACCTTACTATCTATAAAAATAAACACATTATCTAAGAAAACTAAACATAGATTCAAGTACCCATTAGGCTCTTCCTACTTTGTACAAAGTTATAGGTCTCAACTCATAAGGTGGATGTCTAAACTCACCTCATCTCTTCTCTTTAAGGTTTCTTTTAGGCCTCCTTTAGTGCAAAGATCATTGTCTTGGACACATCATGCAACTCCTAGCCAAAATTAAACCATTTATTGATACCATTTAACCTCTTTAATCTCTTTACAAAGTTTCACTCCCTTACTCTTAAATAAATTACTCTTACACACACTATCCTCTGCTTATTAGGACTCTTTAGGTCTATTTGAATTACCTAGTCTTTTATTTCATACCATATAGTTAGGTACTGACCTAAAACCACCTTATTATTATAGGGAACACTAAGATACATCTAAATACAAACTTTCATGAATTTTCAAGCCTGGCATCAAAAGATATACCAATTTTCCTATTTAAACCCTAGGTTGTCTTTGCACAGCCCTATGTAACATTGAGGGGCTACCAAAAGCTCTAATTTGAATCTAAAGCAAATTCAACCAATTATAAATAATGAAATATGTCAGACCCAAGGTATTTCACCTATACAATGGTCATTTAACTTTAAACAATTCATGAATGAGTACAATGAGCCAATATGCATAATTTTGACTTGGCAAAGAAGATTGTGTGTTAACAACATGTAGATTGCATTGAATATAAGTTTTTCAAATGGATTTATAACATCAAAAAAAAATATCACCACCATATAAAAGGCTTCCACTTACCCTTATATATCTCCAACCTTGAAAGATTTCTCAGAAAAAAATCTTTATTGACTTTGTTCCTTAGCTATATAAATAGGGTTTTACCAAAGCACTGTGCATGAAGGCTTTATTTCAGTTCTTGTGCTCCTTTATGGGTCTTATACATCTCCAAAAGTAATGAATCTCCTTAGATATAATCTCTCTATCATTATCTTGATAAATACCATTAAAGAATCACATCAACCATTGTCAAACATTCCTTATTTGAGTGGCTCTCTTAACTATTACAAAATGGAGATGCAAAAGTTTGGATCACAATTTGGACTTTGATACTATTTGATCATTATAAAATAAGTTATAATCATTAAAGAGAATGCCCTAGTTGGCTCTCTTGACTATTACAAAATGGAGATGCAAAATTCTGGATCACAATTTGGACTTTGATACTATTTGATCATTATAAAAGAAGTTATAATCATCAAACAGAATGTTCACTCATTTAAAACATTATAATAGTCTTCCAAAAATTCCACTATTTCCTTCAACCTAATTGAGCGTGCATGAAATGACAGTGTACAGGACTGTCTAAAGAGATTTAACAAAATCCTTTCATTTTACCTTTGAAAGTGACTTATAAACACAATAACTTTACTAAGAAACCTATGATATTATTGCATCCACTTCCATGTACATGAATGGGATACCATAATACAAACTTAGAATTTGCCTTCTCAACACAGTGTAAAACCAAGTTTCTCTCAAATTTCATTATCTTGTTTCACCTATAGGTCCACTAATATAATTCATTCTCTATTTCAATAAAATCAACCTCATAAGATGGCACACCTTTGAAGAGTATTAATTACTTCAAAAGCATTTATTTCAATTCATTGATCTTTTCACAACACATAAATTTACAATGTAGACCGAAGTCTCTGTCAAAACTTGATGTTTTCTTGTATTTAGTTTTATTCTACCTCTATCCTACGAGGTTCTTATTCTCTCTAAACTTCACTACCACTCCCTCTTCTCTTATATGCAATTTCATCTTTATATCTTGTCAAACATGCAACCAACTCTCTCTCCTTTCATGTTGCATGCCAGTTACAAGTATTTTATTCTTGCTTAAATTTCTTGATTCATGTTTTGACATTAAGAGTACCCTACATACACTACTAGGATCACTTGGGATCCATTAAAAACATTTATAAACTTTTATATTTCTCTTAAACCCAAATACATCACTCAAAAACTCATTCAAAATTTAAATTTTCAAAATGGCCCAATTTGGCGAGAAACTCAAAGGAACCATAAACACTTGCATTCAAGACTTATAATCACTCTCAAGTATTCTAGAGGATCACATATGACCTCTCTCACCCATATCAAACTAAGAATGACTGTCTTGAAGCATTCAAACATGCTACTCTAAAAAATAATCATGTGATGCTCCACATCATACTCCCCATGAGGGAAAGATTTGAGCCTAGCTCAAATGCTTGGTCTTTTTTTTTTCCCAATTGATCTTTACTTTCTTTTCTATTTTGAAATCTAACTGAGCTTATCCATGGTCATATTCTCCATCTTTATGTTTCTTGATTTTCATTCTTTGGCTTCTCTATTTCTTCTTCCATATTCTTCTCAACTCTTTCTCTATTGCAAACATCCATGCTTCCACTTCACTTTCAGACATCTCATGGCTCAAATAAACTTATTCATCCTTTTCTTTAGTTGTACCTATACAAACACCATCATACATATGTATTTTATGAGTTTTATGAGGCAAAATTGCCTCTCCATTAATTATTTGAGCTTATAAGCTTGATTTTAATTTCTCCTCAATTGTACCTTTCTTCACTTCAACCTATTTATCCTTTTCAACCAGTTTTTTTCTTTGATATGCTCCTTTCCAAGATATTCTTTCATATCCATCTTTTTGGTATTGCTCTTTAACTCATTTTCTTGTATAATCAACAAACCATTTAGGTACAACAATTTAATCTATTTTTTCCACCTTCCTTGATTCTCTTTTGAGATCTTTTATGAGTTTCTCATGTTGTTTTTCATTTGTATACATCTCCTTTAATGGACTAAATAACTCCTCCAACATTTGCAATTCTTCTCTCAATGTGAGAGCATCCACTTATCCATTGTCTTTGTCAAATTTAGGACCTTGTTGTCATTTATCTTCTCTTAAACAATATCTTATATCAATGTGCTCAGCCATCGCTTCCTCCTTTCTCAATAGATCTTCAATCTTCTTCAATACTCCATCTCTACTTGCATTTGAACATTCACCTAGCTGCCCATTGGTGTTCACAGACATCCTCTCCCATGCTTTATACTCTCTCTCTCTCTCTCTCTCTCTCTCTCTCTCTCTCTCTCTCTCTCTCTCTCTCTCTCTCTCTCTCTCTCTCTCTCTCTCTCTCTCTCTCTCTCTCTCTCCATGACCTCATTTAATGATTCAAAGAGATTATCATCTAATTCACCATAAAAACACTTGCTTACGTTTCCATTTGTTCATGTTCTCCTCACACTCTTCATCTTGTTTCCTTATTGGGTTACTTGGTTACATCATCATCCTTTTGTCCTTGATTGGTTCCACTATGTCTCCTTGCTTCTCAGGCTTCCAACTTCCTTCTTTCTTCATGTTCTCTTGAAGTGCACATGTAACATTATCTTTTTCCAACATTTTCATGTTGTTAATGACCCATATTTTACCTTGCATATGCCTGGACTGAGATTAACATCTTACATAACCTTCTTGATTTGAACCACCAATTTATTTCTGCCCTTTAGCATCTTCACCATGCCTCTTTGCTTGATAACCTATCATGTAGACTTGATCTAACCTGCCCTCTATCCTTTTCCACATATTTTGCTCTTTTATTAAACTTAAATTCTCAACTTCAATGACCTCTTGCTTGAAATTTTCCTTCTTCACCTCATTGACTAGTTTCTTGGGCCACTTTGGCTCTTCATATCCATGATCTTGTGTTATTTTTTAGGGTTGAACTTGCTCTTCTTTATCCCAACCTATATATCAACATTCATCTTCTCATATACACAATCAAAATCAGCACTTAAACATTCATTTACTTCCTTGAAGGACTGTTTCATGATCATTTTCTCCCTCATGTCTTCATGTCTTGTAATCATTTCTTTCTTATGAACTTTCTCTCTTTTTATTATTGCAATGCTTTATAAGGCATCATGGAACTCTAGCTCATTTTATTTCCCTTCCTTAGCATACTAATAATCTTCAATCTCCTTCATGTAGACTTCTACAACCTATTCTTTTCCTTTGTCATATTTATCTTTCTTCATGGGTGCTCTGCTTGACCCATTTCTCACAAGCTTTAAGGCTGTATTCTTGGCTTTCATCTAGCTTTGCTGCATACCTACATTCACACACTTAAACATAATGTTAGAGTATAAAACAAGATACCATAATGTCTCCATGAGTGCTTACTTCATGGACACTCTCCTTTTCTCATTACTCTCTTTATCAAGTGCCTCTCTTGGCACTCCTCTCTTCATGTTCTCCTCAATGAGAACCCTTTTCACCACTTTTCTTCCATGTTGATCACTTGGAAACTCTTTGCTCCTCAAGCCTATATGGGCTATGCTTTCTTTGGTTTTATCCTTTTCTCTTAATGAAACCTTCCTTTATTTTTTCATGAGTAATCTTATAGGCCACTTGACCTTCTTGCTTATTGTACATCCAAACCATTGGCTTTCTTGTTTCTATATGAGCTTCACCATGAGATCTATCTTGTCAAGGCTTTATCTCAACTCATCTCTTATACTCTCTATCTCCTTATATTCATTCATCTCTCTTCTTTTTGTGTCTTCTTTGACCTTTCCCTATTTATAATTTTCATCTTCAACCTTGCCTTGCATATTTTCTCTCATTGCCATATTCATCTCACCTTCTCTTAACTTCTTAGATCTCACTTGGACTTATCTCACTTATTAGTTTTCCTACTTGTTCTCTTGGACCTCACTTGGTCTCCAATGTCTAAAATTGCTTAGGTGCCACACTTGGGTCACCACCTTTATCCCTCTAAACAAGTCTCAATAGGTTGCACCCATACATGCTACATCTTGAAAAACTTCTCAACAAATTGACACATTCTTGATATCACAAATTAAAGATAATAGATAAATGCAAATGTACCTTTTCTTGGTGTCCATCTTCTCCTCCAATCAAGATCTTCAAGATCTGATACCAATTGATGTAGAGATCTAGGCCTACATAATTTCATACATCTTTAATAGGTCTAATTTCTTTGTTCTGAACCTTTTTCATCTCTCTCACCAGTCATTGATTCAATGTCTTACCTGCAACTCACTCATTTATATAGGCCATGGAACCATATCACTTCAATTCTTCATTAGAATGTGTCAATCACTTTTGTGTACCATATTTGATTTGTTTTCACCTTTTCTAACATGTGTCAATCTACTTTGAAGGCTCATTCCCTCATCAATGCCTTTTACACTCCTTATTTCTTTTCTACCATTTTTTGTAGCCTTATTTTTGGGTAAACCTTCTTGTCTAGAATAATCCACATATGATCTAGAAAAACTAAACATATATTCAAGTACCCATTAGGCTATTCATACTTTATACAAAGTTATAGGTCTCAACTCATAAGATGGATGTCTGACCCTACCTCATATCTTCTCTTCAATGTCTCTTTTAGGCCTCCTTTAGTGCAAAGCTCCTTGTCCTAGACACATCATGCAACTCCTATCAAAACTTAAGCCATTTTCTGACACCCTTTAACCTATTTAAGATCTTGTAAAGAAATTACTTATATGATTTGTAATAGTATAATTATATATGGCAGAATTAAGAGCAGAATAAGTAGATCCATAACAACAATTGGTGAAAGAGTAGAATACTTGAATATTATGACTGAACCACTTCGAGAGGGAAACCTCCACAACAATGCAATAGGAATAAAATTTAGAATATGATCACAAAATAATAACCACTACCTCATATATATACTTTATTTAGCCATGATTATTCAATAGACCGACCATACTAAGAACATCAAAAAATGTAACAAGTTAATATGAAGATGTGTAAGCCACAAGTCGGCCACACATATCCCTAGACAGACTATAGTTTAAGGTCATAACATGCCCCTCCCCTTGAAAACAACATTGTCCTCAATGTTGAATCAAACTAGCATGTTTCTGTAGGAATGATTCACCCTCTCATGTTGCATCTTCAAAATGCATGTTCTTCCATTTGATCAAATAATGCTTAATGGCTTTGGTCCGTAGTTGCTTAGTGTGCATGTGAAGGATCTCCTCAAGCTCTACAATGACTCTACCTTCATCTAATTCAAGTAACTCAATCTAAGTGGAAAATCTATGTCCAATTACTTTCTTTAGAAAAAATATATGGAATACCGGATGTTTGTGAGTGGTTGGGGGTAATTCTAACTTGTAAGCCACACTACCATTTTTTTCAAGATCTTGTAGGGGCCATAATACTTAGGTGATAGCTTGTTATCCTTTTTTCTATTGCTTCAAAAACATACATACATAGATGCAAATGCACAAAGATCCAATCACCTATGTCAAAATGTCGTTCACTGCGGTGTTGATCTACTTGTTGCTTCATTCGATTTTGTGCCATTGATAAATTCTCTCACAAACTGACTAACACCTCCTATTGATGGTGAATGTGTTCCTAAATATCTCGAACCTTAGGATTCACTGTCAAAATTGAAGTGATGGATGGAGGTGATACCCATACAATGCCACAAGGGGAGACATCTTAGAAGAAGTGTGAAAAGAAATGTTATACCACCATTCAGTAAGTGGTAGCCAATGAACCCATTTGCCATGTTTGTCAGAAATAAAATAATGAAGATACTCTTCACGACATTTGTTGACTACATCTGTTTGTCCATCAAATTGAGGATGATAAGATGAGTTATGATCCAACTGAGTACCCAAACATGCAAATAATTCAATCCAAAAATTACTAGTAAATATGGGATCTTGATTACTTACAATGATCTTTGGAGTGCCATGCAATTTTTGAACTATATTGAGAAAATTGGAAGCTACTATACTAGCAATAAATGGTTGTGATAAGGAACAAAAATGAGTATACTTGGCAAGTCAATCCATAACTACTATGATAATATTTTTACCCTCAGACCTTGGTAATCCTGTAATGAAATCTATGGAAACCTCTTCTCAATGCTGGTTATGGATGGATAAAAGCTACAAAAGACCTGGGGTCTTCATGGTTCCACCTTTATTTTGTTGGCATACCATGCATTCAACTACATATTTCTGAATAACCACTTTGAGTCATTCCCAAAAGAAATTTTGCTTGATTCTATAATATGTTTTTAAAAATCTTGAATATCTACCAAATGGAGAGGCATGGAGTTCCTGAAAAAATTTATGTTTGAGGAGAGAATGCTTCCAATGGTATAATTTATCTTTATACCATAATGTGTTCCCCTTCCATGTAATTTTTTTAGATTCGTTAGAACCTTGCTAAATATTGTGAATCAAATCCTTGGTAGCACTGTCATTCTCCCATTCTGATCTTGATTTCTCTAGCCAATCTATCTATCACATGGTCATGGCACATAACAATGTCTCAAACTGATTCATCCCATCGAGAGAGGGCATCTTCCATCATGTTCTATTTTCCTTTCCTCTACACTATTTCAAAATCATAGCCTAACATTTTAATCACCTATTTTTGTTGTTCTTCAGATGACAAACATTGTTATAAAAAATATTTGAGGCTATCATGATCAATCTTTACTTGAAAGTTATGACCCATCAGATACGCTCTCTATTGCTTCATTACATGCAAAATAGCCATCATCTTTTTTTTATATATTAGTTTGAGCCTTTTTTCCCCTTAAGTTGGTGACTTTCAAATGCTAGTGGTTTGCCTTCTTACATAATTAAAACCCCCATGCCATATCTTGATGTGTCACACTCCATAACAATTTTTTTTGAAAAATCAAGAGTAGCCAAAATTGGAGTTGTGCACATAACTATTTTCCATTGTTCAAATGCCTTGGTAGCTGAATCAGTCCACTGAAAGGGGCCTTTCTTCATCAAAGAGGTGAGTGGGGCTACAATGCTATCATAATTTTTGACAACCCTGTGATAGTAACCAGTTAGCCCCAAAAATCCATGAAGGTTCTTCAGGGTCTTGGAAACTACCACTCCATCATTGCTTGGATTTTATTAAGATCAACTTTCACTCATTCATGTGAAACAATGGGACCCAAGTACTTCACCTCTTAGACACTAAAATCACATTTGGAAGGTTTGACATAAATTTGACATTGTTCTAGAATTGAAAGCACTTGTTTCACATGCTTCATATGGTCTTTCCAATTTTTATTGTGGATGAAAATGTCATCAAAAAACACTAATACAAACTTTCTCAAAAATGTCCTAAAAATAGTATTCATCAAACTCTGAAATGTAGATGGTGCATTTGTGAGGTCAAAAGACATGACCATAAATTCATAATGGCCTTCATGTGTTTTGAAAGCTATTTTAGGTGTGTCTTCATGGCTTATACAAATCTGATGATATCTAGAGTGAAGATCTAACTTAGGAAAATATATAGCACCATGCAATTCATCTAGAAAATCATCAATTAATGGAATATGAAACTTATCTCTGATGGTGTATTTGTAGAGTTCTATGTAGTATGGGCACATCCTCCAACAATCATCCTTCTTCCACACCATGACCATCAGTGAGGAATATTCACTTTAACTCTGTCAGATGATTCCTACCTCTAACATCTCTTATACCATATTTTCAATTTCACTCTTTTGGGCATAGAGATACTTGTAAGGTCTAATATTGGATGGTGTACTTTCTAGAATGAGTCTGACGGCATTGTCATGTGCATGACTTGGAGAAAGTCCTTTTGGCATGTCACTAAAAACAACAAAATGGTCATCCAACAACTTTTGTAAATCAAGATGTGTAGACTCCTTGGTTGGTTGAATCTCCATGGAAAATAAACATGCCACAAAACCTTCTACACCTTTAATGAGAATCTTCATCATCTGGTGGAAACTAACTAGTTGTGGAGATTTAATCTATAATCCATGTAGTTTAAAGGTCCTTTATGAATGAAACCTTATGAATAATTCAAGTAAATTGATCTCAATAGTGCCCAAAGTGGTGATCTATTACACTCCCAAAACAATGTTAGCTCCTCCCATGAGAATAGCAAACATAGGGGAATTTAACAAATAGTCTCTCATAGCAACCTTAATACTATGGAATTTTTCAAAATAGTTAAATGTACCACCATCTGCAATCATGACCTGAAAGTCTAGAGCTAGGTAAATGAAATAATTCAAACAAGCATCCAACTTATTATTGATGAAGTTGTGTACTCTTAGAGTTAATTAACACAGTCACCTATTTTTTCAAGAACCCCACCACCTTAAGAGTTTGAGGAGTACTAATGCCTGAAAGTGCATGGTAGGAAATAATAGGTTGAGAATCTTTAGATTCATCCTCAAGGTCTTCTAACCCTTTGCATAACTCCTCATTTTCTTCCTCATCATTGGTACCATCAATGTAAAACTTCTTTTCAGCACATCAATACCCTTTGCCCAATTTGCTATCACAGCCAAAACAAAAACCTTTTGCATGTTTTTCTTCCACTTATTGAGGTGTCAATCTAGTAGGCTAATAAAATGATGGTGGTAGAAAGGTGCATTCACAAACATTGGTGAAAGGTCTTCATCTAATTAGCTCTTTTTCATCAACCATGCATGCCTTTGGTATGGCCTCAAATATAGTATTGGGATGAAACATGCGAACTTCCAATTGGATGTTATCTTTGAGGCCACCCAAAAATAGTTCACTTAGATTTGCCTTAGTGATGTCTATCACACGTAAGGAGAGATTTTGAAATTGATGAATATGGTCTTTGACAGTCCCATATTGACACAACTTGGCTAGCTGACTGAAGTAATTTTCAAAGACGTTATTGCAATAATGGAGCTACAACTCCTCAAAAAATACCGACCATGAAACTGGGACCTTTTTCTTTTGATCACATAACCAATGATTCCAAATAAATGGCTCAGGTTCCATATAGAGAGAGAGGCCATAACCATTTTTTGCAAACATGGAGTTTGATGTAAATCAAATAAATTTTTAATTTGAGTGAGTCAAGTGAGTGGATCATTACCATCAAACTTTTACAAGTCCACTTTTCACAACATCGACTTAGGGCCATAATCGGTATTGATATTATTTGGAGTAGGAGAACCAAACTGAAGTAGTAGAGGATTATTTCATAGTGGTTGAGCTAACAAGTTGGCCAATTACCTAGATATTTGTTGTAATTGATCCTTCATGCTATCCAAGTCCACTCTAAACCCTCTAATGTCCCCTTGAACCATACTAAAATCATCTTTTTTCACCATACCCTACATCTCTAACTTAATTTGTTGAACTATATCCAAAATAGACAGATCAAAAGTTTTAGATTCCATGTCATCTTTGTGAGGATTTTTTGGAGTTTCTTGCCCTTTCCTGCATTTGCGAGTGTTTGGACCATCCATGCACAAACCCTATGAGGGTTTTAGCCCCAAAACAAATGTATCGATGGAATACACCATTGTGATCATCTCATCGAGATGAATCTAACTACTATTATTGTGCGCAAGGATGAAAACTTTTCACTTGAAAAAATGTACAAGTAGAATATACCATTGTGATTGTCTCACAAATATGAATCCAATGATTGCTAATTTTCACAAGATAAAAAAAATCCAAACATTTTTTTACCTAGAAAAAATGTTTTTTTCTTTTTTTCAGAAAAACTCACGAACAAAACTGTGGTGACAAAAAAAATCAATTCCTCCTATATCACAAGTTATGTTTTTTTGACCTTCTGGTGTTCAAGATGCTAGATCCTAAAAAAACGTGCCACATAAACTTGTCCAAATCGATGCCTTGATACCAATTTTAAGGAAATTACTTAAACGATTCGCAATAGTGAAATTATATATGACAAAATTAAAAGTAGAATAAGCAAATCTACAATAATAATTGGTAAAAAAGCAGAATACTTTAATATTATGGCTGAGCCACTTGGAGGCGGCAACCTCTACAATATTTTTAAAAAAATAGAATTCATAATATAATCATAAAATACTAACCACTACCTCATATATATACTCTACATACTCATGATTATTCCATAGGTCGACCATACTAAGAACATCAAGAAATACAATAAGTTAATATGAAGATGTGTAAGCCACAAGTCAGTCACATATATCCATAGATGCACTATAGGTTAAATGCATAACATATATTTACAAAGTTTCAATCCCTTACTCTTAAGGAAAGTATTCTTACACACATTTTCCTTTGTTTATTAGGACACTTTAAATCTATTTGAATTACCTAGTCTTGTATTCCATATCGTACGGTTATGTACAAACCTAAAACCACCTTATTCTTATAGGGCACACTAAGATAAATCTAAATAAAAACTTTCATGGATTTTCAAGGGTGGTATCAAAAGATATACTGGTTTTCCTCTCTAAACCCTAGGTTGTCTTTGCATAGGCCTGTGAAAGGTCGAGGGGATACCAAAATCTCTAATTTGAATTTAAAGTAAATTAAACTAGTTCTAAAGCATGAAAGATGTTTGACCCAATGTATTTCACCTGCTATAATGGTCATTTGACTTTAAATAGTTATTAAATGAGTATAATGAGCCAATATGCATAATTTTGATTTAACAAAGATGATTGCGCATTAACAACATGTAGATTACATTGAATCTGAGTTTTCCAAATAGATTTCTAACATCAAAAAAAATATCACCACCATATAAGAGTCTTCCACTTACCTTTCTATACCTCCAATTTTGAAAGAGTTCTCAAGAAAAATGTTTTATTGACTTCTTTCCTTAGCTGTAAAATAGGGTTTTACCAAAACACTGTGCATAAAGGTTTTATTAGGGTTTTTATGCTCCTTTGTGGGTCTTCTACGTATCCAAAATTAATGACTCTCCTTAGATACAATATTTCTATTATTATCTTGATAAACACCATTCAAGAATCACATCAACCATTGCCAAACATTCCTTCTTTACTGGGCTCTCTTGACTGTTACAAAATGTAGATGCAAAAGTTTAGATCACAATTTGGACTGTGAGACTATTTGATCATTATAAAAGAAGTTATAATCATCAAAGAGAATGTTCACTCATTTAAAACATTATAATAGTCTTCCAAAAATGCCACTATTTCCTTCAACCTAATTGAGCATGCATGAAATGATAGTGTACAGGACTGTCTAAAGAGATTTAACAAAATCCTTTCATTTTACCTTTGAAAGTGACTTATAAACACAATAACTTTACTAAGAAACCTATGATGTTATTTCATCCACTTCCATGTACATGAATGGGATACCATAATACAAAATTAGCATTTGCCTTCTCAACTCAGTCCATAACCAAGTTCTTTTTCAAATTGCATTATCTTCTTTCACTTGTAGGTCTACTAATACAATTCATTCTCTACTTCAAGAAAATAAACCTTATAATATGGTACACCTACTAAGATTATTAATGACTTCAAAAACATTTCTTTCATTTCATTGATCTTATTTTCACAACACAAAAATTTATAATGCAGATAGAGGTCTCTATCAAAACTTGATGTTTTTTTATTTAGTTATATTCTACCTCTATCCTATGAGGATTTTCTTCTCTCTAAAATTCGCTATGACTCCCTCTTCTCTTACATGCAATTTCATATTTATATCTTGTCAAACATTTCAACCAACTCTCTGTCCTTTCATGTTGCATAATAGTTACAAATATTCTATTCTTGCTTACATTTCTTGATTCATATTTCCACATTAAGAGTACCCTACACACACTAATAGGATCACATGGGATCCATTATAAACATTTATCAACTTTTATATTTCTCTTAAACCCTAAAATATCACTTAAAACTCATTCAAATTTCAAATTTTCAAAATACCCCAATTTGGTGGGAAACTCAAAGGGACCATAAACACTCACATTCAAGACTTCTAATCACTCTCAAGTATTTTAGAGGAGCACATTTGACCTCTCCCACCCATATCAAACTAAGAATGACCACCTTGAAGCTTTTAAGCATGCTACTCTATAAATTTTTTTGTGATGCTCTGTATTAGACATGCTTGAGAAGCATATTCTCCACACTTATACATAATTTTCAAACTTTTCAAATTACAAAGTTATATGATTTAGATACATATTTGTGACAAAATTCTATACATTGGTACCATTGTTATACATAGTTTCAACATGAGACATATCTAAGGTACATAGGCTATGCAATATGCACCTAATATCATTAAATTTAAATCAGTTTTAAATTTAAAACTGAAAAATTTATTAAAACTCTTCAGCCAAGATCTCTCTAATGGTTCATTGCTACATCCATTGATAATTCAACATACACACTGAGAAATAAAACCAATTTTAAACAAGACAATTGTTATACATAAAATATTATGAAGCATTACACAACATATTTATTACAATTAAGAACACTTGTTTATATAAGCAAGACAAAGTAATATGCAAGCTAAATTAAGAAATGTGGGACAAACACCACATAGGACAAAACTAGGTAAACTCAAATACCTAGAGCCTAGTATGCATGAGTAATAAGATAGTCTAACACTCCCTTTTAAGTGAATTTAGGGGCTAATAATAGAGGATGCAATGTGAAATCACATGTTTTTATGGATGCCAATTCATCATGTCAGAGTATATGGATGTTGAATCATTATAACCACCAAGTTGAAGTAAGAATGGTGTTGAATATGAGGATCACTGAATACAAACACTATGCTCTAAATCACTAGGTAGAATGATGAACCTGAAGAAGCGTCACTTGGACACCTAACACGATGGTGAGAAGTGAGCACAAAGATTGGTAAGGTTGTCACACTGGTGTCATTGGTGGGGATACCACATTGGTGTCACTATAAGAATCATCAAAAAATCCATGGAGTCAAGTAAAAAATTCTCATATAGATTCTGACAAACAAAATACCTGAATAATATACCCATGTATAAAGGAGTAATCTAGAAAATACTCAAAAGTGCAAAATAATACATACAAATCTTATAAAGTGGAAAAAAAAAGAGAAACCCCATAAGAAAAACTCCCCCCTCCCAAAAAAGAGAAAAAAAGAGAGAGCTAGAAAAAATGCCCCCCAAAGATGACATTGAATAAGTCCACACTCCAAGTACTCGTAAGTCACAAAGGAACTCAATATGCACAAGTGGTCTAAATCCACTAATTGATCACAAAAAATAACTGACATTGGGCTTCACTAGAATAGCTTCAATCAAGAAGACTATTAGTGATGATGAATTTATAAAAGAGTAATGCATGTGCAAGGAACGCTTAACATCAAGAAGCAGAATGTACATCACACCCCCCCATATTACTGACTGAGTGGAGTGGAGAAAAAATGTTTGCATGAGTGGTCTAAATCCACTACTTAAACATCGAACAAGCTGACATTGTATACACCATAATAGCTCCATGACATGTTGAAAGAAACTATTGAACTATCAAAAAAAGACAAGATGACACTGAGATTCACCAGATTAACTAAATTCAACTTATGGAAAACTATCAATTGTCGTAAAATGGTGTCAAAAATATAGAAATGTCTCTCAAAGAAGATGGCTCTAGGGGTGATGGAAGAGACGAGTAACTAATGAAATGAAAAAGTGCCTAGAATAGAGCACACAAACACATGAAAGTAGATAAGGTTGAATCAACAAACTCCTTATGGCATTTTATAAATCAATGTGAGTATAATATAACCCATATACCAAACATCAAATGGAGACAAGAAAGACACTAAACTTTACTAGAATAGCTTCAAACAAGAAGACTGTCGACCTACCATAAATCCATCAAGACAGATGTGCTTCAAAAACAAGGGGGAAAAAAAGTGTCTCCATAGAAGAAGGCAGGGTGTTAAGAAAGGGGCCTCAAGGAGACATGACACAAACTACAAGTGTGTCAAAGTACCAATGCATGTCATGGACTCATGGAAGAATATGAAAAATGGAGAAAAAATCCATAATGTATGCAAACATACCAAAGAAGGATCAATAGCCAAAAATAATATGCAAAGCACATGCAAAAGGATGTCGAGCTCAGTCAAAAATGCATTCGAGATTGTGCATGCACAAATCAAAATAAAAGACCCATAGCCCATGAAACCTCATAGTAGTAACAATGCACACTCAATAATAAGATGTCAAATTTAACCAAAATTATGTCTATGAGTGCAACAAATGATGACAATACAATCCAAGAAGAAGCAAGAAGAAAGTTTGTGTTGCCTGTGATGGGGTCTAACCTCCTGCCAGACTAGACCTCGCCCTCCAATCTATGAAAAATGAAAGAGATAAAATACATGCAAAATAATGAATATTCTCTCAAAAATGCTCACAACATAGCAAATATGTCACCAATAAATTGTCACCAAAAACCATGAGCACAAGGCAACACATTCAATGCGAAGAAACCCCCTTGAATGTGACACTTTATAACTTTAACGTATTTTGAGCTATCAATTAAAAATTATTAAACAATTACATTCCCGTCAATAATGCCTATTTAATAAAAATTTACACTAAAGTTTTAAATGCTCGACAAATTTAAATAGAAAACATGTTGTTTAACCACCCATTGGAATCGACATGGAACTAGGAATCTTCTCAAACCAATTAAAATAAAAAAAAGTGCCCTTATTTACCCCTACAAGCTTTAATGCCACAAATAACTTCTCTTTTATGAGATAAATACATAGTTGAAAAAAGTTTAATAAAGCTTTTTAATTAAAAACAAGCTTTAATTGTTTTTAGAACTCTTTTAATAAAAAAGGACAGTTGTCTAGAAAAAAATTTAGGTTTTTAACTTTATGACTTAGAGAACAAGAGAACCACTGCCATTCAACAAGGAGAAAACAAGGCTACCAAGATCAGATGTGTTGCAACAAAGCCTAACACTGCAGATTTGTCAAATTCTCAAATGTATAAACTACCATATATTCACCAAAGAGACCAACTGCAAGTTGAAGCATACTTTGACAATGCCAAAGCCAATGCTAAACAGAAAACACTTGCATTTGTGCAAGCCAAATTAACAATTCTCCATGCTACTACTACCTCTTTGCAATGTGAAGGTGAAGTGTAGATCTTTAGTAATGCCAAACTAGAAAACAAGATGCCAATATCCAACAAAAAATGAGATTCAATGCTTCAATGTAGCTATCCAGCACAATCGCAATAGAAAACATAAAAGATTTATCTACCACAAAACACTGATGAAGCTAGAGTAGAACACCACAAATCATAGTAGATCTAACAAAGCCTTTTTCAAATCAAGGCAAATCCAAGGGTTAGCAAACATCCAAGATATTATTGAGAATAATGTAGAGGCATCACCTAAAGGGGCGACAGAGGCAATGGAGAGTAGATCTGCAACCAACAAGGGGGGCCGTTGGTCTCTATTTCCATTAATGACATGCCATTGTTGTTCCCAGATACAATGACAACCTTTCCACCTCCATCACCAAACTAAGCTCATTATAGATCTACGCATTACACATCAACCATTGATGTTGACTTTGCTGAGAGAGAGAGGATGTCATAAGCCTTTAATAGAGAGGAGGATTTCTTAGAGCTTGGTCTGTAGGTGTCGTTGATGATGGCTAGGTGGTGTCATGTGAAATATCTCAGGTTGTGTTAAGGTTGGGATCACAAAAAGTAAGCACTTAGCACGAATGGAAGGTAAGTGCCATCAACAACACCTAGAAAGGAAATCTGTTCCAAATGTAGCCAATGATCTTATCAGACAACAACTACAAAATGCCTCCAAAGCAACTACAAGCCACAAATCTGTGAGTTCTTAATAAACTTCAGTCTAAGCAACAACCACAACTAGGGGATGTATGTGGCATTTGTAGACCTTATGAAACAATATGGCCAAAGAGAGACTAGATCCCAAAAAATAGAGTTGAATTGACCATAATTGAGCAACATATATGGTTGGAGGCTTACATGATGAGTTTTTTAACCAATAATGTAAAAAATCTCCCAAAAAGAATGTACAACCAACACAACCATAGATTTAACCAATTAAAAACACTTCTTTAAAATACAAATACAAATCTGAAGATTACAAATTCATAAAGCTCAATAAACAAGTTGAGTAATGGCTATTGGAGGGTAGCTCTGATACCAGGAAAGAGTTATCAAAACTCTTCAGCCAAGATCTCTCCAATGGCTCATTACTACAATCATTTATGCTTCAATATACATACTAAGAAAGAAATCCAATTATAAACAAGATAATTGTTATACACAAAATGAGATATGCAAAAGATTATGAAGCATGTATATTACAATGAAGATCACTTGCTTATATAGGCAAGACAAAAAAATATGCAAGCTCAAATAGGCAATGTGAGATAAACCCCACATAAGACAAAACTAAGTAAACTTAAATACCTACATCCTAGAAATCATGAGTAATAAGATACTTAAACAAGGACAATTCTACGAATTGTCATCACCTACCAGGTTGGATTTTTAAGGACTATATTGGGTCAATCAATTATAAAAGTTATTTCACTTATTGGTATTATTGAGGTGATTAAATTATTCAATATCATCAAATTTGTAAGTTGAACTTCATTGTATCATTTAGCCTCACCAATTTTTTAGTGTGAGTTAATTTGGTGCACTCACAGTCACTGGATGACAAGTATGAATGGGTTGCATGATTGAGCTAGTCTCAACTGCAAGGTGACAATCCAACTTTTCTCCAAGTTTGGGGGCATCTCTCTCTCTCTCTCTCTATATATATATATATATATATATATATATATATATATATATATATATATATATATATATATGCACTTTTCAAATTTGTATTTGTCCTAATCTCAATTTTAGTTATTCATAATGATACATCTTTCAAATGAAATTATCAAAATACAAGATAGTTATAATGATATACATGTGCAATCCTAAACCTTGATCTCTTTCAATTTTAATTATTTCAATACTTTCAATTTTAGATAATATGCATTGATTATATCCAATTAGTTTGCCAAAGCTTGGGAGGAAAGGGTTGTTAATATCAATGGTGTCACACTAAAAATCGCCGAAGAACTGATAACACATGTAATGGGTCTGAGCATAGAAGAAACCAAAAGCTACTAAAATCCCAAAGATTACAAAGTAGATAAAGAGGCATTCCTAGAAGAGGGTGAGAAGCTGGAAAAGTTACATAATGGTTTCGACAGGGAATCTCTTCCCAAACCATTTATTGATGTAGCTTTTCATCTCATTCAATATGTTACTTTCAAAGGTCAGTATAATGTTGTCAGGTGATCCATGTTTAGGTTGTTAAATTACTTTAGACATGGATTTGGTTTCAACCTTTCATTTTTCATTCTTAAGTCTATGGAAAACTCCATACAAAAATACAAAAATGGTAGTTACACAACCCCTAGACATGAGGGTATAATATTTCTCATCTAAAAATATTTCAAGGGCATGAACCAGTTTATGCCTGATCTTCCCCAAAGAAATGAACAAAAAATGAATGCATGACCAGTGGATATGAGAAAAATCAAGAAAATTACCATCTAGGCAAATAGAGCAGGGATGCTAGCAGCAAGCCAATTGCAATTGAGAAAGAAAAAACAAACATAGGAAAGGAACAAAACACTGAATTAGAGGGTATCAATAAATGTTTAAGATGAGCTTCCAAAGGTAACATTGAAGACAAAGATAAGACTAAACCCAAGGAGCCCAAAAAACAACAAACCCCTCTATACAAAAAGGGGGCAAGAAAATTTGCTATTGTGAATAGTGACAAGGGAGAGGAGGAAGAGGACTATACTAAGGACTCCACAAATACTCAGAGGAATACTAAAACAAAGAGTGAGAACTAGAAGGAAAAGACTCTAACTGATAATAGTGAAAAAGAAATGAAGGATCAGTGTCAGAAAGACAAAAACAATGAGTTTAAACAATTTGAGAAATCGTTCAAGAACAAGGAAAACACTGACATGTTGATTGAAGAACTTGAGTTACAAAAGTCTCTCATGAAATGGTTCGTGAGAGAAATGTCAAGCATCAAAAATAGGATGAAAAGTATACAATAGTAAAATGAAAGTCATCTAACGCCTAGATGGATAAAGAAGAGGATCTGCAGATTCAAAGACTTAGCTTCAAGGTTGACCTACTTGAACATGCCAATGAGGATCTTCAGAACAAACTCAATTTCATTATAAATTGTAGTAAAACCACTATGAATGAAGGTCTATAGAATATAAAAAACCTCTGTGAGCACCCCAAAGAGTTATTTTATCTTAGCTATACAGATAAGGAGACAAAGGGCCAATGCAATAGTGGAAAACACAAATTAGACTATGAAAGCATTATCAAGAAAATTGACACTAATCTTAGCAACATGAAGGCATGTTGGGAAGACATCTTGAGAAGTATGGTTTAGTCTAATTTTTTTGGCTATGTGAAAGTGATTTTTTAGCTGTTCTCTTATTGTTTTTGTGTTGTGGTATATGATTCCCTCTAAAGATGTTACTTTTGTCCTGGTTCTTCTTTGTTTTGATTTACTCCTAGGGTTTGGGGACCCTAGTTCAAAAAAATTCCCCCCTTTAACCTCAACAAAAAAACATGATCTTGGTTATAATTCAATCATCAACAAGCACTCAAGTTGGACTCAAGCAAAGACAAGGTGTGTTATACACACTCAGGAACATATATATATATATTTTTAAATTAGCAATTTCATTACTAGATTAAAGGAGGGTAAATGTAGATATTTATGAATAATGTAACACCTTAGCCTTGTACACTTGAAAAATACAAACCTTGGTTGTTCCTCTCAATTTTAGACCTATCTTGTTTTTGCAAGTATCATATATGTTCTCTCTCTGTGGTCATTGTCTATCTCTTAGTTTGACCAGTATCATTCTGATGATTCAAGGCTTTTATTTTTCTCATAATGTTATAAGCATGTTTATCTTCTATCTTTGCAAGTGTTGGACCTGTACCTACTTTCATGCTTCTCAAACACTTGAATCTTAGTCAGATGTCTATATCAACACAAGTGTCCACACCCAACACAAGTGTCTAGTGCCCTAAAGTCATCCAATTTTCAAATAAAATATATTCTTATAGTTGACCGAAGTGCTATAATGCAAGATATTCTCTAAAAGGATTGGTATAAATATAAGATCAACCCTAATTCATTTTTCACCTAAAAAAATTAGAAAATACCTAAAAAACTAAGACAACTTACCAAAATTACTCAATCAAGCACTCAAGTGAATAAAAATGTCTCTATTTTCTCTTATTGTCATATTAGTAATAGGGACAACACATCTACAGGTTTGAACTACTAAAGTAGAAGCTCAAGAGCCACATTTGTCAAGTTATAAGTTAGGTCATTGTTGTACTTGCTTATCATACATTGCATGATTTACACACAAACAAACACATAGGGGAGAACTACAAAAGTTTGAAACTCTTTTCAGAATATTGGTTATGTAGATAACGTTTATTAATAGAGGGATCTTTGGGGCAACTTGACATTGTGTGCCCACTAACTTTTTTTTTTCACAACCAATATGAAGATGAATTAGGATTTTATCATTTCACAAGGAGTAATAATCCATGACCTAGATATTAATACATTAGAGAGAAGATGACACAAAACCCAAAAGCATTTAGGTGGTTGCATCCAATTTCAATAAGTATTCTATACTAGACACATACATTTAATTTAGATAGTAGTGTTGATACAACCATCTCAGACTAACACGTGGGTCCAAGGCCACAGAGACAAAATCCATAATTTGAAGATTGTTCCAAAATATTACTCTAGTATGCTTCTTAGTTTTTCCATATTGAAATATCCCAAAAAAGGATGAACCCAAAATTATGGAATTCTTGTCAAACCCTAGCCAGAATATATCCCCTGATTTTTCTTGCCAAATCGTAAATGCCAAAAATCATAGATTACTAAAAATAAATTATGAAACCCTAGTGTAAAACTTATTGAATGTTGTAATAATTTTTATGGTATCAAATCACTCAAACTCAGCCATATTGGTGCCAAACATGCAGGAAATTAAAATGAATTAAATATTAATTTGTTATGTTTTTTTCGAACTAAAAAATGTTGAAAAGTCTCAAAAAAGTAATAATAAAAATAGAAATAATTATAGAAAAATTCAAAATATTAGACTTAAAATAGCCTATCAAACCCACTCAAACAATTTCCCAAGCAAGTCACCCTAGCTAGAAATTAATGTTTCCAGCAATACATCCAATGCAACCCTAAAATTATGGGTCTTCAAATACATAAATCAAAATTAGGGTATCCAAACCCTAGTCACCAACCTCCTAGAGTAGATCACTAACCTCCTAGAGCAAATCATCACTCTCAAAATCAAGTCACCAACCTTCCAAATACTTCTTTTTTTGAATATTATGCCCAAATGCAACCTCAAGATAAAGTTGTCTTGGATGAAAAATATGGGTTTGCATCCTCACTCATTGTCTTGACAGTTTTCATCTCCAAATCAGTAGTTCAATCTTTTTCATGCTCAAAATTGTAATTTCAAAATTGATTCAAGATGTCCTTTCAAATGAACCTTCAAATGTTTTTATACTCCTCCCCCAAGTGAAGTGCCCAAATTGGAGGGAAATACGTTTTTTTATCTTTTTTTAAAATTATAAAAAGAACACTTCTTATAATCCACTTAAATGAATTGGGTACCCATAACCCTAAAAAAATCTCAATTTAAGTGAATTTATAACAATAAAGTGTTTTTACACGTGTTCTTAAGAAAACCAAATGTTTCCCTTCTTTTTTCCTTTTTTCCCTTAGCCCTGGGAAAACTAAGCAAGGCTAAAGGTCTTCAATAGTGTCATGCCTAAAAGGGGGACATGACAATCCTCCCCGCCCAAAATTGTTTGTCCTCAAGTAATTGTAACAACCAATGGGTTGTCCTAACCATCGCCCTTATGCAATTCTCGATCCTTGACTCTTGAAAATCAAATGCTTCCTTTTTTCTTTTTTCTTTTTTCCCTTAGCACTTGGAAAACTAAGCAAGGCTAAAGGTCTTCAATAGTGTCATGCCTAAAAGGAGGACATAACAATCCTCCCCACCCAAAAGTTCTAGTCCCCAATTAATTGTAACAACCAATGGGTTGTCCTAACCATCAACCTTATGCAATTCTTGATCCTTGACTCTTCCCACGGGAAGAAGACCTCTTGAAGAAGTATATAAATATTTTTGATTGTTTATACAATTTAGAAATAAAATAATAGTAACGTCCAACCCTCTTTCCCATATCATGGAGGCCCTATACCTCGCATGTAACAAAAATATGTTAAAAGGGAACAACTCTTCTGAAATGGCAACATTGTGTTGGCTAAAAAAGCGTATTCCATCAAAGAAATTTTCAAACCTTTGGGCCTTGATTGCCCCTATATCAACACCTGCACAAGACACAAACACATTAGTCAAAACAAAAATTATCTACTTCCCTTCAATGTTTGCATATTTGATAATGCCCTCCATGTGTGAAGGGGTTGGAAATATGTGTGTGGACGCCCTTAAGAACATAGAAGGGATATCCATGCTACCCCAACACCCAAAAATTACCTCAAAACTCATAAATCTTCCAACTAGAAGAGCTAGAAACTTCATCGCAATGATGGAATTCCACCCTTTACTAATTGACCACCAACAAGTGTACTTTTGAGGATAGAATCACTCACTTCCTTCTTGCTTAGTTGGTTGTGCATGCATATTTCAAACCTCGTATGACCCCTCAAATAGGATTCAATCATCCCCAACTCACCCTTGTGGGGTGTCCTTATGAAATCATCAATCTCCAAGCATCTAGAAGCCCTCAAACTCCCAAAAAGAGGCTTGGGACTATCATGGATAGCATGGTGGAAACAATTACCATGATTTTCCTTCATGCCCACTCTATTCTCCATGTGTATATTTTGACCTTTTATAAAAACCAAAGTCCCAATGCAACAATCAACCCTTATGCAACAATCAACCTTAACAAGTTTGAAATTCATACCTTAAAGGTGATGTGACCAGCCTTGCCATGGTTTACTCACTCAAATACCTTGCCTTTCCTTTCCCTTTTCCATCCTTTTGTGAGGAAGTGTGGTGGTACCTTTCAACTCACCCCTCAAAACTGAAAAAACAAACATTCCTTTGCCTAGTAAGCTCTTTCAAACCTACTAAAACATTCCACATTGACCTTTATTATTTGGGAATGGAATTTACCTTGTGTATAACATCTATTATGTCCCAAAAAGACCCTGGAATCTTGCCTTGGAAATGTTGCTCATGTATTTCAAAGTTCCACTTTGTTTGGCCACCCAAAGTTTCTTTTCTTTTATTGTTTTAGTTAAATGATGGAATGAATCATTTTTTCCATAATTTTCCAAACATGCATAATTATGATTTTTCAACACAAACATAGAATTTTTTGAATATGAACGATTTTTATTTTTCAGCCCAAACTCATAATTTTATGAGTATGAACAATTCTAATTTTTCAAAACATAATTATAATTTTCTAAGCACACCCTAGATCTCTTCTACATGCATATTTTAGACTTACTTCCCTTTCCTAAAAGATAAAAATTAGTCCCTTCATGAATTTGCTTGGTATCTTCATTTTAAGAATTCCTTAAGCTCATGAAACAAGGAATTGATTGATTCTTTACATACCTCAATGGCTGACCTTTGGCCCTTTTGTTGACCTCTTTTGAAGGACAACATTTCCCCAACTTTGATTCCTTCACCAAACCATGTGAATGATCAGATTTCATAAGTAAAGGTGGTTGCTCCAAATCAGAAAAAACATTTTTTCTTGCTGCCCCTACCGAATTTCCCTCATGGAAACTCCTTCCATTGCTTTTGAGGTCACCTCCAAGTGTGCCTTATCACTCAAACCATGCAAGATTACCTTTTTCCCATCCACATCAAATTTGAGCTCCATAGTTTGGTAATTTTGTGTGTACTCTCAAAGTGAGTACAACCATTGGATGCTTAGGACAAGGTTGGTCTCTCCAATGCCAACCACAAAATTCATCCTCAATGGAGTGTGTTCCTAGCATGATGCTAAGCTTAGGAACCTTGGTGGTGTAAAGGATGGTGAAGTCATCTGCCATAGTCATACGAAAACCCTTAAATTCAATCTATCAAAGCTCACATGCAACAATCAAACTCTTATCAATGAAATTGTGGGTGGCTCCACTATTAATGAGAATGGTAACATCCTTACCTTTCAATTTTACCTTCACACAAAAGAGTTAGTATCTATGAGTCCTTAATAATGAATCAAAAGTGCCACTCATGTCCACTCCTCCAAGGATCTCCAAATGATCTTCCTCATAGGTGGTTGCCCCTTCCTCTTTTTCCTCTTCTTCTCCATCCAAATGCACCCCAATGTAGTGCACTTGTCCTTTCTCACGACAATGATGACTCAGTGTCTAAGGATCTTTACAATCAAAGCAAAGTTATTTCCTCATTACCTCATTCCTTATCTCATTGTTCCATCTTGACAGCTCCCTTTGCTACCCTAAACCCTGCTGGTTTGGCTTACCAAATTGTCCCAAACCTTGCTAATTTAGCCTACCAAGCTGCCCCAAAGGAGCTAGTTCTTGTGGCCTAAAAGAGTGGCCCCTTGGCTACCCCCATCTATTGTCTCTTTGTTGTTAGAAAATTCCAAAATAATTAGTTTCTCGTTGAACAAAGAGAGAAATTTTATTGTCTCTTTGTTGTCAGAAAAGTCCAAAATAATTAGTTTCTTGTTAAATAAAGACAACAATTTTATGTTAGGGTGTTAAAGAATCAAGATCAGGGGCCTTTTACATGAATCCTTGAAGATAAGGTGGGTCAAAATCCTTGACCAAATCCCGAATACAATTAGCCAACTCTTCCATGAACAAAACTACTAATCTCCTCTTCGAAACATTCGTTACTATGATCAAAAGCCTTTGAAATTTTGTCACATATTCCTCTACTATGCTCTTTTGCCTCAATTGAGCCAACTCTCTGAAGTGTAGCTTTGGATTAGGCCTATCAAATCTCTCAATGATCCTTTTGTTGAATTCCTCATAATATTGAATGAGTTGATGTCCTTAGGTGATTAACCCATGATACCACCACTCATGGGCAGCCCCATCTAAGTGCAAAATGGAAAACTAAAAAGCCTCCTTCTCCATCATAGGTATAAGTGAAAATTAGGTATCTAACTTATGAATCTAAGCCCTAGCTGAGCTCTTGGAAGAACCATCAAAATTAGAAAGTGAAATCTTTCCCAAAGCATGATGGAGTTCTCCTTGGTTGCCCCTAGGTCTTTGGCTAACCGTATTGCCTCCATGTTGCCCATGCTTCGAAAAAGTGAATGTGAATAAATCTATATTATCTCTAAAAAGAGCAGGATAAGTCATGTACTCATCATAATCCCTCAATAAGCTATCTTACAAGGTGGGTTGATCCTCCCTTTCTAGAATGGCTAATTCTTGCAAAAACGTAGGCTAGTTAAGCCTATGTGTGGCTCTTCCATTGTCCTTTGGGGGTTGATCTATAAGGTTGTGACTTTCAAAAACAATACCATCTTTATTAGATGGTTTGTTGCTCCTTATCTCCCTCATAGTGCAGAAAAATTCCATAATCATTGTTGTCATCTATTCTTGAACTTATGTGTACCTATAAACCTTTGCTCCTCTCTATTTTCACCATCAATCCTTGGTTGATCCAAGTGATCCATTGATTCTTCTTGCTAATTTTCCTCAACCTTTTTCTTGTTTCTAAGGTAGTAACATAGTTTTTTGTCACCCTTGTGCATGAATTATTTTGAAAACCCACAGCTAGCCAAGATATGAATTTGATAGCACTGAAATATCCTAAAATAAGATAAAACCTTGAATTTGAGGAATTCTTGCCAAACCCTAGCTAAAGAATATATTCCATGATTTTTATTGCCAAATCCTAGATGCCAAAACTCATAAATTACTGGAAATAAATTATGAAACCTTAGTATAAAATTTACTAAATGTTGTAATAATTTTTAGGGTATCAAATCACTCAATAAACTCAGTCACATTGACACCAAACATGCAAAAAATTACGAATTAAATACCAATTTTTGGTGTTTTTTCTAAATTGAAAATTGCTAAAAAGTCTCAAAAAAGTAATGATAAATACATAAATAATTATAAGAAAATTCAGAATATTAAATAGGTTTGAAATAGCCTATCAAACCCTCTCAAACAATTTTCCAAGTCACCCTAGCTGGAAATTAATGTTTTTAACAATATATATAATGCAACCCTAAAATTAGGAGTCTTCAAACACATAAATCAAAATAGGATATCCAAACCCTAGTCACCTTCTAGAGCAGATCGCCAACCTCCCAAGAAATTAGCCACTCTCAAAATCAAGTCGCCACCCTTCCAAACAATTCTTTGTCTTTTTTGAATATCATGACCAAATACAACCTTAAGATGGAGCTGCCCTAAATGAGAAATGAGGGTTTGTGTCCCCGCTCCTTTTTGGCTTGAATGTTTTCGTCTCCAAGTCAATAGTTCAAAAAAATTCATACTCAAAACCGTAATTTGAAAATATGATTTAAGATATCCTTTCAAATGAACCCTCAAATGCTTTTATACTCCTCTCCCAAGTGAAGCATCCAACTTAGAGGGAAATACCTTTTTGATATTTTTTTCAAAATATAAAAAGAACACCTCTTATAATCTACTTAAGTGGGTTTGGTACCCATGATCCTCAAAAACGGCCCAACTTAAGTGAAATTATATCAATAAAGTGATTTTACAAGTGTTCTTAAGAAAATCAAATGTTTCTCTTCTTTTTTTATTTTTTCCCTTAACTCTTGGAAAACTAAGCAAGGCTAAAGGTCTTCAATAGTGTCATGCCCAAAATGGGAATATGACACATAGCTAAATCTATATTCACATCAAAACTAGCTAAGTATCTCGTTTTCATTATCATTGCAATATATGATAGTTGTGTTTGTTATTTTTAGCATATCTCAACATAATAAAATTAGTATATATTATATCTAAGTTTTACAATTAATTAGCTTGTTATAGATTTGTTTATCACCCTTATATATTTCTATATTCTTAACTCTATCTATCCCATTAGGATCCATATCTAATTTAGGGTTAAACAGATTGTTAATGATGTTCCTTATTAATGGAAGACAATATAAAATAAAAACTAGGAAAACTTGAAGCAAAAAATAAATAGTACACTCATCCATTATAGCCATATATTCTTTGCAAATTGAGAAGAAAACAACATAAAGAATAAATTAAGGTCATAAAAAAAAATTGTGTATAGAGATTAGTAAATTCACCTGAAATCTAAGGTCAAAAAAATGTTTTTAGTGTCAGATATCAAAACTGAGGTTAAAAAAGTGCTTTCAATGTCAGATATTGAATACAAAGTTGAGAGAATTTTTTTAGTGTTAGATATTAGATCTAAAGTCAAAAAAAAATCTTTTTAGTGTTAGATATTTAGAGATTATATAAACCCTATGACAAAAAAAATTAAGCAATGTTTGAATAAAATATACACTTTCACCAATATGTTTTATCATAATTTAGAATTAATTTGATGTAATTAAGATAAAATAATTAGAAAGGTAATAAATATTGTAAACAATTTGTAACTAACATAATGAAAGTAAACTACTAAAACAGACAAAGTACAAATGAATGAAATAAGCTAACTATAAAAAATATAAGAAGATTTAGTTCTTTTCTATTTGTAGACTGATTATACATGACTAAAAGATGACTAGAACTAATCAAATCAGATATATGGATATGGGGGAAGAAACTCCTTGATAGGATGAGGAGGCCTACCTCTCTATCTAATTATACTTATGTAATTGAGATAAAGATGTCAATCCTCTGAGACAAAAATGACTAGAAAAGGTTAGGATCAACTGCCACTAGTGTACTCTGTGGGTTGGTTTGATATCCACAAACAAATAGGATATTGATGGCATAGTCATCTGCACTTGCTTGAAATATGTTGGTGTGTATAAATTTGGCCTTCAGTTATGTGCAAATGACACCGATTATCCATACGATGATTGAATATTGCCTACATATCCAATACTCCAAAGAAGCCACATAATTCTTCCACCTAAAGTGCTTAGTACAATAATGCTCCTTATATTACATGTATGCATCTAGAGAGGGCATGAATACATGATAATATTTTGTTTGACTTGGATAAAATAGGCTCTTAACTTAGATAATGCATGTTTCAAATGAATATAATCAAATTTGAAAAGAATAGAGAATATTTTACTCAATATGCAATAATGTAAATTTACCTCAATAGTGAAATGTCCAAGTGGTAGAATATGTGACTTAGATTGTCTTTATATCAATCCAAAAGAGTAAAAACTCAAGCTACCCATCCTAAAAATATGAACCAACTTGTAAGGGAGTATTTAAATTTGAAAAATAGTCATTGTTGGGTGTAGCACATGATCAATCGATAGAGGTCTGAACCAACTGTTGAACCTAACCCTTGCAAGGCAATTCTGACATGAAAGAGTACTATTTGATTTTTATAATTTGGCATGTTTTACAAATGCTTAGAGGAGTTTTTAATGATTAATAACATTTATGTAGGTGCAAAACAACTACTCAAAAAAGGATATGTCCATATAAGTGTTTATAATTGAATGAGGGTAAAATAGACCCATATTAAGTGTTCAAATCAATTAAAGTAAAAGTGGGCTAAAATTGATATTACCAAGTATTCATGACCAAATTTGAGAGTCTACATTTTGTTAGTTGGGTTGAGATATAAGACTAGAGTTTTGAGTAATATGTGGCAAAGGATGCTCGTGGTGATACCAAAAGATTTCACCTATGTCATATTTCTCATTTAAAGTGGTCAATTGGGGTGTGATAGAATTCCAAGAACCCTCAGAATGAACAAGGACAATGTAAGAAAGCTATTCATCTATATTGGGCTCAAGATACTATGTAAAGATAGATTAGAGACCCTGTGTGATTTAGTCGACTCTATCTAGTTGGTTTGGTTGGTAAATGTGATCCATAAATTTAATGAGATGTGACGAGACTAGACCCAAGGATAAAAGAAACAAATGATTATATTTGTGGTTTGTTGGCTTGGCAAGCTAGAATTCTGATGGGTCTCACTACGTGAGTTTCTATTGAATGGGTTTGCTTGTCAAAAGTGTTAAGTTGGTTGATGATAAAGTTGTGGAGATGACTGAAATGGAAAACTTCTTTCCTAAGTTTTGATTCAATGTCTCACTAAATGTTGTTTGCTGGTATAGGAGCAAGTACTCTAGGAAATTTTCCTCCTCTGTGGAGATTGGCTTGTTCTAGGAGTGTCATCCAAAAGCAAGATAACGTTGTTTGGAGGTTGAAGATTGTTGGCTTTTTTTTATTTGATTTGTGTAATGTGTACTTGTTGTTTTGAAAGTTAAATGTTTTGTTGTAACAAGGTTTATACTTGCTCTTATTTTTACAAGGTTTTCATTTGGGATTGTCTTGAACATTCAACAAGGCTTGGAAAATTGAAAGAAAAGTGTACTACTTCCTAAAATAAAAAATGCTTGGAAACAAAGGAAATGAATTTTTTTTCTCTTTTTAGTTATTTTGTTGAGATCTTATGAACACAATGCTAATTAAAACTAAAATTTAATCTAACTTTTCTTTGATATTTGAGATGCAAAAATTTTCCTACGTGCACTAAAATAAATTTTATCATTTTTGTCTTCTTGATGTGAATGGAATAAAATGGCTAACATGAAATTTAAATCTTAACTATGCAAATGGAAAACTAGATCAAAAGTTTGGATGTTGTATATGTAATCCAAATTTTAAATCTTCAAGTTCTACTTTGTGTATGCGAACTAGTATGCAAGTTTTTGGGTTTTTTATTGTTTTGTGAACAATATATGAAAATTAATTGATGTGTAATTAGATGAATGCAAATATAAAATGGCTATTTATAAATTAAAATAATATTTTTTACTATGCAAGGAAGCAAAACCATTCTAGATGCAAACTTTCTTTTTGACTTTCTAGTTTTTGTGTATACAAGTTTGTTGGTATTGTCTGTGTATGAGAATATGTGCAATAAAAACTGAAAAAATAAATGTTGTTGGTTGGTTGTAGCTAATTGTAAGATTCACATATCCATCTTAGATCTAGTGTGAAAACCACTATTCTTTGAGATTTTGTAATGTGTGAATGCAACTAATAAAACCACTTTTTCAATGCAAGAAAAGAGAGGAGATAATTTATTTTCAAAGTTTTTTCTAATAAAATTTTTGGAATGCAAGCTAATCTAACAAAAAATATATCTAATCTAATAAGTAAATAAATTAACAAAATGAAGAAGAAAAATAAATTCTCTACAAAATGAATAAGTTGATATAAATGACGAATCTTTAGGTAACTAGCTCCTTATGTGTTGCTCAAATAGTAACCATAGAACTCTCTAACAAGAGGAAGACAAACAAGGCAAAATAAAAATAGCAAATTAGAGGAAGAAACAATTAAATGGTAGTTGGTTGCTCAAGAAAATGACATGGTAATGGGTGCAAATTTGTGAATATCTCTCCCCAACTTGTGTGAATGACCAAAAAATTACTATGAAGCTTGGAATTAGTTATTCAAAACAACATAAGGTAGACTATGGATTTTTTAAACTTATAAACTATAATCTCTAATGCAATTTTCAGATCCAAAACTTAAGAAAATAAAACACTTGAAGGAATAAGAAGTTGTTAGTTGTAGTTAACTAAAGTTTGAATGAAAGCTTGTTAGAATTAACTTGGAGGTGATTGAGATTGACATAATCAAGACTAAAGGTGTAATGATGAATCAAAAGGGTGACCTTAAGAGAAAACAATAAAAGATGTAACCCTAATCATGAAAAATGTATCAAATATTAAGTCTCAAGAATTAGTTTAAAAAAAATTCAACTATGGCAAAACCCTCATTATATGTAGGTGGTGGTTTACGAACCCGATGTAACAGTTTTTCCATGGCATGACAAATTTTAAAACTGAAACCCAAACTTAGAAAAATGAAAGCTAAACAAATTGACAAGACAAAATAAGGGGTGCAAAGATCAAAGGGAAAGAAGACCAAGCTAAGCATGTTTTAGTGGAGATTGTTGCATCATCATCAATTTTTCATGAAATGTTGTACTATACAAAATTTGGGTGCGTATAGATCTCATCTCTTAGAACAACCTCCAGAGACGAGTTTGTTCCTACTCTAATGTATAAAATAAAACTTATCAAGGGAAAATGAGAAACCGAAAATAAAAATAAGGTGATGCACTAAAATAGATAGAATCCTTTCTCTATTTGAGTATAACATAGAACTAAATGATATATACATACTAAAATATATTGGCACGATACACTAACAATAACAAGAGATAAGATCTACCTTGATTATGGAAATGGAACTAGAAAATAAAGAATAAAACCAAAGGGTGGACAAGGTAGAACCACATGAGCTTTTATCAATTGCAAGAAAATATATATACTTTCTATTTGTTGTAAAAGGGTGCAACTTACAATCTTTGCATAAGAGACAAGCTAGAGCTAAAATATTGCATAAATGAAAGTAGGGATCCAAGCAAATCAAATGAAAAAAATCTACTTTTTGTCAAAGGTGATTACATATATAGATAAGAAGAGGAAGAAGAAATAAATTTTTAACTAACAAGTACCAAATATAGAAGATAATTCAACACAAAGGATTCCATTTTATCCATGCTTTGTCTAGCTTTGCCATATTTGGTGGATGTAGCTTTATTTTAAATCAATGCATATTGTTTTTCTTATCATAAAAGCTTCATATCTGACTTCTAGCTTGCTTTTAAATATTTAAATAAAAAATTTAATACGCTCATTTTTATACCCGTGGATGCTCTTTTTAAAACACAGCATTTTATTAAAGCATGGCTAGATTACTTTAATGAAACAAAAGCTTTTAATTAATTCCCATGCTACCCATAGTTTTTCCTCTCTTAGCTCTTTTCAATGCATTGGCCTTTTATTTAAATGAACAGGGTGAACCCACTAATATAAATAAAGCTTCAACTATAAAACATTAATAAAGCTCTTTTAGCCTTATATAATTAAATAAAGCTTTAGCATCTTTAGGAAAATAAAGCTTGAGAAATAAATGGAGCCTAGTACGGATTTTCTCAAGAGTTCTCTTAGGGTTATGTAGTTCATTGAGAACAAATGAGAGGTTACATGTCGATAGATTAGAAAAATACTACAAGCAACATAACATTAGTAATAGTTCTCTTAGGGTTATGTAGTTCTAGGCAACATTTACAGATTGAGCATTGGAGTAGTCTAAGCTCAACCATTTTGCTTGTATATGAAGGAAAAGACTACTTAAAGGAGCTTTTCAAAAGTGAGACAAGAGGAAAGTAACTTTTGTGGTAAAATTTCACATTTCAAACAACTGCATTGACAACCACTAGATGGAATAACTGATGAGTAACCGTCAGTTAGTCAGTTACTCATCAAAAATTCCTATAGGCGAGTATTCGCAACTTGAAATTGTTGGAAAAGTCTAAAAACCTACAAAAAATTAACTGGCGAGTAACTGCAATTAATTGTCGATTGCTGTGCACATAGTTTACATGCAAAAAACCTAGCAAAACTGCAAGAAAACCTTGGGAATGGCCTCAAATGTTGAAAATACGTGAAATTTTGTCTTATAAATTGCAACACACCTCTCATTTCATTCACATAAGATTTGAAGCATTCAAAAGTGGATTGGAACGCTTCTGGATGTGAGTGCAATTGGAGTTTGTTTGACTCCATTCACACAAAAAAACACAACAAGTTGAGCCAACAACACCTCAATGTCTTGATTTTTATGCAATACAACCTTTGACTTCGCACAAAGAAGTTGGGGAATGCATCAAAGGAGCCTATTGATCTAGATGAGATCAATCCCTACAACGATTAGATTGCACAGGAGGAGGCCCCCATGTTCACAGAGGAGGAGATTGTTGATTTTGAGAGGCAACCTATGGAGGGTGCAATTGTAGCAAAAAGAGGAGAGATTGGATTGGAGGGCATCCTTGAAGATGAGGTAGAGGTAGAGGTGGAGCCACAAGGACAAGTACAACCTTCTAGATAGAGCAAGGCAGGGTAGCTGAGTGGGAGGACTAGAGTTTCTTAGTCTCCCTTAGTTTCCAAAGAGCAGGGAAGAGAAAATTATAGATTATTATGTGTAATTGTAGATTCTTGTATAAGACTATAAGTATTATTGTAGTTTGCGACTCTGTTATATTCGTATGATTAAGAAAATTTGTACTTTATTTGTATTCAAATATAATAAAAAACACTTTCCCAACGTTTTATAGACTCATTTCATCTATTTTGTTTTTGCAATTTCTAAAAAAAAATGTTTTTTGATAAATTCAAATATTTGTTGCCTTTATTGGTTATTCAACTGAGTAGGTCGAATAACCGTCGATTACCCATTTTGGCCCCTTGGCGAGTTCTCGCCCCAACTGGTTATGCGAACTATGTTGACAACCACATGAAACATCAACTAGTTTAATTCATGCATTAGTATCAAATGAATTGGAAAACATTTGGTGCCAAGGCATTGTGTAAGTAGTTGATCTAATAATCCTCAATAGGGTAACCAAGGTGATTGCTAAGGCACAAGAGCTTAAATATCAACATGAATAGCTACCCAATGAACAATTTTTGCACAAACATACCCTTGAGTGAAATTGCATGATATGAAGGATCAAAGTGGATCCATGCACAACATACTTTGGTAGATTACACAAACGCTAATTGTGCAAGATGGGATTTTTTTCCAAAAAATCAAGCAAACAAATCTATAGAATGAATGTCCCTTGAACACCATAATTTTAAATACCTTTAGGACTTAGTAGGTTGTTATTTACTTACATCAACCTTCATATCCTATATATATGATTACTTAACCTTATACTCTGTAGAAAAATATTCTAATGCAATCCCTAAACACTCTTGTAGTTCAACAAATTATGTTAGTAGTAAATAAGCTTGAGAAAATGGAATATAATTAATGCATCAATTACAAGACCTTGAACACAAATATGTTAGTTAATTAAACTATTCATACCTAAACTAGGGATACCTTCAATCCTTTTAAAGGAAAAGTGAGTGGATACCAATCACTGATGGAAAATGTGAATGCAATTCAAATCTATCCCCAATACAAGAGCATTTAGAGTTAGAATATAGTGTTTTTCTTAAAGAATAATAGAAGTAGCTTTAAAGTATATTTTTCTTGAAACAAAGCAAGAAAAGTAGCTTTAGAATAATTTACTACACATACAGAAAAGTAGGTTTATTATAAGGAAAACAAGCTTTTAAAGCACTCTTTTGTATAGAAAAAGGGATGAGATGTTATTATGTGATTATACAGAGTAATGCCTATTCCAATTAATAAAAAAGTGTTTTAAAGAAATATTTTGAAAATTTGTCTCTAGATAAAATTGTGGACATCGAGTTATTGTTGCTTTGTTCCATAGTTTCTCCTATATGCACTTCAAGTTTGTTAAATTATTGTTACAACACTAACCTCAAAGCAAGCTAAGTCCCTACAGTGTGAGTTGGGAGGCAGGGTTTCTTGAGTAGAACAGATCAAGACTAGTGAACTATTGATTTGTAGAGAATGGACCAAAGAGTAGAAGAGTTGTGTTGCTTATTACCATGTTGATGGAGGTTGTTGATTTTACATGTATGAAATTGTATTAAGATAGAGATGTTGGAGAAGGTCGGAAGGTATGTCAAAATCCAAATGAGTCTGATAAAAATTTGTTCATGGATTATTTCTTAAATGATGGATTTTTATTTAGAGGAAAATAATTATATGGTCTTGATAGTTATTTAAGAGAACATTTGATGAGAGAACTATGTAGTGGTGGTTTGTGAGGTCATTATCATCATGATATGAACATAGCCATAAATGAGGAATTATTAAGAAAACATGTTACTAAATTTGTTGAAAAATGTACAAGATATGCCAAATAACAAAATGAATGAGTCAAAATATAAAATCATACCTTCCCCTATCAATGCCAATAAACTATGGGATGCCATATGTATGGATTTTTTAATGGGTTCTTAAGGACACAAATGGTTCGATTATTTTTTTATTGTTATGGACATGCTTTCTAAAATGTCTCATTTTATTCTAAGAAGGGTGATCCAAGTAAAGTGGAAGATTTGTGTTTTAGAGAATTGTGAGACTACATGGTTTGCCAAAGAGTATTACTTCCAATAAAGATACAAGGTTTAGTTTTGTGTGCCATCCACATCTGAAGGTCTAATTGATGTTGTTAACAAGCCCTTAGGTAATTAGTCGAGATACATACCTAAAAAGATTTAAGTAATGGGACGATGCATTTCCTCACGTTGAATTTGTGTGTAATAATTATGTGAATAAGACTATATCTCACATCATCCCAAATTGTTTATGGGTTAAATCCCAAATGGGTTTAAAATTAAGGGAATTTTCCAATTGAAAGAAGAATTAGTGATAGTGCATAAGCATTTGCAGAGCAAATGCAATAGTTGCATCAACATATTAGAAAGAATTTTGTACAAAACAATGCTAAATACATATTACAAATCCAATGTCAATGTTTCAAAGAGAGAGGAAGTTTGATTGGGAAACTTGTCATTGCATTGTTGAGAAAGGAGATTCCCAAAGAGAACTATTATAATTTGAGATCAAGAAAAGTGGTCCATCTAAAATTTTGAAGAAATTTGGGTGTAATGTTTCTCAATTGGAGTTACCAGACAAGTTTGGTTTATCTCTCCTATTTTCAATTTTGTAGATTTATGTGCTTAGCATTAAGGGGATCTACTTCCAGGTTTCAAATGAAGATGATGTAGGGGAATGGTGAAAGTAGTTGCCCAAAACAAAACCAAGGGAAACAGAATTTGTATTAGATGAGAAGATTACTAATGCAATACACTCTCGATGGATGTAGTGTTTAGTCCAGGGGAAAGGAAAATGTCAATAACAAGGCACGTGGGTTTTAAAAATGGAACTCAAGAAGCTTGGAGGGGAAAGATTACTTGATGTTCTTCTCACTGGAGGAGAATGATGCTAGAGCATTTGGAGTTAGAAGTTTTGTCTTTATACTAGAGAATAATTAAATTAGCTTTAAAGCAGACGATTCATGGAAAGCAAGAAAATTAGCTATTATCTACAACTAGAGAAAAATGTAATTATAATTAGGAAAATAAACTTGAAAAGCATGTAAACCCATATGTATAAAAAGAAGAGGAGAAACCATTAAATGAATAGACAGAATAAAACATTTTCCATATACTAATAGAGTATTTCAAAGAAGTATTCTAAAAATTTACATATTTGGATAAATTGTGTGGATGTGGGATGTAGTCTTGGTTTGTTCCATAGTTTCTCTTGTATGCAATTATAATTTATTATGTTCACTTTGTGTCAATGACTATGGCACAAGGAACATGTTTGCAGTTCAAACCGCAACAAAAACCTCCACTACCTACCATTAGGGCATGCCTAGTGCTATAAATGTTGATAGTGGGCCATGTAGCATGGCTATGTCAATATCAAACTACAAGTACATTCTTTCACATATTTTATGATCCTAGTGGTCACAATGTCTTTCCTTGATGTGATTATGATGTTGAGAGGAATGTGAAAAATAACACAAGTAAATGTCAATTTTATTGAGAAACCTCTCACCATCTTTCTGTTGAATAAAAAAGACCTTGGTTTTGTTATTGATACCTCCTAAGCTAATCCTAATGGGTTTATTGGTCACCAAGTACCCCACAAAGCCTACATTTCTCATAATCATAGGAGGAACGAAGTTTCACAAACCGTCCCTTGAAGATTGTTGATACTCCTTGAAACCACAAGAAAGCACTTGCAAATCGTATATCTTTTATCCACCAACGCTTTGCATCCAAAGTCCTCAAACAACAAAGACAACAAGTAGATGGCCACATCAATAATAATTTGCCATTCGGACATGAGTAGAATGCCAATCATGAATATCAAATCAATGACCAAGTAGCTCATCCTCTTATTTAATAGTTTGATATTGTAGATGAATAAAAGTGCTTTTTCCAACTATAAGAATCCCTAAAACCATTTATTTTGAAAAAGCTACAATCCTTGACTCACATCCCTGTATGAAGCAAACCTTCCCTCAACACCATTTACAACTTATGTATGTTTCATTACAAACTTAGATATTTCATGTATACCAGATTCAACGACATCCTAATTTAGTATGCAATAGAAGAGGAAAGAAGTAATGCAAACCTTTATATTGAATTTTTTTAAGAATAGATGGGAAAACCTAAATTGGATTCCACCAAACATGTTTGTTGCATGGGAACTATTGGCGCCATTTTTTGGCCCCCATATCAAATTTTGCCTAAGCATGGGAAGATGGACTTTCAAGCAAGAGAATGGAAAGTCTTTGGGAAGACTTTGCATTTTCCAGCAGTGTATATCAGGTTTTCAGGGGATCACAACTTATTTTATAAGTTACAAGTAAATGAGAACCTGAAGTAATGAGACTTAGGGAACCCGACTCAGTCTTGAGCAGAGTGTTTTGGGTTTTGGAAGCAACACTACTTATGAATTTATAAGTAGTAAGCAAGTAGAATCCCGAAGTAATGAGCAAGTTGTGAGCTCTGAAAAGCCTGATCAGGTAAGCATTTCATCCAATTTTTTCCTGAAAGCTTCCTCATGCACATGTTTTTTCTGGAGGTTTTGGACAAATCTTTGGAAATTGTCTCGAACAATTTGTCCAAGATAATCTTCTTGAAAGGTTTTTTATCAGGCCAAAGTTCACTTCAAGCTTTGCAGAGGGACTTTTCAAATTTGATGGACCATTTTAACTTCCCCAAAGGGCAACTGCATTTTTCTCGAAGGGTATTTCTTCAAGTTTCAGAGGGCACGTCCAATTTCAAAGGGCCATTTCAAAATTTTCTAAGGGCATTTTGCCCCTCGAAAGGATCATTGCAAAGTTTTCAAAGGGAAACTACCCTTTAAGGGGGTTCAAAGCAAAAATCCTGAAGGGCACTTACCCTTCGGAAGGGCTATTTACAAAATTATCGAGGGGCACTTCCCCTTTGGTGAAATTGGCAGAGGGACACTCCAAAATTCTCGAAGGGAACTTGCCCTTCGGAAAGTTCACCCAAGATACTTGTCAGCAAAATTGGAAATAGTCAACAGGTCAAGACAAATCAAGTAGGGACAAGTGGCAAGCTACAGAGTAGACAAATGGCATAGACGTGTCCAAGAAGGCAGAGGTGGTTTTCCAAAGGAAGCTATATATTCTATATATAAACTATAGGAAAACCAATGTCTTGGATTGGTTTTCCTCAATAATCAATTTTGGTCTCCATGGGTAGATGAGAAATTAATGTAGCAACATGGTTTCACTCAAAGCAAGTAGGTACGTCCAAGAACAAGCACGACAGGGTTATCATTCCAAGATCTAAAATTTGATCTTCATTGGCAGTTCAGTAGACCAAGAGTCTTGAGGTAGCAGATTGGTAGTTGTACACAACAATTGAAGACATTTAATTCCACTCAAAACAACATGGTCATCACACTCAACCATTAAAGGAGAACTAAAATCTTACAAACGACCATCCAAGAATAGGTTAATCATGACATTGCAAGCATGGAGGCTTGGTCCTCACAAAGGGAAAATCAATGCTATCAAAAGCTAGACTTCGCAAGAATAACGCTAAAAGACTTTGTCAAAGAAAAGTCCAAAGACTTCAACAAGGAGGAGTCTGAAGGCTTGGGAGAGGCAAAGTCTGAAAGACTTCACCAGGGCAAGGTCTGAAAGAATCAAAGGCAAAACCAAAAGGCTTCGAGAAAGTAAAGTAAGAAGACTTTGGGAAATTAAAGGAGGAAGACTTTGTCAGGAAGAAGTCTGAAGACTTCTAGTAGCAAAAGTCTGAAGACTTAGGCATGAGAAAGCTCACAGTAAGTAGGCTTGAGAAACTTGAGTTACTCCACTTAGATTAAATTGGGTTTTTCCAAGTGCCCTACTTAGGAAAACTTCATGAGTAAAGTAACAAACAAAGTCCAACATAGGAGAGATGAAAAAGCTCGAGTTACTCTGCTTAGTGTAAATTGGGATTCTGCAGGTGCTCGACTTAATCTTGGTCTAGCAGCACAACAGACATGGAACTAATGAATGACAAGCTGCCACGTGGTGTAAGCTAGAGAAGAAAGAGCCAATCAACACAAGACAAGTGGCACAAAGGCAACCAATCAGGGCGAGAGAGTCCAAGCAGCTGGTAGATGGAATTTTAATCAATTTTTTCATCCTTCAATGTGGCCATCAACAAACAGTTGTTCGATTTAAATGCAACATGGATCGAGTAAGTTAAAACACAAAGAGGCCTCATTTTCTCCTACAGGACATGTAAAAATGAAAGTGACCATGTCTTTTTAAATGCAAAATTCTTTTCAACCGCAAAGGAAGCGACATTCCAGCTGCTCATAACATGGCTCCAGAAATGTGCCAAAGAGAGGCTTGAATGCATGGGAAGGGTTTGAGAAGATCTACGGTGATCCTGAGCGGCACATTTAGTAGCACAAGGGAGGATGACATCTGGGTCTCAGCCATCAATGACTTCTTCTTTCTTCCCTTTCTCCTCCCTTTTTTGATATAAATAAGAGGCCTTAGAGCCAAGAAGTGATCCCCAAACTGGTGATAGAATTACTTTGCAGAAATCACTTTGTAAAAGACTCATTTGAAGCAATACAAGTAAGAGTTTTCTATTTCTAGTTAAAGACAAGTGTGCACGTTTGGTTTGGCTTGTTGGATGTATGATCTTTGTTCATCACCTGCGATTTTTCCAAGCACCTTACTTTTGATCCTTTCAGTTTTGTGTAGGATTGCATGAAGTGTCATTGTGTTGAGCTCCCTTTGAAGTGTTACTAGCTTATAGTGTCTCTTGTAGACCTATTCTTGTTATCCTTCAAAACACAAAGCTCTCCTTTGACCTCCACGCAAAAGCTTCACACCTATGGCCTTGAGATAGAACTAGAATACGTTGTGTCATGTTTGGTTTCATTAGTAGTTGACTCTTTTCCATATTCAGTGGATCATTCTCTTTTGGTGCATCACCTCCCTTAGCTTAGATTTCTTTCCAAATTATCCTCCTATCCCTTTTCCTTAGCCATATTAGATTTTAGTGTGGGAATCAAGAGCTAAAGTGAAACACTTGAGGAACTAGCCTCAATAAAAATCCTAGAGGTTCAACCTCACCATAGGATACCCACATCTTGAGGTTGTCCCCATGCTTGTAGCTAGAAGTGAGAGACCCTAAAGAACTCTCTCACAGGGGTGCAATTCCAAGCTATAACAGGGACCAATATATATTTTAAGTTGTTTGGTGTGTATTCTAATTCCACTATTTAGCTTGGAATCCTTTTTACTTGTACCAAATTTGATATACTACCAATTACCTTCATATTTGTTAAGCAATACAATCAAGTATTTGCAATATAAAAGAAAATTCTATCAAGTAATTCTCGATCAACCCTTGCTTGAAGATATGCATATGTGTGTGTTTTGAGAATAACTACTTTATTGCATTAGATTTACTTTTCACTCAAAGGCAATCTCTAGTCATTGGAAGCATCATGTAATTTTCTAAAACTAGGCATGATACAAAATTGAATTGTGACGACCATGCTATGAAGTTGTTCCTCTATCAACAAGAATGAAAAAGAAAAAAACCTATGATAGATCAAGTCAAAGAACATTCATCTATCAAAAGTGCTTCATACTCGAAGCTTGGTCGATATGGTCAAATATCTAGAGTTAGAGGCCACAAATGAATCAGTCCATAATTGGAAATATAACATGTATGGTTTGTACAACAATATATCTCCAATGTCACAAAGATACCAACTTCTTGGCCATTAACATTTGATAAAATTAGACAATGGCATAGTTCAATCCAAACTGCTTGTAGAAAACCTACATTCAAAACCAATCAAAAATGTATTGTGAATCAAGAAAACAGCACTTGAAAAAAGTTTGATGCTATGCTCTTATAGTTCTCAAAAGATCTAAATGTTTCTAATTTATAGTAATCTTTAAAAAGGTTGTTTGCCACTTGGTTTAACACTAATTTCAGGTGCAATCCACCCACCTAGACTTTTATTTCTTTTGAATTTCTTTGTCGATTATCCACTACTTTGTTGTGTAGATCCTTTTATGGGCATAGAAACTGATGCGTTTGCAAATGATATTCTTGGGAATTGCACAACTTCGTAGATAATTTTAGAGAGTTTTCCCCTTAGCACACTTCATTTTCCCCAAATCTCATGCCTAGCTTGTTGCGCAAAGTACTTCTTGCCAAGTATAATCACATGGAAAAAGCCTATAGAATTGAAAATTAGGGCTTATTATGATAATAATTTATTGACTTTTTCCTCCCACTTATTTCTCCACAAATCCAAAATGCATTTGACTAGCTCTTAGCGTGTACACATATGCCAAAGCAATGTTGAACTTCAAATTAGTCAAAAGTTGCTCCACAATCTACCTCTACAAATTACTTTGAACAAGCGTCTAAGCCAATTTTTCTTAAAAGAGCAATATGATGCAGGTCATGTCTAATGCCCTGATCACAAACCTGATCTTTGTGAAAATCAGCAATACAAACCATGCAAAATTGATCTACAAGATATTAATGAGATCAAAATCAAGCACCACTTAGATACTCAAACATTTGTTAGGTTATAAAAATGTTTATAATTTATTAATGCTTTTCCCTAGAGTTATACTAATCTTACTTGTAATCCCGAAGAACTTGGTTATATGTGGATCTTGATCCAGATGTCAAACTTGTAAGACAACGCCCTTGTTGCATTTTGCACCATTTAAAGAATGGAGTCAAAGTGAACATTGATATATTATTAGTTTTTGGAGCTATTGTTCTGTACAAGGCAAAATTTGGGTTAGCCCTAAAGTGATTGTCAAGAATAAGAATGAAAAACTTCACATTTATGTCAAATTTTGTGAGCTCAAGAAAATAATTATGTGAAATCCTATTGACAAAGTTTTTGGAACATGGTTGGGCAAGAGGTTTAACTTCACATCTATGTCAATTTCTATGAGCTTGAGCAAACAATTATGTGAGATCCTTATTGGCAAAGTTTTGGAACATGTCATTGGGCGAGAGTTTTACTCACCCACTAACATGTTCACTAAGCTATTTTCAGAATTCAATTGTGCTAGAAGATCAGTGTAAGGTTGCATCCTTCACTAAGAGGGGTTGTTTTTGTTATATTTATCATTCCTCTTGGTGTGACAAATGCCCCTACCACTTTTAGTTGAATCATTATAAATATCTTCAACCAATAATATGTGACGAAAAGCTTCCCAAATATTTACTATTGTCAATCAGACCCTGCACCCTTGTCAAGGTAGTTTTAAGCCTTCACGCTCTGATGGAACATGGAAACAATCTGAGGTTGTGGGTGACCTGCTAAGTGGATAGAGTCTCTAGATTAAGAGGGCTAGCTCCCTTAGGTGTATCAATGAGGATCTCTACTTTGTGTTGCGGACAACCATGGAAAAAGGAGAAAGAAACTTGAAGGGGAAATCCTACCTAATGACAGTGATACACCAGAATGTTGATCCACCCTACTTGGAACCTTGAACACTAAACAAACAAGGGAAAATGAAGACCTTTGATTTCAATTGATCAATATGCATAAGTATTTCATGATAAGGTTTGATCCAATGACAAAAACGTAAGAAAAAATGATGGAGAGAGGTCTGATACAAGACATCTTGCAACCACCTAGCATCCACTTATAGCTTCAGCAAAAGACATTTAAAACATTAAACATAACCTACATAACATGATAAGCTAACAACTAGGTACGAATCATAATTTGGGAAGGGAGAGAAATCTACCACGTATGCAAATTGCTGAATGAATGTACACTATGCCAGTGCTTGAAATCTGAAAGTACAGTCCTTCTATTGATTAAAGAGGTTACACAACTCACCAATGACAGAGTCTGGTTTTACCAAGAGAGGGATGGGTTTTTACAAGGCTAAAAAGCCATTAATATAAAAAATTACAAAAAGTCAAGAGATTGACATTGAAAATAGAGAGGGAGTAAACTCAAACCAACTCAGCGTTTACAAAAGTCTATTTTGTCTTGTATGAAAATTCCTTGTGTTGAAAAAGAAGAAGACAAGCTTTGGATGCATGAAATCTACGAATAGACGTCTTGACTTGAAAACCAGTCAACTCCAAAACAATAGTAGTCAAATCCACTTGAACTGCTAGAATGTTTGAAAATCTCCCCTTTCCCTGAAATCAATGCAAATGCCAAATTAAGTATCATGTTTGAACTACCAAAACGTTTCAAGATTTGAGACAAACGAGAGTGCATGCATGGAATTTCTTTTGTTTAAGCTTTCCACTATTCCACTACTTGAGTCCTCATGCAAAGCAAGCATCTATTTAAGAACTGAAGGTGATGTGTTAGAATAGTCAAATCTGGATGTGTTTACTCCTATTCATCAGTGTTGCATGCTCTTGTATTCTCAAACTTTCTAGGCATGTTCACCATCTGTACTTGTCTTTTCCACGAATCTTCCCTTATGCCATTGTTCATGCGCATGTTCATTTTGTATTTCTATCGGGTTTTTGCATCTAACATCTGTGTTTTGATTCTCTGAGTCATCTTTTCCCATGGATTCTGTTCTCTGCATTTGTTTGTCTTTATTGTATCTATCTTTTCTGCGTTAGTCTTTACTTTTAGGTAGCTTTTCTGTTCATGGACTCTTCTCTATATTCCATTCGATTCTGTGCTTTCTTTGTTATGTGTTCTATCTGTTTATGGCTGTCACAGTCAGGTTCAGGCTTTTTGTATATGTCCTTCAGACAAATTGTCTGAAGGACTCTATTCTTTCTTCCGTGGCTTGTGCCTTGTCTTGGCTTTGATCATGCTTTAGCCTGTGGGCTTTTGTTCCTTGCTCGTGGCCTTGTCTTTTTATCAGGCTTTTTGTCCCTCCTGAATTCCTTCAGACAAATAGTCTGAAGGAAATTCTTTTCTGGGTGTGCCTTTCACTTTTATTTCTATTGGACTTTTCCCCAAGTATATCCTCTGTCGGGTCTTTTTCTGAATTCCTTCAGACAAAAAGTCTGAAGGAGTTCATCTCCTTTGGCTATCTTTCCCCAAAGGGCATGTGCCCTTCGGGAATTTTTGAAATGTCCCTGACACTATGAAGGTGCCCTCTGCAAGGGCTTCTTCTAAAAAATGCCCTTCGGGCTTCTTGATTTGGTCCTTTTAGTCTCCTAGGTGCCTTCCACAAGGGTAAGGTTCTCCCAAAAGTGCCCTTTGGAAGAATGGAAAAGGTCCAATTCATTGCAAAGTGCCCTCCACAAGGGTAGGTGTCTTTCAAAAAAATTGATTTTGTCCTTCAAAACTTTTGCCAAGGTCTTCTTCATGCTTGAAGTGTCCCCCACAAGGGCACATACACTTTGAGGAAATTTTAAACATCCCTACACAATGCCTAGATGCCCTCCGCAAAGTCACTTCTCCTTAAAACATACCTTTCAGAAGAATTGTAAAGGCCACCTCGCTGCATAAGTGCCCCCTGCAAGGGCATGTACCCTTTGGGGTTTTTGTTAATAACCCTTAAAAACTTTTAAAAAGTCCACCTTGCCAATGAAAAAGCCCTTTGAAAGAAATCCCCTGCCCTTCGAAATGCCCAAGACCTTTTCAGGCTTTACAAGTGCCATTACTTACAAAAAACTTTATAAGACAAGTCGATGCACAAACATTCTTCCCTCTATAGACCAACTCGGGCCCTTGGATTGCTTTTACTTATAAAAGTAAATAAGACACCCCCGTAAACTTGATATGCACTATAGACCCATTTAGGGTCTTCAACTGCTTCAACTTGTAAAAGCTAATAAAACATGCACCTTGATAAACCCGAATTGCTCTATAAGTGATAGAAATGATCATTCTCTGATGGGAATACACCTGTACCTGCACAAAAAGTGGATTTTCCTCAATTTCTCAAGGGCTAAGACTTGGTTTTCAAGGCAAATGGTCATGGTGAACAAATTTTTGAATGGTAATGGTGACAATCTGACCTGTGGGGGCAAATTTGTCAACATTCTTGGTGACTAAGTTGGGTAGCATGCCTGTTATGCTTAAGTTTCAAATCATAGATATGACTATTGGGGTCACACAATGAATGAAAACTAACACATGAATGGTCATACAACCCTACTTTTTAAAGGACACAACTTTCAGATTCAAAATGAATGAAAGGGAAACACACAAAAGCAAGGGAAACTAGCTAACAAAATAAGCGTGCAAAAGCACTTTATTGGAAAACAAGCTAAACTAATGTGCTGGAACATCACTTGGAGGAAAGCAAAACTACTCTAGACTAATTCAACAAACCAATACACAACATGATCCACCTGGATCAAAAGGGAAATTTGTGAGCTCACTCCTTTCAAGAGATGGCACAAGTTGCAAAGCATGATATTTACCAAACATAACTTTTGTTGAAGCACTCTTCTTGCTAATAGGATCAGTTATATGTTCATGTGCTTTGGATGATGCAGTTAGGCCTCCAACTTCCATTTTCATATGCAAGGATTGTAGATATGAATCTAGGATCCAATCATCTTCCTCCCATATTCTTCTTTGTTTCATTAAGAATACAATTTCTCCCTTATTCATCGGCTGATCATAATCTGGTACATTCTCATTCAATGATTATATTGGCAATTCAGTGGGTACACTCGGATTGGCATCTTCCTTATGATCCATTTGAGATGGCACCTTGTCAAAGTCTTTAGATCTTTGATAAGCATCCAAACATGGCTGTAACATGACTTTAAATTATGCCTGATGAACAACTGCAACAATACTCTCTTCAAGACATTTAATAACCTCTACTTGGGGTGGAGATGGACTATCAACTTTTGCACAAAAACTATCTAAGACATCCCAAAAGGCTTCTTCATCATGATCAACTGAAAGGACATGAAAAACATCAGTATTCTTACCATTTGAAATATGTTGATTACATATTTCTACCTTTTGGATAGAGTCATATGGAATCTCTTGATCTGCTGCCCTTGCTCCACCTTCATCTTTTGTAGAGAATGCCATCTCATCTATCCACTCAAGTTCCATATCATCTTGTTTTGGAAAATCCATAATAGTGTTACTTTTTTGAAGCTCCAAAACATTGGTGAAATCCTTAAATGAATCATCACCCTGCTATTTTATCTCATCACCAACATCTTCCATCCTAAGCTCCTCAATTTCATTCATGAAATCATGGTACAACTACTACCAATGATTAGCTTCTTCAAGAGTATGCTCCATCTCACCAATGGTTGTATGTGAATTGTCCTTATGGCTGCCTTGTGAAGAAACATTTGTTTTTACTTCATCTATATCAGCTGCTGTAATCTCTTGAAAACCTCTTGCAACTCTTCTTCTTTGGCAACATGGAAAGCTGAATCATTCTTGTCATGACCAAGTTGTGTCCCAACTATGATTTCTTCCTCTTGATCACTCAAATCACCTTTCTTTTCTGTCTCTTTGGCTGCATCCTCTTCACTTGGCTCACAAATAAGAGGTTTTTTCTCTAAAAGTGGCTCTAAAAGTGGCATGGTAGATCCCTGAAAAAATTCAAAATAGCGAGAAAGATCTACAGAAGCTATCATAGATACCCGATTTTCTTCATGAGGCTGCTCTTCTTAAACCACCTTCACCTCATCAAAGTCTGAAATTTCCTTGTCCTCATGGACAACTTGAACTTGAGGGATGATGGATGATGAAAAGGGAATACAAGATGATTTAGTCTCACAAATAGGCTCTTTAATAGGCATATGAGTTGGCTCTTGAATAGGCTTTTGACTCTAACTAGGAAGCTCCCTTGGTAAATACAAAACATGGTTAAGAACTTCATAAGAATAAGGAACATAAGAACTTTCTTTGGGCAAGTGGCTTAACTCAATTTTCTGCCTTTCCCAAACCTCCAACTTCTCTAACAAAAAGATGCACAATGCATTTATCTTCACTGGATCATTAGGCACATTTTGGAAAAGACTATTCACTTCTTCATACTAAAAATTTGAACAAACTTTTCTTGCATATGCTAGAATTTTTAGCTTGATCTCGTTCATTCTCTTTTGGAGACAAGACTGCTCATATACAACATCATATCCATATGGGGAAATGTGGAATCTGGTCCTTAGACTGATATGGTTCCCTTGGATGGTAAGAGTCATGCTTTTGGTAATAGGGATCATGGGAAACTTGATAAGATTCATCATAGTTTTGACAATGTTGCTGACAAGGCTGGTATGATTCACTATAGGGCTGATAAGGAAACATAGCATGGGAATTCTCTTCATACACAGCCATCAAAACTCATTCATTGTAGTAAAAATAAAATTGACTTACTTGAAACTGTGCCCGGATTATTAGAAGTAACTACTTTGAGCTTGGAAACACCAAATATTTCATGAAGAACACTACTGCAACTGGTAATTTCACTAAGACCAGCTCCAATAGGTCCCACCAGGCGTGCCAAAAACTGTTGTCAATCAGACCCTACACCCTTGTGAAGGTAGTTTTAAGCCTTCACGGTTTTTTGGAACATGAAAACAATCCGACGTTGTGTGTGACTTGCTAAGTGGATTGAGTCTCTAGATTATGAGGGCTAACTCCCTTAAGTGTATCAATGAGGATCTCTACTCTGTGTTGCGGACCATGGAAAAGAGAGAAAGAAACTTGAAGGGGAAATCCTACCTAATGACAGTGATACACCTGAATGTTAATCCACCCTACTTGGAACCTTGAACACTAAACAAACAACGGAAAAAGAAGACCTTTGATTTCAATTGATCAATATGCATAAGTATTACATGATAAGGTTCGATCCAATGATGAAAATGTGAGGAAAAATGGAGAGAGGTTTGATACAAGACACTTTATAGCGACCTAACATCCACTTACAGCTTTAGAAAAAAAAATTAAAACACTGAACATGACATGTATAACATGATAAGCTAGCAACTAGGTACGAATCAAATTTTGGGAAGGGAGAGAAATCTACCACATATGCAAATTGTTGAATGAATGAACACTATGCCGGTGCTTGAAATCTAAAACTATAGTCCTATTGATTAAAGAGGTTATGCAATTCACCAATGGCAGAGTTTGGTCTTACCAAGAGAGGGATGGATTTTTACAAGGCTAAAAAGTCATTAATATAGAAAATTACAAAAAGCCAAGAGATTGGCATTTGAAAATAGAGAGGGAGTAAATTCAAACCAACTCAGCCTTTACAAAAGTCTATTTTGTCTTGCATGAAAATTCCTTGCGTTGAAAAAAAAGAAGAAGACAAGCTTTGGATGCACGAAATCTATGAATAGATGTCTTGACTTGAAAAACAATCAACTCCAAAACAAGAGTAGTCAAATCCACTCGAACTGTTGGAACGTTTGAAAGTCTCCCCTTTGCATGAAATCAATGCAAATGCCAAACTAAGAATCACGTTTGAACCGTCAGAACATTTCAAGCTTTGAGACAAATGAGAGTGCATGCATGGAATTTCTTTTGTTTAAGCTTTCCACTATTTCACTACTCGAGTCCTCATGCAAAGCGAGCCTCTGTTTAAGAATTAAAGGTGACATGTTATAATAGTCAAATCTGGACATGTTTATTCCTGTGCATGGCTGTTGCATGCTCTTGTATTCTTGGACTATCTAGGCATGTTCACTGTCTGTATTTGTCTTTTCCATGAATCTTTCCTTATGTCATTGTTCATGCACATGTTCATCTTGTATTTTCATCAGGTTTCTGCATCAAACATCTATGTTTTGATTCTTCGGGTCATCTTTTCCCGTAGATTCTATTCTTTACGTTTATTTGTCTTTACTGTATCTGTCTTTTTTGCGTTAGTCTTTGCTTTCAAGTGACTTTTTTGTTCATGGACTCTTCTCTGTATCTCGTCTGGGTCTGTGCTTCCTTTGTTATGTGTTCTATCTATTTATGGCTTTTGTAGTCAGGTTTGGGCTTTTTGTATATGTCCTTCAGACAAATTGTCCGAAAGACTCTATTCTTTCTTCCACGGCTTGTTCTTTGTCTTAGCTTTGTTCACGCTTTAGCCTTCGGACTCGGGCTTTTTGTCCCTCCCAAATTCCTTCAGACTTTTTGTCCAAAGGAAATTCTTTTCCATTTGCGCCTGTCACTTTTATTTCTATCAGGATTTTCCCCACGTATATCCTTCGTCGGGTCTTTTTTTGAATTCCTTCTGACAAACAATCTGAAGGAATTCGTCTCCTTTGGATATCTTTCCCTAAAGGGCATGTGCCCTTCTATAATTTTTGAAATGTCCCTGACACTATGAAGGTGCCTGCTGTAAGGGCTTCTGCTTCCCAAAAATGCCCTTCAGGCTTCTTGATTTGGTCCTTTTAGCCACTTGGGTGCCTTCTGTAAGGGTAAGGTTCTTCCAGAAGTGCCCTTTGGAAGAATGGAAAAGGTCCACTTCATTGCAAAGTGCCCTCTACAAGGGCAGGTGTCCTTCAAAAAAATTGATTTTGTCCTTCAAAACTTTTACCAAGGTCTTCTTTGTGCTTGAAGTGTCCCCTGCAAGGGCACATACACTTCGAGGAAATTGTAAACGTCCCTACGCAATGCCTAGATGCCCTCCACAAAGTCACTTCTCCTTAAAACATACCTTTCAAAAGAATTGTAAAGGCCACCTCACTGCATAAGTGCCCCCTGCAAGGGCATACACCCTTTGGGGTTTTTGTTAATAACCTTTCAAAACTTTTGAAAAGTCCACCTTGCCAATGAAAAATCCCTCCGAAAGAAATCAACTGCCCTTCAAAATGCCCAAGACCTTTTCGGGCTTTACAAGTGCCATTACTTATAAAAACTTTATAAGACAAGTCGATGCACAAACTCGCTTCCCTCTATAGACCAACTCGGACCCTTGGATTGCTTTTACTTATAAAAGTAAATAAGACACCCCCGTAAACCCGTTATGCACTGTAGACCCATTCGGGTTCTTCAACTGCTTTTGCTTATAAAAGCTAATAAAACATGCACACTGGTAAACCCAAATTGCTCTATAAGTGCTAAAAATGATTATTGCCTAATGGGAATACCCCTGTACCTGCACAAAAAGTGGATTTTCCTCAATTTCTCAAGGGTTAAGACCTAGTTTTCAAGGCAAATGGTCATGGTGAACGAAGTTTTGAATGGTAATGGTGACAATTTGCCCTGTGGGGGCAAATTTGTCAACATTTACAATTAAAGAAAACACAAATAATGTTACACAAAATAATTATGTAATACCTTATTGAGCAACCAATAATAAATGATAAATATGATTTACAATATACGAGGACTCATAAATGATAAATATGGTTTTGTCTTATGTTAAGTCATTTTCTTTTCATGCTTTCATAAGTTTATGCCAACATATCTAGTATATTGTGAGTTCTTCTCTTGCAGGTCAATAAGAAGTGTCTAGCTCAGAGTATAGGCACATATAAATAGGTTGTTCATAGTGTGTCTTAGAACACCTCTGGTAGTCCTTCCTCCCTATATCTCCATAGGATCCCCTATTGAAATAATGATGCAGGAAAGGCTCTCATTTGAATGAAGTGTATGTTTGCTTCTCTCTGGTGTAAAGTGTAGGTCAAAGCTGAGTAGACCAACTAGTTTGGTGCATCACCGCATTAGTTAGGTTTTGTTTTCAGTATCTCTCTCTCTCTTTTCACCCCCCCCATTGTTAGTAGTAGGAAATCTAGGGCCTCAAGGTGCATTAAGGGGAGCTGGCCCCTAATCTAGAGATTCATCCCTCAAGTTTACCACCCACAGTAAGAGAAATGTCTCCATTGTGCCCCGTCGATGAAAAGAGATGAGCCTCCCTTCAGAGGGTGCAATCCACAATGTCAACACAAACCATCAAAGAAGTTTTATAGTTAATGAAGTTTGATTATTTGCATTTGTTTATGATAGGGATCACACCATTAAGTTTGCAGAAGAGGCTTTAGATGTATACCAAGAAAAAGAGTAAGAGGTTGATGATTTCTACCTAGAGCTAAGTTTAGCTCATTACTCACTCTATAAAGTTGAAAATCAGTTGAATGTTGCAGCCATGCCCAATGAATGAGAAGTTGATTCAAAGACCATGGAAATCAAGCAGATAGTTGAAGACATTGCTAAGCTTAAAGAAGAGGAACATGGAGCTGATTCAATTCTTCATTGGTTGCATAAAGAAGGATTCAAAAGGGATGCTATGGAGGTTTTTCATGTTGATAGCTATGGGAAGGAGCATCAAGAGTGGCAACAAGTTTGACGAGCAATTTTTTGATAATGACGTGTTCTCTATTTTGAATCATAATGACTTGGAATATAATGACACGATGGACTTTACAGAATCCTCTCAAGGAGATGAGCATTATCATGATTCAGAAATTGATTGTGTTCTTCCTAGTGTTGAAGCTTTAAGCAACTCTAGAAGGTCTTCAAATGAAGCCAATATGAATATCAAAGTAGCGCAGCAAAATCATGGTGGAGTTGCTTCATTACTTAGTATTCATGCAAAGGGTCACAAACAAAGCATGTTGGAGGGTTATGGTGACCAAAGGGATGTACCATGGCAAATTATAGTTAAAAATTTTAGGGTTAATACTGTTGTTTTAATGCAGATTAGCCATCACATGGATTCAGTTGCCTTCATAAAGACAGTTTGGCAAGTAATTTCTGTTAAGAAATGAAGCATTTTACAGTTGGCGATTGTTGAGATAGATTTTTTAGTCCTTGTAGAAACATTTTTAATGATTAAAATGTTCATGACTGCTATTTTTGTAGGGAGATTTCAAATTTGCAACATCTGTCCCATTTATAGAGTGCTGATTTTGAGAAAATTAGATTGTAAGTTGTTGGTTATAGACTTGAGCAGCTGCAAGTTCATGCAATTTCATCCTATTAGTTCACTTGAAAAGGGGCCCAATAGTTGTTATTCCTTACTTTCAGTTTGCTTTTGTGGTTTGGACATCAGACCACCATGTAATTAAGACTACCATGTTGGAAGTCAAGAAGTTAAAATTGAGAGGGATAGCACTAACTTTCTTGAAATAATTTGGATGGTGCAAAGGAATCATAATATTGGAAAGCCAAATTCCAAGGAGCTTGCTAATTACTTGTAGAGAATTGATGCTCTGTTGGTTGGAGTAAAGGCACTTTTCATTGTAGATGTATTGCAACAAAGAACATCAAGTAAGAGTTATAAACCTCCTTGGTTGGTTTGGAACCCTAGAATCATGTTGTTGATTCAGGATAGATCAGATGTTTGAGACTGGCAATTGCTTGAGGGCAAGCAATTCTGGGAAAGGAGGACTGTAATGTCCTTATTTTTATGTAATATTGTTTCATGAACTTTTGGCTAGTTTTTGAGTTTTTCCGTAAGCTTCTAGGTGACTTGAGGAGAACTCCAAACTTCTTGGAGGATGCAAGTTTAGTATTTTTGGATTTCTATGTGGCATTGAGCTCAGTTGGCATTAAGAATTGCTATGACACTTTCAAAAGTGTTTTCAGACTCCAGTGGTGTTCTCTAGACTTCTTGGAGGGCATGCTATTTATAGTAAGTCACTTAGTTGACATCAATCATCATCCCAAACCTTCAAGATAATGTTGGTATGGTTCAAATTTGCAATTTGCATCATTTGGGACTTTCCATAAATTGGGTGAATTATTTAAGTCATTTAATTAATTATTTGCTTATCTAATGTTGGGAATATTAAAAAGATAGCTTAAGCGTAATAGCTCATTGGAAAGGTGGAGGAAAATATTCTTTGATGCTCACATAAAATTGGATGCAAGGCAAGGGAGACATAAAGTGAGCAATTAAAAAAGATTATTTTTATGTGATGAGGAAATTATAGAAAAAGCGATTATTATTTTATTTACTCTTGTCGCCTTAAAAGTGTCTTTAAAAGGAGTTGAGCTCACTTTGAAGACTATGCTTGAATATTGTTTCCAATAATTGTTCCCATGAGAAAGACCCTGTGTTCTCCTAATTTCTTGAGGATGGAAACCCTTCAAAAATTACTAATTTCAGTGGTGAAAGATCCACCCTAGCTAGTTGTGATTTCACATAGAATTTACACTTTTGTTGAATGCAGAATATTGGAGCAATTTCATATAGAGATTGTCTTTGTGTTGAATGCATGTGCGATTTTGATTCTGCAGTGTTGGTTTTTGTTTTGTGGAGTTCCAATTATTTGGTTATCAATTGCGGGTTTTGGATTTATAGAAATATTCCCAGATTTGTGTGCAGATTGTCGCGAGTTTGAAAAACTGGTGTGGAAGGTTATATTATTTTCTCTAGTTTGTGTAATTGCCTCTTGGAATGTTTTATCGACAAATTTGTGGGATTTGTGAACAAATACAAAATTGTTAGTTTAAGATATTACAACGAATATTATACAAGTAATGGAGCTAGGGTTTAAACCCTAGGCTTATTGGCATCCATTGTGGGAAAGCGCCTCATATTAAAGTGGCATCATATTTTATGTGACTTTGTATTGGTCGCAGCCCAAGTTAAATCCACTGCAGCCTATATATTAAGGAGAGACATGAAAATTGAAGGATGTGTGGGTGGGTAGGAGCTTGCATGGACTATTTGGATGGTCAAAGGAGTTTGGGGAAGTCAAAGAACTTGTGTGGGTTCCAAGAAGGGTTGCTTCCATTGAGGAGGTGTTAAAGATACATTTTATGAATAATATTCATACATTGGAGTCTTTAGGAGGATTGTGAGTGTTGGAAAAAGAGGTACAACTTCTAGTTGAAGGGATTTAGAGATATTGGAGAGTTAGTTGCTCTAGTTTTATGGTAGGTGTTTGCTATAGCAGTAAATAAAAATTAAAACATTAGCAATATTATATTCAACCATGTTTCATTGTTTTTGAATACAATGTAAAAAGCAGGGGGGGCAGGGGGCGGGAGAGCACAGGGGGGAGGTAGGGGGGGAAGAAAAGGGAGAGAGATGCTGAAAATAGAACCTAAGCCTAAAAAAATGAATACGTGATACACCAGAAAATGTTGACCCACTCAGCTCAAACATACACTTTTCACCAGGAAGAAGCGCCCATACACTTCATCTGACGTGGAAAACTCTTCTATTTTAGTGAGTCAGGGGTCCATAGAGATACAGGGAGGAAGGAACTATCAAAGGTGTTCTGAGACACACTTTGACAGCGTATTCACATGCGCCTATATTCTTGTTGTAGACACTTCTGGCAGACCTGCAGAAAAGAAACTCACAATGCACTAGACATGCTGGAGTCATTCTGTGAAAAGCATCAAAGACAATGACTTAACACAAAAGAAAACATAGACATATGAGTGAGTGCAAGCCCAGATGGAGGTAAAAATGTTATGTCTTGATTGAAAGTAAAATCTAGCAGAGTTCTACCTTACAAGCTCGAGAGATTTTGGGGCAGAGTTTTGCCTTAAGGCTGAGAGTTGGATCCTTCTCAAATGAGAAATTTTAAAATATATAGAAATAGGAAAGGAACTTGGCACTCCTTGGGAAAGACTTTGGCACTCTTTTTGCAAGCTGGCCCATGTGCGCTCTAAGCCTTGGGAAGAGGGAGCCTTTTGATTGTCAGTTCCTGCTTTGACTTTGGCGCCCCAATATTAATAAGAAAACATGGCCACACCTTTTTTCTGCAAACAGACTACTCTTTTCTTGCAAACCGACTACGGTTTGTCCCCTCATAAATGCCAAATGGAGAAAGCAGGCCACACCGCTCACTGTTTGCACCATTTGATGACCATCTAGCAATAACTCGCCTCTCCTCGACACTTGGACTGCTTTGTCCTTTCCTGTGCTTTGTCTCATCCTGGTTCCTTCAGCCCTCAGGCTATCCTATGGTGGGTCGTTGCATTCCTTGGGCTCTTTTCTGCTTGCCTTGGCCACCTTTCGTTGATTTTCAAATAAGTGACACGTGGAGCGTTCTACTGTGAAATGGGTAGGACACGTGGCAGCATCTGCTTGACTCATGGAAGCTTTAGGCACCCTTTGAAGGTCCTATGGAAGAGGACATGTGTCGGTTTCTGCTCTCTTTAGCAATTCATCTGGGGCCCACCACAGTTCTCATGAGACAAAAGAGAGAAACCGTAGAGGCTGACACTTGTCAACTTTTGCTGAGCTTTGTAGGGATACGTGGCATGTTCTACTGCTCCTAGAAAAGCATGTCAAAGCCTTCTGCGGTTGCCACTTGGCGCCTTCCACGCTCTAGATTTCCTGCTGTAAAATTTAACATTTGTGGGCCTATCACAGTTTGAAAATCAATGGCTAGTTCGCCATGGTTGACTTTGACGTCTTTGGGCCCGTCACCCCTTGGACTTCTTTGGCTTTCTTGCTTCGGCCTTTTTCTACAGACTTCTTTCATGGACAATTTTCCTGCAAACAAAAAGTCTGCAAGAAATGTTTCTGCCACTTTGCTTTCCTTTGGATTTTTGCCTAGCCACTTTCCCCGCAACTATCTTCCATTCCAAATTTCTTCAGTCTTTTTGTTCGAAGGAATTCCTTCAGACAAAAAGTCTGAAGATATCCAATGCCTTAGTCTATTACGGGATTTTGTTTGCAGCCAATCTGAATTCCTTCGGATAAAATTCTGAAGAAATTATGCCTTTGCCTTTCGACTGCTTTAAATAAAATTCTAAAAGAACTTACCTTCACGGCTTCCTTTGTGGCCTCTTTGAAGTGCTCCCTACCCTCCGCAAGAGCTCTTGTCCTTCAGGAGGCTTGAACCTTTGATTAAACCACTTTTTTGAACCAATTGATTGAACCGGTTCAATGGTTCAAGTGGTTGTTGAACCAAGCGTTGAACCAATGCATTAAACCAAGCTGATGAACCATTTGATTGAACCAAAGTGATGAACTTTGCCAATTGAATCAAGGCTTTGAACCAAAGCGTTGAACCAAGGCGTTGAACCGGTTCAATGATTCAATAGTTCAAAGATGCTAACTCTTGGAAAGATCATGTCGTTGAACCACTTTCAGCTCTCTTTCCTTGTGAATTTCTTCAGACAAGAGTCTGAAGAAGCTTTGTAAAACCTTGCACTCTCTGAACTGGTTCTTCATCTACCAAAAGACTACACCTGTAGAGTTCGTAGAAGTCCCTGTGAAGTCCGTACAAAACCTGCAGAGTCCGTAGAAAACCTGTAGAGTCCGTAGAAAATTGCAAGACTCATGCAAAAATCAAAATATACTGGCTCAGAATAGTAGGGAAAGAAGGGGACCATTTTTTGGCTTGTTGGGCAAAAAATGGTCAACACATACTCAATAATATCTTGAGGCACGTGCAAGTCAGTGCCAACATCTATTTTTAATAGATGAATGGAATATAAGTGATGTCTACGGCAACACTGTGCCATCACGTTCCCTTTTCTAAATATTTAATTACAGAAAAAAATTTAATGATAATATTTTAAGTCATTAAAAAGTTACTTTATTTTATAACATGGAAAAATGACACTTGTATAATTATAAAAGGGGCTAAAAATTAATATTCATTAAATGGGCCAAAAATTAATATTTATCTAAAAGTGTTTTAAAAGCTTTTAGGGTGGGCAACTAGAAAAAAGAAAGTTCTAAAAGAAGATTTGGGCTCAAAAAGATGATTCATTATTCATCCCTTATCATTTGTTATCAAACCCTATTCTAGAGCTTGAGTATTTCTTGTTCATTTTCTTCTCACAAGACAAAAACCCTTAGAGTGCAGAGATTTGGAGAATGAAAATCCTCTTAGTTTTCATTATTGGATTAGAGGACAAAATCCCTCTTGTCCATGTGAGGTGATTCCATCCAGGAATCACATTTGTGCCAAATATTGTGATCAATTCTAGTTTCAATTAGTTAAAGATTAAAATCAGCTTCAGAATTGGGTGAAGGTACAAAGTATTCACTATTGTGCATCATTGAAGGGTCTGCCTTACACCATCATATACCTGTTGACAATTCTTCCAAAGGGTGGATTGTCACTTGCCATTCAGAAAATTCACATCTCCATCCAAGGAAAGAAAGAATTCATTGGGAAGAATACATTGTTTTTCTTTTGTGAGGGCCTTTTCTACAACAAGAATTCCTTTGGACTTTTGTCTGAAGGAATGGTTCATCAAAGAAGGCAGAATGTCACAAAGTCGAAAGAAATCTGAAGGACATAAGTCTGCAAGAAATTACAAGTTTCAATTCCTTCGGGGAATTTGCAGAGCTTACAACAAAGGAAGTAATTCCTTCAAAATTTTTGTCTGAAGGAATACTTCGGAGAATTTACAAGGGAACACCTGCAACCAAACAAAAGTCTGCCCAAAAGCAGAAAAGCCAAGAAATAATTCCTTCGGACAAAAGTCCAAAGAAATCCAAAGGAATAAGTTCGTGGAATTACAAAGGGCTTTGGAAGGCAGAAGAGGGCAAAACAAGAAACCCAAAGGGCAAGGTAACCTTTGGAAGGGTCATTTTCAACAATCCCGAAGGGCACCTACTCTTTGGGAAGGTACATGTCAAATTCGGGACCCTTGAAAAAACCCAGGTGCCATACAATTTTTCTGACAAAGGCACAGATTAAGGGACAAATGCCCTTGCGGAGGGCACTTGGTTAGTGCCTAGACCTTTGTGCAAAGTCCAAAGGGCATTCTCAGTGGAGTTAAAAAAAAAGGTACAAGGATTAATTCCTTTGGACTTTTTGTCCAAAGGAATTCCTTTGAACAAAAAGTCCAAAGGAATTCAGAAAGGTACACGCCAAAGGCCCCAGCAAAACGCTGACAATGCAAAGTCCATTCTCAGCAAAGAGCAAAGGCAAAAGACAAAGGACTAATTCCTTCAAGCTTTTTGTTCGAAGGAATTCCTTCGAACAAAAAGTCCAAAGAAATTCAGAGTAAGCCAAGGAAGACAAGCCCGTGGAGAAAAGTCGACGAGGCAGACAGGAAAAAACAAAGGAAACCTTCAGACCGAACAAATTCCTTCAGACTTTTTGTTCGAAGGATTAATGTGGCAAAGAATCCTAAAGGAAATAAGGCAAAAGATGAAGCTAAGAAAGCCACATGAAAATCCAAGGAAATGAAAGGAGAAAACATAGAATTGCAGCCAGAAAAGCTGAGGGAAATAAAACCAAGGCAAAACAAAAGTCCGCAGGAACAAATTCAGCAAAATTGGCAAGCATAAAGCCGAAGGAAATCAAAGGTAAAGCCAACAAGAATTTTGAAGGAAATAACAAGACTAAGGGGCCTGACAGAAAATAAACCCGAGAAAGTGCCAAAGGGTGACGTCCTGCGAGACGTCAAATTTTTGACTGCGAGAAGTAACCGTTGAAACAAAAGTAAACCTAGAATTTCAAAAAAATTAAGCCACGAGAAGTTGACCTTAGATTAAGCGACAAAAATTTTAAAAAGGGCAAACAGAGGAAATATAGACCAAATATAGGCAAAATACATCCAAATATAGAACCTTGCCAAAAATAGACATGAACAGGTAGACCAAAATAAGATAAAATACATGCAAGCAAAGGCTATTTTCGATCGACTAGTCAAAGCTTTAGTTGACTAGTTGTCAAAGCCCTGCTCCTCTCCGGATCAACTCATCCGAAGGTCCAACTTAGCTTCAACCGGAGTTCTAAATTCCAACGTCAAGTTGACTATTTGAGATTTAGACTTGACTAATTGTTAAATGCCACATCTACCAGGAGTTTCCCATGCAAAGGAGAATGATCTCTTTGTCCAACTCAACGTACCAAATAGTCAACTCAGCCGATCTCTTCATCCAACTCAGCTTACCAAATGGTTAACTCAGTGTTCAAACGTTCCAAATCGACATCCAATAGCTCACGTAGAGTTCTAAAATTGACATTGGCGTAGAATTCCATGCAAAGAAAGGTGGACCATTCAGAACAAAGACAAGTTCACTTCCTCAAGTGAAAGAAGCTTCATGCAAAGACAAAGAGAAAACATATTTTATTGAAAGGCCAAGTTAGGCTTGAGTTAATCTAAGTTAATCCTTCTCTTCAAATTTTTCAACGCTAATCTTTGGCTTTTGTAATTCTCTATAAAATGGCTTCTAGCCTTAATTAAAAATCATCCCTTTCTTGGCTAGACCAGACTCTGTCATTGGTGAGTTGTGTAACCTCTTCAATCACTAGAAGGACTATACTTTCAGATTTCAAGTGCTGGCATAGTGTATATTTCTTCAGCGATTTGCATGTGGTAGATTTCTCTCCCTTTCCAAATTTTGATTCATACCTAGTTGCTAGATTATCCTTATGCAGGTCGTGTTAAGTGTTCTCTATGTATTTTGCCGAAGTTGTAAGTGGATGTTAGGTGGCTGTAAAGAGTCTTGTATGAGACCTCTCTTTATCATTTTACCCTCATGTTTTGGTCACTGGATCAAACCTTCTCACAAAATACTTATGCATAGTGGTCGATTGAAATCAAAGGCCTTCCTTTTCCCTTGTATGTTTAGTGTTCAAGGTTCCAAGTTGAGTGGATCAATCTTCTGGTGTATCACCTTTATTAGGTAGGATTTCCCCTTAAAGTTTCTTTCTCCCTTTTCCATGGTAGTCTGCAACATAGAGTAGAGATCCTCACTAATACATCTTACAGGAACTAGCCTTCTCTGGAGGTTCTTCTCACCATTGAGGCACCCACCCTCATGAGAAGATCTCATTGTTTCAATCGGATAGAGGACTGGCCATTTAATGCATGTCTTCGATTCAGGGCACAACTCCAAGTTGACAACAGTTTTTGGCACACCTGGTGGGACCTATTTTTTCTAGTCTTGATGAAATTGTAGTTGTAGCAATGTTCTTCAAGAAGTATTTGGTGATTCCAAGCTCAAGCAATTGCTTCTAATAGTTCAGGATAGTTTCCATGTAAGTCTATTTTTATTGCATTATCGTAAATGAATTTTGATGGTCATGTATGAAGAAAATTCCTATGCTATGTTTCCTTATCATCCCAATGATGGATCATACCAGCCTGGTCATGATACCTATGAGCCTTTTTATGAGCCTAATCAGCCTTATCAAGAGTATTATCAAAGCTATGTTGAGCATTATCAAGTTTCTCATGATCCTTATTACTAAGAGCATGAATCTTACCTTCCTTGTGAGCTATATCAGTCTCAAGGCCAGATTTCATCTTTCCCATATGGCTATGATGTTGCATATGTGAAGTCTTGTCTTCAAGAAAAAATGAATGAAATAGAGCTTAGAATACTAGCATATGCAAGAAAGGTTTGTTCTAACTCTCAGTATGAGGAAGTGAATGGTCTATTTTGAAATGTGTCCAATGATCCAGAAGAGATAATGGACTATGTATTCTTGTAATGGAAAAGATGGAGGCTTGGGAAAGGTAGAAAATCAAGTTAAACCAATCGTCTACAAAGGGCTATTTTGCTTCTTATTCTCATGAAGTTCTTAACCATGCCTAGTGTGTGCCAAGGGAGCTTCCTAGTTGGAGTCAAGAGTCTATTCAAGAGCATATTCAAGAGCCTATTCAAGTGACTATTCATGAGACTAAACCTTCCTATAGTCCCATTACCTCACCAATCATCCCTCAAGTTCAAGTTGTCCAGGAAGACAAGCAAGTTTCAGACTTTAATGAGGTAATGGCCAAGTGGAAGGAACAAAATACAGAGGTCTTTAAGAGTTTCTCTTTCCCTCCCCTCCAAAACTCCCTAGATAATTCCATTGCCCTCAAGATTCCAAAATCTGATCATGATCAACCTCCCATGCTTCATTTTCCCTCTCACACAAATGAATTTCATCACCCTCCCACCATCCTCCTTCCTCGGGAGGACCCTGTTCTTTGGAGGATTGAGAAAGAGGTAACAACTATAGGTCAAGTTCTTGCAGAGTGTGTAGAAGATGCTTCAGATGTGTTTAAGGAAGAATATCCTATTGATATTTCACTTGAGGTTGTAGTTGAGCATCCAATTATAGTTGAGAGTGAGAAGACTAATCTTGATGTAGAAGAACTTCAAGAAGAGTTGGTAAAAATTGAAGTCATACATGATTTACAAGTATCTCCTATTGAGAAGGACCCAGATAGTGTGACCGCTAATTCAGTTCAAATAGATCAAAATGAGGAACAAAAAATGATTGGCAGCAATACCTTGAATCTCTACAAGAGATTAAAGAGCTTTGTATGGATATGATGGCTATTGAAGAGAATGTTTATGAGAAATTCGATCAAGAATCACCTATTCAAGATACTAGTACAGATTGGGTTGCCTACTCAAAGCTCCTTGAAGAGCTGGATGAACTTGCAGCAGTCAATAAGATGGATGTGATCACTCAAAAACCATGCATAGATGAGATATCACTTGACAAGGTGGTAGAAGACAAGAAATCTGAAGAAAATCAAGGGGTACTTGATGAGTTTGTCTTGGTTGTTGTTGATGACTCATTCGAGAAGATGCTAATATAGTTGGTGGACAAGGAAAATGCCTCATCAAAGGTTATGACTAATAAACATCTTGCTTTGCAACTTGTACCATCTCTTGGAAGGAGTGAGTTCAAGAATTTCCCATTTGATCCAGGTGGATCATGCTTTATCATGGTTAGCTAGGTTATTTAGTTGTTTCTACTTTCCTCCAAGTGTTGTTCAAACACAGTAGTTTGCTTTAGTTTTGTTCCAATAAGTGCCTATTTGCACATTTGCCTCTTAGTTAGTTTTCTGCTTTCGTGTGTTTCCCTTCTTATTTTGAAGGAGGTTACTTCAGTGATGATCAGAGGAGATTTTTAGTCATAAATCAAGTTCACCATTTGGGAATTCAAATAGCATTTATATATGGTCTGAGTTCTCAAGCATAGCAGGCACGCTGAGCCAGCTAAGTTGCCAAAAAATTTAACAATTCTTCCACAGGGCGGATTGTCTCTTGCCATTCGAAAAATTCACATCTCCATCCAAGGAAAGAAAGAATTCATTGGGAAGAATACATTATTTTTATTTTGTGAGGGCCTTTTCTACAACAGGGATTCCTTCAGACTTTTTCCAGAAGTAATGTTTCATCAAAGAAGGCAGAATGTCACAAAGTCTAAAGAAATCCGAAGGAAATAAGTCCACAGGAAATTACAAGTTTCAATTCCTTCAGGGAATTTGCAGAGCTTACAACAAAGGAAGTAATTCCTTCAGAATTTTCGTTCGAAGGAATACTTCAGAGAATTTACAAGGAAACACCCACAGCCAAACAAAAGTCCACCCAAAAGCAAAAAAGCCAAGGAATAATTCCTTCGGACAAAAGTCCAAAGAAATTTGAAGGAATAAGTCTGTGGAATTACAAAGGGCTTTGAAAGGCAAAAGAGGGCAAAATAAGAAACCTGAAGGGCAAGGTACCCTTTAAAAGGGTCATTTTCAATAATCTCGAAGGGCACCTACCCTTTGGGAAGGTACACATCAAATTCGGGACCCCTGCAAAAACCCGGGTGCCCTAAAAATTTTTTGACAAGGGCACAGATGAAGGGACAAATGCCCTGGACCTTTGTGCAAAGTCCGAAGGGCATTCTCAACGGAGTTCAAAAAAAAAGGTACAAGGATTAATTCCTTCAGACTTTTTGTCTGAAGGAATTCCTTTAGACAAAAAGTCCGAAGGAATTTGGAAAGGTACTGTTGTCAACCTAGAGCCGTGCCCTGAATCAAAGACATGCATGAAATGGCCAGTCCTCTATCCGGTTGAAATAATGGGATCTTCTTATGAGGGTGGTTGCCTCAATGGTGAGAAGAACCTCCAGAGAAGGTTGGTTCCTATAAGATGTATCAATGAGGATCTCTACTCTATGTTGCGGACTACTATGTTAAAGGAAGAAGGAAACTTTAAGTGGAAATCCTACCTAATAAAGGTGATACACCAAAAGATTGATCCACTCAACTTGGAACCTTGAACACTGAACAAACAAGGGAAAAGGAAGACCTTTGATTTCAATCGACCACTATACATAAGTATTTCGTGAGAAGGTTCGATCCAATGACCAAAACATGAGGAAAAAATGATGGAGAGATGTCTGATACAAGACACTTTGCAGCCACCTAACATCCAATTATAGCTTTAGCAAAAGACATAAAGAACACTTAGCATGACCTACATAAAGATAATCTAGCAACTAGGTATTCAGAATTTGGGAAGGGAGAGAAATCTACCACATATGCAAATTGCTAAAGAAATATACACTATGCCAGCACTTGAAATCTGAAAGTACAGTCCTTCTATTGATTGAAGAGGTTACACAACTCACCAATGACAGAGTCTGGTCTAGCCAAGAGAGGGATGATTTTTAATCAACGTTAAAAGCCATTTTATAGAGAATTACAAAAGCCAAAGATTGGCGTTGAAAATTTTGAAGGGAATGATTAACTTAGATTAACTCAACCTTGACTTGGCCTTTCAATAAAATATGTTTTCTCTGTCTTTGCATGAAGCTTCTTGCACTTGAGGAAGTGAACTTGTCTTTGTTCTGAATAGTCCACCTTTCTTTGCATGGAAATCTATGCCAATGTCAATTTTAGAACTCTACGTGAGCTGCTTGATGCTGAGTTGGAATGTTTGAAAGCTGAGTTAACTATTTGGTAAGCTAAGTTAGACAAAGAGAACATTCTCCTTTGCATGGAAAACTCCTGGTAGATGTGGCGTTTAACAATTAGTCAACTCTAAATCTTGAATAGTCAACTCAACATTCGATTTTAGAACTCTGGTTGAAGCTGAGTTGGACCTTCGGATGAGTTGATCCGAAGATGAGCAGGACTTCGACAACCAGTCAACTGAAGCTTTGACTGGTCGATCGAAAATAGCCCCTGCTTGCATGTATTTTATCTTATTCTGGTCTGCCTGTTCATGTCTATTTCTGGCAGGATTCTATATTTGGATGTATGTTTGTCTATATCTGGTCTATATTTCCTCCGTTTGGCCTGTTTTCAACTTCCCATCACTTAATCTGAGGTCAACTTCTCGTGGTTTAATTCTTTCAAAATTTTGGCTTTACCTTTGTTTCAATGGTTACTTCCCGTAGTCAAAATTTGACGTCTTGCAGGACGTCACCCTTTGGCATTTTCTCGGGCTTATTTTCTATCAGGCCCCTTAATCTTCTTATTTCCTTTGGAATTTTTTGTTGACTTTACCTTTGATTTCCTTCGGCTTTATGCTTGCCAATTATCTCGAATTTGTTCCTGCGAACTTTTGTTTTGCCCTAGCTTTATTTCCCTCAGCTTTTCTGGTTGCAATTCTATGTTTTCTCCTTTCATTTCCTTGGATTTTCTTGCGGATTTTTTAGCTTCATCTTTTGCCTTATTTCCTTCAGGATTCTTTGCCACATTAATCCTTCAGACAAAAAGTCCGAAGGAATTCCTTCAGACTTTTTGTCCGAAGGTTTCCTTTGTTTTTTTTCTATCTGCCTCATCGGCTTTTATCCATGGGCTTGTCTTCATTGGCTTACTCCAAATTTCTTCGGACTTTTTCCTTCATTTTTGCCTTCCCCTGTTTCTTCAGACTTTTCTTCTTTGTAATTTTCCAAATTTCTTTGAACTTTTTGTCTGAAGGAATTCCTTCTGACACAAAGCACGAAGGAATTCATCCTTGTCCCTTTTTTAACTCTGCTGAGAATGCCCTTCGGATTTTTTACAATGGCCAGGCACTGACCAAGTGTCCTCCACAAGGGCATTTGTCCCTTCATTTGTGCCTTGTCAAAAAAATTGTGGGGCACCTAGTTTTTTGCAAGGGTCCAAAATTTGATGTGTACCTTCCCAAAGGACAGGTGCCCTCAAGATTTTTAAAAAATGACCCTTCCGAAGGGTACCTTGCCCTTCCAGTTTTCTTGTTTTGCCCTCTTCTACCTTCAAAATCCCTTTGCAATTCCATGAACTTATTCCTTCAGATTTCTTTGGACTTTTGTCTAAAAGAATTCCTTTGAACAAAAAGTCCAAAAGAATTATTCCTTGGATTTTCTGCTTTTGGATCTCCTCTGTTTGGCTGCAGGTGTTCCCTTGTAAATTCTCTGAAGTATTCCTTCGGACAAAAAGTCCGAAGGAACTACTTCCTTTGTCTTTTGCCTTTCCTTTGTTATATCCTTAGCACTTCTCCAAGGTTGTGTCCTTAGCAGAAACCTTCTTTGATGAACCATTCCTTCGGACAAAAGTCATCTGAAGGAATTCCTATTGTAGAAAAGGCCCTCACGAAAGAAAAACAATGTATTCTTCCCAATGAATTCTTTCTTTCTTTGGATGGAGATGTGAATTTCTGAATGGCAAGAGACAATCAGCCCTGTGGAAGAATTATCAACATTTATCGCGACTCAGCTGGCTCAGCATAGCTGCTATGCTTGAGAACTCAGACCATATATAGATGTTATTTGAATTTCCAAATGGTGAACTTGATTTCTGACTAAAAATCTCCTGTGATCATCGCTGAAGTAACCTCCTTCAAAATAAGAAGGGAAACACATGAAAGTAGATAACTAACTAAGAAGCAAATGTGCAAACAAGCACTTATTGGAACAAAATTGAAGCAAAATATTATGCTTGAACAACACTTGGAGGAAAGCAAAAACAACTATATATGTACATAGAGTTTTGCTCTTCAATAGAAATGTTTCAAATGTATCCCATTGACTGGGATTGGATGTTCTTGGCTGTCTATCTTAGCATGTTGGAAGGCATTGTGGGATTTGCAGCTAGAGATTGTGTATGGGCCACTCCAAAGGGAATCAAAGTTCATGTGCTTTCCTGGTTTGGCTCGATCCTCATCCCATTTGAGGACCAAATCTCCTTCAATGAAGCTTCATGAAGAACCTCCTTTGTCAAATGTTCTTTTCACCTGTACCTGATGACTTTCCATGGCTAGCATGGCTTGATTTCTTATCTCCTCCAACTCCATAAGCTCTGCATACCTAATCTCCATAGGCTCATTCTCTATCAACTCAAGTTGATGCATTAGTTCTAAAGCTGGAAACTCAAAAGAAATAGGTAACCTTGCTTCTTTACCATAGACTAGCTTGTAGGGAGACTTGGCTATTGACCTCTTGTAGGTGATCCTATTAGCCCATAGTGCTGACTTCAACTTGAGATGCCATGACCTCTGATTGTCTTCGACAGTCCTTCGTATGATCCTTAAGAGGTTCTTATTTGTAGATACAGCAAGGCCATTTCCTTGTGGATAATAATTTGATGAAATGCTGAGATAAACTCCATGTCAGACAGCCCATTGGCTGATCCTAGATCCCACAAAAGCCATTGCATTGTCAGAAATAATGGTCGAAGGAACTCCAAACCTAGTGATCAAACCTTCATAGAAATAAAGGACGCTAGTTTCATTTGTTTCCTTCAATGCAATTGCTTCCATCCAAAGTGTGAAGAAGTCCGTAGCTGTTAGAATCCACTTATGCCATAAACTGGAAGGAGGGTTAATGAGACCAATAAAGTCCAATCCCCACTAGACAAATCATTGATCCACTATAATTGGCTGAAGGGGTAGGGCTGCAAGTTTAATTTTTTCTATAAGCATAGCACATTGTTTGCACTTTCTAACCCATGTATAGCAATCACCAAATATAGTAGGCCAATAATACCCACCTCTCATGATTTTAAGTGCTGTAGTTCTTGCAAAAAAGTGCCCTCCACCAAGTCCATCATGGAATTCTTCAAGTAATCTTTGAGTTTGGCTTGGCTTTACACACCTTAGTAACATTCCATTGATATCCTTTTTGAACAAAACACCGTCAATGAGCAAGAATGAAATTGATTGCAATCTGAAATACCTTCTTTTTAAATCACTTAGGTGAGAAGGGTAACAACCTTCTTGCAGATCGCTTACCAGATCACGAAACCAGCAAGGTGAGGTGTGAATAGCAGCAATTTCTTCATCATTTGACACTAAAACGGCTTCGTTAGTTTCTTATAAGTCCTGAGCTAGATGCTCACAAAGTCCTTTGCCTCTAACCAACTTTGTGATATTAATTTCTATGTCATACTCCTTCACTTTGGTTATACAACCAGCCCTCTTCTCATTTATGTCTTTGTTCAGAAGAAATTCTTTGATGCTTGGATGAGCAACCATTAGATGTATTTTATTATTAGACAACAAGTGCCTAAATTTCTTCAGAAATCTTATAACTGAAAGGACATGTTCTTTCACAAAAGAGTACCTTGTCTCATACTCCTGCAATCCTTGGCTGTAGAAAGCTATTGACTGCTCCAAATCTTCATGATTCTGCTGCATAAGAATGCCTGAAATGGTGTCCACATTAGCATACGTATACAAAATGAAGTCTTTCATAAAATATGGATTTAAAAGTGTAGGAGCACTTGCTATGGCTTTCTTAACATCTTCAAACCCTGTTGTTCCCTCCTTGGACCAGCTGAAGTTCTGATTTTTCTTTAACATGGTTGTAAGTGGTTTAGCTACATTAGCAAAAGCTGAAATGTATCTCCTTATAAAATTGATCTTTCCAAAGAAACTTTTCAAAGCCTTTTTGCTCTTAGGCAAGGAGAGTGCAAGAATAGATTGAATCCGTTTAGAATCTATGTTTAAACCATGATTTGAAACAACATGCCCAAGAAGCTTACCTTCATGAACTGAAAATACACACTTTTTGGGATTTAGAGATATCCCAAACTATCTACACCTTTCAAAAACATGTTGGAGGTGCACCATGTGATCTTCTGCGTCCTTTGAGAATACTGTGAAAACTGTCTTGAATTGGTCCTCTTCTTTGACCAAAATCTGATTGTAGCCACTATACCCATCCAACAAGGAAAACCTTTCTGAACCTGGAACAAGCGGTAAAATTTGTTCCATTGATGGCAATGGATAGTGGTCTTTAAGCGAGGCCCTGTTTAAATCACGAAAATAAACACAAACAAATCTCACCATTCTTTTTCCATACTGGAACGAGGTTTGCCACCCAAGTTGAGTGTTTGATTGGAAATATGATAGCCGATTCTATGAGCTTGTGAAGCTCAACTTTCACCAAAGGCTCAAGCTTTGGATTGATTGGCCTTTGTCTTTGTCGTACCGATTTAGTTTCGTCTTCTAACTCAATAGTGTATTGAGCCAAACTTGGATCAAAACCTTTGAGATCATTATACTACTATGCGAATATATTAGCAAAATTTGTGCATAATTCAATGAAAGCTTTCTTTTGTGGAGGAGTGCATACCTTGCCCAATTTCAAAATCTTACCAACTGCAATCTCTACATTGGCATAGTGCTCTTCCTTTGTTGACAACGCTGATTTCTCTTTCCTTAGTTCGTCATCTTCACTAAAAATATTTTCAAGAGTGACCAATCCCTTGGGTAGCTTATTAGTTTTCAGTTGTATAATCTGATCACCATACTGTTGTAAGCATTTTGACTAATTTTTTGAAGAAAGACCTCTTCCTGCAAAAATCTCACAATTTGATTATCACTCTCAAACACCTGCTAATTTTTTTGGTTATCTGGGATACAAGGCCTTACAACTATCTTTATATGTGACTGAGAAATGTCACTTTTTACATCCGTTGGGATATCAAATTGTGCCCCAACAGCAGCTAACATATCGTGTTTATTCCTATCTCTTGGTATTGCCTAAATATTAAAAGCCTGAAAATCTTCAAACAGATCCCATACTCTGTGTCTATAAGATTTAAGCAACATATTCTTGCATATATTCAAGCCTCTTACTTGGTGAACTACAAGTTCACTATCTCCAAACACTTGTAAACAATTTTACTTTCATCTTCCTAGCCCACTGCAAACCGTGAACTAGTGCTTCATATTCAGCAACGTTGTTTGAATAGCCAAACTGAAATTTAATAAAAGAGAAATACCTTTGTTTTGTAGGAGAAATTAACATCATTCTAGCTCCGATCCCATGCTTATTTCTTGATCCATCAAAGTATAATTGCCACAAGCCTTCATTATATTCATCCTCTTTGACCATAGATGGAATTGGTGCATCGTTCTCATGAAAACAATACACACCAAGACCTTCAATTAGCTTGTAGGGATCATGCTCATGCAAGGTGGAAGCCCACTCATCAAAAAAAAAATCTGGAACTCCATCCAAAGGTGAGTCTTTTTCTACATCACTAGTTTATACTATTTCATCTGAGATAATACAATTTGTATTGACCACACTTGGCGTATAAGGCTCCATGTGAAAACGTGCAATAGGTTCTAAATGAATTGTTACCATTGTGCCATATCTAGTCCTGAACAACAAGTAGGTCCAATCAGCTGATAAATATCCCCCAATTTTTTAGGTGAAATCTCTTGAAAGACACATAGTGAAATAGGGAGGCAGGTCCACCACCACAACATCCTATTGAATAGTCACGTTAGGATAAGCATGTAATGTTAATTTCAAATCTTTGATAATCCCTACCATTTTTGTGGGGGAACCATCCAACTGCAGTACCCCTTTAGTATTTGGCTCATAAACAAGGCTGAGCTTGTCTGCAATTTGTTTGGGCATCACTGTACTGCTAGCTCCACTATCCACCATACAATTATGGACTAAAGTATCACCCACTATCAAAGAAAGATAAAAAAGGGGAGTCTTCTTTGTTTTTATCTCAATTTTGTCCACCTTAGATATCTTATCTCCTTGTTGTACCTGTTGCTTAGTTGGCTGATCCAAATTTTTCAAGACAACTCCTTTATCAACTGATTTTGGAGACAATTCAAGAGTTGAAAGTTCTTGAATGAGTTTATCCTTTTGACCTGGAATTGAAAGAGTATCCCACATGCTAATGCTGATGTTAGATTTTTTCATCTGATCCACAATATTGAACTGCGATGGACTAACTTTTGATTGCACCTTTTGTGGTACTTGCTGCTCACAAATTAGAGGTATTTGCTGCACTTTACCAACCTCTACATTCTGATTTTTTTGGGTTGTGGGGGCAGCAAGTTGTTCTTTCCTACCTTGAGCAATACTACTAGGAGTATTTGAAGTATTTGCTACTGTTTGGGCTTCCTCAATGGCTCTTCTTTTATTTCTCTAATAGGTTATAGCTATAGATTGATCATTTGAAACATTAGTTTTAACATCTTGAGTAAAAGCAACATAATCATCTACCTGCCAATTTACATTAATAGCATCAAGTTGCCCTTGCATCACTCCTTGTGATGCCAAACCTGTATCTTCATATTGTCCCTCTTGAAAAGGGAACTCTTGTGTCATATGTGGCATGGTGTTGTTTGATGATACCAAGTTTTGGTTTTGAACATCATTGAGATTTGAGAGCTGCCAACCTAAATCTTGCACCAAATTGTTCTGAGGTGGGGTTGGAACAATGGCTTTTGAAGTGGAAGGAGCATTTGGATCAAGAGAAGCATATGGCTTAGCTGGAGTTATGGCCCCTTGTGCTTGATAGGGTGGTCTATTTTCTCTAAAACCTTGATAAGAAGACCTTTAATCTTTGAAGGCCTGATAGTTGTTTTGATTTTAATGTTGATAAGGCCTATTTGACTGAAATTGCTGCCTTTTGAGCTGTACTAATTCATTTCCAAAAGATTGTAACAAACTTTTCAACTATCCTATCTCACTAGATTGACTAGTAGAGGCTGCAATAGGACGTTGAGATGCTGGAATTAGAGCCAAGGATGGAATTTGAGGAACTTGAAGGGCTGATACAAAACTTATCTCTGGAAATATGGGCATTAGAGGTCTTGGAGAAAGCTTCCCTGCTTGAATCAGACTATTTCTTGCCCTTATTGCAACTTCATAAACATCTGGCAAAGTAGTACCACCCATTGACTATATCATCACACAAATGTCAGAATTGAGAGCTTTCAAAAAATATAGAAATGCATATTCAGGGGATGGTCTAATCAGAACCGGTATCTTGTGCCATGTCTTCTAGAATCTGAGATTAAAATCAGACATGAACTCATGAGGAGCTCTCTACATGGCAGTTAATTTCTCAACTAAAGATAAATGCTCAGATTTGTCCTCAAACTGTTTGACCAAGGCTACACCCAATTCATCCCAGGTGGAACGGATCTAAGTGGGAGGGTTATATACCACTGTAATGCTTTTCTTTTGAAAGAAGTAGCTAGCAATCTGATAGCAACATTATTCTCAACAACATTATGGACTGAATAAAGATTAGCCACATCCTAGATATGCTCAATAGGGGTTGTTTGGTTTTCTCCTGAGAAGAATGGAATACTTTTGAGGGTAGACACAGGAATATCGTCTAATTGTGATAGATTTAGTGGACTTCCCCTATTGAATGGAGCAAATACTTGATTTCTAAAGGCCATTTGAATGCTAGGGATTATAGTGTCTAGAATAATAGGATGAGGGGGAGGTACATATTCCCTTTGAGGATATGGATTTGCCCTCCTAGACCTTGCTCTTTTATAAGTTACGAATTCAAAAGGAATACCTTTGCTTGCTAATCTTGTGGTAACCTTTGGCATGAACAGATTGACTGAGTGATGATATGAACTCTGCAACTGGCTGTAAATGAATATTTTCCATTGTTGTAAAAACTTTATGTAAAGAAATTTTTTGTGGTCCCAGTGGGCATGCCAAAAACTGTTGTCAACTTGGAGCTGCGCCCTAAATCGAAGATGTGCATGAAATGGCCAGTCCTCTATCCAGTTGAAAAAATGGGATCTTCTCACGAGGGTGGATGCCTCAATGGTGAGAAGAACCTCCATAGAAGGTTGGTTCTTGTAAGATGTATCAATGAGGATCTCTACTCTATGTTGCAGACTACCATGGAAAAGGGAGAAGGAAACTTTAAGGGGAAATCCTACCTAATAAAGGTGATATACCAAAAGATTGATCCACTCAACTTGGAACCTTGAACATTGAACAAACAAGGGAAAAGGAAGACCTTTGATTTCAATCGACCACTATACATAAGTATTTCGTGAGAAGGTTCGATCCAATGACCAAAACATGAGGAAAAAATGATGGAGAGATGTCTGATACAAGACACTTTGCAGCCACCTAACATCCAATTACAGCTTCATCAAAAGACATAAAGAACACTTAACACGACCTACATAAGGATAATCTAGCAACTAGGTATGAATCAGGATTTGGGAAGGAAGAGAAATCTACCATGTATGCAAATTGCTGAAGAAATATACACTATGCAAGCACTTAAAATCTGAAAGTACAGTCCTTCTATTGATTGAGAGGTTACACAACTCACCAATGGCAGAGTCTGGTCTAGCCAAGAGAGGGATGATTTTTAATCAACGCTGAAAGCCATTTTATAGAGAATTACAAAAGCCAAAGATTGGCATTGAAAAATTTGAAGAGAAGGATTAACTTAGATTAACTCAAACTTGACTTGGTCTTTCAATAAAATATGTTTTCTCTTTGTCTTGGAATGAAGCTTCTTGTGCTTGAGGAAGTGAACTTGTCTTTGTTCTAAACCATCCACCTTTCTTTGCATGGAAATCTATGCCAATGTTAATTTTAGAACTCTACGTGAGCTGCTGGATGCCGAGTTGGAATGTTTGAAAATAGAGTTAATCGTTTGGTACGCTGAGTTGGACAAAGAGATCGACTGAGTTGACTATTTGGTAAGCTGAGTTGGATGAAGAGATCATTCTCCTTTGCATGGGAAACTCCTGGTAGATGTGGTGTTTAACAATTAGTCAACTCTAAATCTTGAATGGTCAACTCGACATTCAAATTTAGAACTCTGGTTGAAGCTGAGTTGGACCTTCGAATGAGTTGATCCAGAGATGAGCAAGACTTCAACAACCAATCAACTGAAGCTTTGATTGGTCGATTGAAAATAGCCCCTGCTTGCATGTATTTTATCTTAATTTGGTCTGCTTAGTCATGTCTATTTCTGACGGGATTCTATATTCGGATGTATTTTTGTCTATATCTGGTCTATATTTCCTTTGTTTGGCTGTTTTTCAACTTCATGTCGCTTAATCTGAGGTCAACTTCCTGTGGTTTAATTCTTTCAAAATTTTGGCTTTACCTTTGTTTCAACAATTACTTCTCGCCATCAAAATTTGATGTCTTGCGGGACGTCACCCTTTGACATTTTCTCGAGCTTATTTTCTGTCAGGCCCCTCAGTCTTCTTATTTCCTTCAAAATTTTCTGTTGACTTTACCTTTGATTTCCTTCGGCTTTATGGTTGCCAATTATCCCTAATTTGTTCCTGCAAACTTTTGTTTTGCCCTGGCTTTATTTCCCTCAGCTTTTCTGGCTACAATTCTATGTTTTCTCCTTTCATTTCCTTGGATTTTCTTGCGGCTTTCTTAGCTTCATCTTTTGCCTTATTTCCTTCGGGATTCTTTGCCGCATTAATCCTTCGAACGAATTCCTTCAGACTTTTTGTCCAAAGGTTTCCTTTGGTTTTTTCTGTCTACCTCATCGGCTTTTATCCATAGGCTTGTCTTCCTTGGCTTACTCTGAATTTCTTCGGACTTTTTCCTTCATCTTTGTCTTCTTCACCTATTTCTTCAGACTTTTCTTCTTTGTGATTTTCTGAATTTCTTCGAACTTTTTCTCCAAAGGAATTCCTTCAGACAAAAATCCCAAAGGAATTCATCCTTGTAACTTTTTTAACTCTGTTGAGAATGCCCTTCAGATTTTTTACAAGGGTCCAGCCACCGACCAAGTGTCCTCCGCAAGGGCATTTGTCCCTTCATCTGCACCTTGTCGAAAAAATTGTACGGCAACTAATTTTTTGCAGGGGTCCCGAATTTGACGTGTACCTTCTCAAAGGGCAAGTGCCCTTCGAGATGTTTTGAAAATGACCCTTTCGAAGGGTACCTTGCCCTTCGGGTTTTCTTATTTTGACCTCTTCTGCCTTCAAAAGCCCTTTGCAATTCCATGGACTTATTCCTTTGGATTTATCTGGACTTTTGTCGAAAGGAATTCCTTCGGACAAAATTTTTGAAGGAATTATTCCTTGGCTTTTGTACTTTTGGATCTCCAAAGGAGTTATTTCCTTTGTCTTTTGCCTTTCCTTTGTTATGTCCTTAGCACTTCTCCGAGGTTGTGTCCTTAGCAGAAGCCTTCTTTGATGAACCATTCCTTTAGACAAAAGTTGTTCGAAGGAATTTCTGTTGTAGAAAAGGCCCTCATGAAAGAAAAACAATGTATTCTTCCCAATGAATTCTTTCTTTCCTTGGATGGAGATGTGAATTTTCTGAATGGCAAGAGACAATCCGCCCTGTGGAAGAATAGTCAACAGGTACACGCCAAAGGCCCCAGCAAAAAGCCGACAAAGCAAAGTCCATTCTCAACAAAGAGTAAAGGCAAAAGACAAAGGATTAATTCCTTCGGGCTTTTTGTCTGAAGGAATTCCTTCAAACAAAAATTATGAAGAAATTTAGAGTAAGCGAAGGAAGACAAGCCCGTGGAGAAAAGCCGACAACGCAGACAGGAAAAAACAAAGGAAACCTTCGGACCGAAGGAATTCCTTTGGACTTTTTGTCTAAAAGATTAATGCAGCAAAGAATCTCAAAGGAAATAAGGCAAAAGATGAAGCTAAGAAAGCTGCAAGAAAATCTAAGGAAATAAAAGGAGAAAACATAGAATTGCAGCCAGAAAAGCTGAGGGAAATAAAGCCAGGGCAAAACAAAAGTCCGCAGGAACAAATTCGGTAAAATTGGCAAGCATAAAGCTGAAGGAAATCAAAGGTAAAGTCAACAAGAATTTTGAAGGAAATAAGAAGACTAAGGGGCTTGACAGAAAATAAGCCCGAGAAAGTGCCAAAGGGTGACATCCCACGAGACGTCAAATTTTTGACCGTGGGAAGTAACCGTTGAGACAAAGGTAAAGCTAGAATTTTGAAAGAATTAAACCACGGGAAGTTGACCTCAGATTAAGTAACGGGAAGTTGAAAAAGTCCAAATAGAGGAAATATAGACCAAATATAGGCAAAATACATCCAAATATAGAATCCTGCCAGAAATAGACATGAACAGGTAGACCAGAATAAGATAAAATACATGCCAGTAGGGGCTATTTTTGATCGACCAGTCAAAGCTTCAGTTGAATGGTTGTCGAAATCCTACTCATCTCAAGATCAACTCATCTGAAGGTCCAACTCAGCTTCAACTGGAGTTCTAAATTCGAAAGTTGAGTTGATTGTTTGAGATTTAGAGTTGACTAATTGTTAAACACCACATCTACCAGGGGTTTCCCATGCAAAGGAGAATGATCTCTTCATCCAACTCAGCTTACCAAACAATCAACTCAACCAATCTCTTCATCCAACTCAGCTTACCAAATGGTTAACTCAGCTTTCAAATGTTCCAACTTGGCATCCAACAGCTCACATAGAGTTCTAAAATTGACATTGGCATAGATTTCCATGCAAAGAGAGGTGGGCAGTTCAGAACAAAGACAAGTTCACTTCCTCAAGTGCAAGAAGCTTCATGCAAATACAAAGAGAAAACATATTTTGTTGAAAGGCCAAGTCAGCCTTGAGTTAATCTAAGTTGATCCTTTTCTTCAATTTTTCAACACCAATCTTTGGCTTTTGTAATTCTCTATAAAATGGCTTTCAGCGTTGATTAAAAGGATCCCTCTCTTGGCTAGACCAAACTCTGCTATTGGTGAGTTGTGTAACCTCTTCGATCAATATAAGGACTATACTTTCAGATTTCAAGTGTTGGCATAGTGTATATTCATTCAGCAATTTGCATATGTGGTAGATTTCTCTCCCTTCCCAAATTTTGATTCGTACCTAGTTGCTAGCTTATCATATTTGTTGAAGCTGTAAGTGGATGTTAGGTGGCTGCAAAGTGTCTTGTATCAGACCTCTCTCCATCATTTTCCCTCATGTTTTGGTCATTGGATCGAACCTTCTCACGATATATTTATGCATAAGCGCAAAAAGCTTCATGCAAAGACAAAGAGAAAACATATTTTATTGAAAGGCCAAGTGAGGCTTGAGTTAATCTAAGTTAATCATTCTCTTCAAATTTTTCAACCCCAATCTTTGGCTTTTGTAATTCTCTATAAAATTGCTTTCAGCCTTGATTAAAAAGCATCCCTCTCTTGGCTAGACCAAACTCTGTCATTGGTGAGTTGTGTAACCTCTTCAATCATTAGAAGGACTGTACTTTTAGATTTCAAGTGTTGGCATAGTGTATATTTCTTCAAAAAATTACATGTGGTAGATTTCTCTCCCTTCCCAAATTTTGATTCATACCTAGTTACTAGATTATCCTTATGTAGGTCATGTTAAGTGTTCTGTCTTTTGCTAAAGCTGTAAGTGGATGTTAGGTGGCTACAAAGTGTCTTGTATCAGACCTCTCTCCATTGTTTTTTCCTCATGTTTTGGTCATTGGATCGAACCTTCTCACGTAATACTTATGCATAGTGGTCGATTGAAATCCAAGGTCTTCCTTTTCCCTTGTTTGTTTAGCATTCAAGGTTCCAAGTTGAGTGGATCAATCTTTTGGTGTATCACCTTTATTAGGTAGGATTTCCCCTTAAAGTTTCCTTCTCCCTTTTCCATGGTAGTCTGTAGCATAGAGTAGAGATCCTCACTGATACATCTTACAGGAACCAACCTTCTCTGGAGGTTCTTCTCACCATTGAGGCACTGACCCTCGTGAGAAGATGCCATTGTTTCAACCAGATAAAGGACTGGCCATTTCATGCACGTCTTCGATTCAGGGCGCAACTCCAAGTTGACAACAATACCTATTGAGAATCTTCATGTGACATTGTCTATTATTGTTGTGGCATGTATTGCATTCCACCGTGATTTGAGAAGTGTGAAAACTCATGTGTATGCTATAGTCATCACCCAATCATGGCTCGAACAGCTTGGATATTGTTGTTTCATCTTCTAAGATAGTAATACATAATACCTTGACGTGACGTACTACACATCAAACACAGCCACCATGGAGATTGATGATTTTGTACATGGTCATTGGATTGGGGGTTCAACGAGTAAGAGGTTGTTGTCACACCATTATTATTTCATTTATAATTCTCATCAGTTTATATGTGTAGTCGGTTTATTGAAATAAATGAAATCAATTGGGTTTTGGTATTGTTATTAGTGTTATACAACTCCTTAATATGAATAAATTTTGTAGGGTTTAGAATAGCAATGTTGTATGTTGTTGCCTAATATCTTTTCTAACTATTTGTGAAATTGTCTAGTGGTAAAAACAGTAGTAGGTTATGTATGCCAACTGTTTGTAGAATTGTTGATAAATGGTTCATGTTTGCCAATTGTTTGTGAATATGTCAATGATTACTTGTGAAAGTTATAGTTGTTCCTGAGTGCAAAAATCAGAAAATTGCATAGGTTATTGTTTTATTTTAAAAGGGACATTACAGTGGTATCAACGCTATGATCCTGTCAGCCTGCAGGGTAAGATATAGAGCAGCAATTTAGCTAGCCTATGAATTATGGCAGAAAATCAAGAGAGATCATTTTATGGATTTGATAAAACAATGCCAAGATAGAATGAACAAGCATTTGAAAGAATATCACAATAGCATGCAAGATCTAGTGGCATCAATAAAAATATAGTTGGACAAAAAAGAGTTGAAGAAGCAAGAGTCAAAAGAAGAATAACCACAACTCAAAATTGGCTATGAGGCCTACTGTGAAGAATATTACAATCTAAAATTGAAATTTCAAGCTGACATGACCCTCCAAGATTTTTGTGACTTAATAAGGAGGCATGAGCTAAGAATAAGAAGAAGGATCACTCAAAATCGTCTGAACAAGCTTCCCACATATGATCAAAAGTTTGACTTTACCTTTGAAGAATTCTTGAAGATGCTTGAAGAAAATTGAAGTAGAAAATTGAAGAATAAAGATGAGCAGCTGGAACCAAAACTTCAAAAGATTTGAAAGGAGATCAAGGAGCAAGAACTCAAGAATGCATTCTTGAAGGAAGAAGAAAATCTAGGACCACAACTACAAGAAATTGAACAAACCATTGATCAAGAACAAAAAGAATTCACCATGCAAGTTGAAGGTGAAGAGTCCTTAAAAAAAAAGGCGTGACATTTGATAAACAAAATGTTTGTATTAATGAAGTCAAGAAGAAGCAAACATTACACATTGAATGTAAAAATGTCCATAATTGAAAAGAATCTTCCGAAGAGTGAGCCCCTACCACATAAGATTGAATTTTAGAATAATCATGTTGATAGACATGCAACTAAAGAAAATGTTTTAGTTGATTTTAATGCTAAAATATCTCTCAAAAGCTCCTACTTCAGCCAAAGAGGGTAAGTACTCTTATAATTGTAGCTCAAGATATGGGAATGATAGCACAAATCTATTTTAGTTTTGCCATTATCCTAAGAAGGGTTAAAAAGTGAAGATAGATCCTTTGGCTCAAAATTGTTTGTGCATAATTGTGTGGGATTCAGGTGATATTTTGAGATTTGTAAAGGGTATAGTTTCTCATTTCAATATCATTGTTGCTGATAATTTCATCATCCCATACAAATGGATAAGAAAAAATTCTAAATTGACCTTAGATCAGCATAAGGAAAATGTTGTGAATGATAACAAGATTCAATGGTTGGAGCACATGGGTCATGTTGACAAATCTTTCACAAAATAGATTTTCTCTTGCCACTTGGAAAGTTCTCATCTCTAGCCAAGGAAGGACTCACTTAGAAAAATTCTATGGACTCACTTAGAAAAATTCTCTACGGACTCACTCAGGAAATTTCTACGGACTCTCTCGACACTTAGAAGAAATTCGAAAAAGTTGCAAAAAGCAAGGAAAAGTCCATTTCAAGAATTTTGGAGGACACTTGGTTGGTAGAGGGGCATGTTTTTAAATCTCGAAGAGCACAAATAAGAGCAAAGGCAAAGACATATCCTTCAAAATTTTTGTCTGAAGGGCAAAAAGTCTGAAGGAATTCAGAAAGGGCAGGAGACAAGTCCGAAGACAAAGCTGATGAGAAAAGACCAAGATAAAGCTAAGTCAAGAGAAAATGAATTCTTTCAGACTTTTTGTCCTAAGGAATTCCTTCGAACAAAAAGTCTGAAGAAATTCAGAAAAGCTTGCGTGGACATAAATCCGAAGAAAACAAGTCATAAGACAAAAGAAAAGGGAAAAAACTGAGGAAATAAATTCTTTCAGACTTTTTGTCCGAAGGAATTTGGAAGCCGTCAGAACAAAAAGGCCACAGGAAAAAGCCCAAGCAAATAAGAGTAGAGGGAAATGACAGGAATAAAATTGCAAAAATATAGCCGAAGGAAATACGATAGCTTCTGGTGACGTCCTGCAGGCCGTCAAATTTTTCCTGCAAGAAGTAATCGTTGAGACTAAGGAGATAACAGGAAATCCAAATAAATGGAGGCTGACTGTGCAAAAAAGGAATATAAAATAGATAATTTGACAAAGAATTGAATATGAAATCTTGCCATAAATAGACACGATCAGAATTAGAATAGAATACATGCAAGCAAGAGCTATTTTCAAACATAAGAGCTATTTTTGAGTAAATGGTCAAAGTTTCAATTGACTGATTATTAAAAACATGTTCATCTCCATTCAGCACATGCATCTGAAAGTCTAACTCAGCTACAACACGAGTTTTGAATTCAAACAATGAGTTGACTATTCCAGATTTAGAGTCGACTAATTGATCAAATGCCGCATCCACTAGAAGATTTCCATGCAAAAGGAGGTGGGCGGTTCATAACAAAGATAAGTTTGCTTCATCAAATGAAAAAGCTTCATGTAAGGACAAAGAGAAAAATATATTTTATTGAAAGGCCAATTAAAGCCTTGAGTTAACCAAAGTGAATCTTTCTCTTCAAGTTTATACGCCTATCTTTGGCCTCTTGTAATTTGCTATATAATGGATTTCAGCCTTGATTAAAAAATCATCCAATCTCTCTTGGTTAGACCAGACTCTGCCATTGGTGAGTTGTGTAAACTCTTCGATTAATAAGGACTGTACTTTCAAATTTCAAGCATTGGCATAGTGTATACTTCTTCAGCAATTTGCATAAGTGGTAGAGTTCTCTCCCTTCCCAAGTTTTGTTTCATACCTAGTTGCTATATTATCCTTGTGCAGGTCATGTTCAATGTTCTTTATTGTCTTTTACTGAAATTGTAAGTGGATGTTAGGTGGCAGCAAAGTGTCTTTTATCAGACCTCTCTCCATCATTTTCCCTCAAGTTTTGGTTATTGGATCAAACCTCTGCATGAAATAATTATGCATAAGTGATTAATTGAAGTCTAAGGTATTCCTTCTCTCTTGTTCATTCAGTGTTCAAGGTTCCAAATTGTGTGGATCAAAATCTTGGTGTATCACCCCTTTTAGGTAGGATTTCCCCTTTTTAAGTTTTCTTTCTCCCTTTTCCACTGTAGTCAGCAGCATAGAGTAGGAATCTTCATTGATACATCATATAGGAACCAGCCTTCTCTGGAGGTTCTTCTCACTATTGAGGCACCCACCCTCGTGACAAGATCTGATTGTTTTAGTTGGATAGAGGATTGGTAGTTTTGCACATGTCCTTCGATTCAGGGCACAGCACCAGGTTGACAACAGTTTTTGGCACGCTCGGTGAGACACAAAAAGTGTTCTTTACAGAGAATCTTCATGACAAAAGAAGATATTCATTACAGCCAGCAAAAGAGTTCTTAGCATCATTCAGACAATCAGTTCATGCCAAAGTTACTACAAGATCAACAAGCAAAGGTATTCCTTTTGAATTTTTGACTTATAAAAGAGCAAGATCTAGGAGGCTGAGTCCATATCCTCAAAGGGAATATTTAGCTCCCCCTCACCTTATTGTGCTCGACAATGAAATTCCCATCATGCAGATGGCCAATAGAAATCAAGTATTTGCTCCATTTAATGGAGGAAGCCCACTAAATCTAGCACAGCTAAATGATATACCTATATCTGCCCTCAAAAGTATTCCATTCTTCTCAGGGGACAATCAAACGACCCCTATTGAGCATATATAGGATGTAGCCAATCTTTGTTCAGTTCATAATGTAACTAAAGATAACGTTGCTATCATATTATTAGCTGCTTCTTTCAAAGGAAAGGCATTACAGTGGTATAGAACCCTCCCACTTAGATCTATCTCTACTTGGGATGAATTAGGTGTTGCTTTGGTCAAACAGCTTAAGGACAAGTCTGACCACTTATCTTTGGTTGAGCAATTAATAGCCATATAGAGAGCCCCTCATGAGTTCATGTTCGATTTTAATCTCAGATTCCAAAAGACATGGCACAGATAACTGGTTCTAATTAGGCCATCACTAGAGTATGTTTTTTTATATTTTTTGAAAGCTCTGAATTCTGATATCAGTGTGATGATAAAGTCAATGGACGGCACTACCTTGCCAGATGCCTATGACGTTGCAATAAGAGAAGAAAATAGTCTAATTCAGGCAGGAAAGCTTGCTCTAAGGCCTCCAATGCCCATATTTCTGGAGATAGGTTCAGCACCAGCCCTTCATGTCCCTCAAGTTCCATCCTTGGCTCCAATTCCAGCACCTTAGCGTCAAACTGCAGCCTTTATTAGTCAGTCTAGTGAGATAGGAGTGATGAAAAGTCTATCACAGTCTTTTGGAAATGAAATAGTACAACTTAAAAGGTAGCAATTCCAGTCAAATAGGCCTTATCAATAGCAAAATTAGAACAACTATCAGCCCTTCAAAGATCAAAGATCTCCTTATCAGGGTTTCAGAGAAAACCAACCACCCTATCAAACGCAAGGGGCTATAACTCTAGCTAAGCCATATGCTGCTCTTGATCCAAGTCCTCCTACTTCAAAGGCCATCATTCCAACTCCATCTCAGAACAATTTAGTGTAGGATTCAGGTTGGTAGCCTTCGAATCTAAATGATTTTCAAAATTAGGATTCAATATCATCAAACATCACCATGCCACAGATGACACAAGAGGATTTCTGTTTTCATGAGAGCCAATATTAAGATACAGGACTAGCATCACAAGGAGCGACCCAAGGGCAGCCTAATGCTGTTAATGTAAATTGGCAGGTAGATGATCATATTATTTTTTCTCAAGATGTTAAAACTAACACTTCAAATGATTAAGTTGCAGCTCTAACCTATCAGAGAAATAAAAGAAGCGTTGTTGAAGAAGCTCAAGCAATGGCAAGTACATCCAATACTCTTAGTACTATTGCTTAAGGAATGAAAGAATAGCTTGCTGTCCCCACAGTCATAAAAAATTAGAATGTAGAGGTTGGTAAAGTGCAGCAAATACCTCTGGTTCATGAGCAGCAAGTAACACAAAGGGTTCAATCAAAGGTTAGGCCATCCCAGTTCAACATTGTAGATAAGATGAAAAGATCTAACATCAATATTAGCATGTGGGATACTCTTTCAATTCCAGGCCAAAAGGACAAACTCATTCAAGAACTTTCAGAGCTTGAACTGTCTCCAAAATTAGTAGACAAAGGAGGTATTGTTTTGACAAACTTAGATCCGCCAACTAAGTAGTAGGTACAACAAGGAAACAAGATATCAAAGGCAGACAAGACTAAGGTAAAAGTAAAGAAGACTCCCCCTTTTTATCTTTCCTTGATAGTAGGAGACACCTTAGTTCATAATTGTATGGTGGATAGTGGAGCCAACAGTATAGTCATGCCTAAACAGATTACAGACAAGCTTGGCCTTGTCTATGAGCCAAATACTAAAGGAGTATTGCAATTGGATGGTTCACCCACAAAGACGGTAGGGATTATTAAATATTTGAAACTAACGTTACATGCTGTCCTAATGTAACTATTCAACAGGACATTGTAGTAGTAGATCTACCTCCTTATTTCACCATGTGCCTTTCAAGAGATTTCACCTCAAAGATTGGGGGATACCTATTAGTTGATTGGACATACTTGCTGTTCAAAACCAGATATGGCACAAAGGTAACCATTCATTCAGAACCTATTGCACGTTTTCACATGGAACCTTATACGCCAAATGTGGTCAATGCAAATTATATTATTTTAGATGAAGTAGTACAAACTAGTGATGTAGAAAAGGACTCACCTTTGGATGGAGTTCCAGATTTATTTATTGATGAGTGGGCCTCTACTTTGCATGAGTATGATCCCTACAAGCTGATTGAAGAAGATCTTGGTGTATATTGTTGTAGACACCGAAATCGTGTCAACTCCGCTGGTCATCCCCCGTTTTATTCTTCTTCTCCTATTTAACTCTTGTCGATCACTTTTTCTTACCAGCCTTGACCTTGGCAGCATGTAACAATGAGCAGAGAGCTAAAAGCTAGACTCTGTCCTCATTATGCATCTGCCGACGACGGTCGTTATCTGGTCGATGTCACTGACGTCGGTCACTTTTCAGTCGACGTCGGCAATCCTGTCGACATCGATCACCTTACCGTTATTCATTATCAGTTATCATTCGGTTCCCAATCGGTTTCCCAGACGGTTATCGAACCGTCTCTCGAACCGTCCCCTGGCCTTCATCAGCGTCCGCTGATCAATCCCGAACACGAAGAACAGAACCAATCAATCAGAATTCTAGAACTCTAACATCCACAGACTCTTGCAATCAACACTCTCGTGATCAACTGACTCCAGCATCCACCAACTCCAGCATTCGCTTCAATCTGGCACTGCACAAACGCTTCAACAACTTCAACTATGGCTTTCATCATGTCTTCTGACATGTAAGTATTTTCTTTGTTTATTTTCATTTTCTTCTGATTATTAGTTGTTCATTATTTCTGTCATCCTGAATCTTCAAACCACAAACCCAAGCCCTGAGTCCCTTCTTTACATCCCTGCCCATTACCCCAATCTATAACTCTATCCGAACTCGACCAAAACCCCCAGACTCTGTCCAAACCCGACCTTACTTTGCCCAGACCCTATCTTGACCTTATCCCGATTCCATCAGACCCTATCCGAACTTGTCAAGACCCTGTCCTGACTCTCCCAGACCTTTTGCAACTCGCCCAGACTCTGTCCAGAACCTGCCCCGACCGACGCCGGTCATTTCCCCGACCGACGACGGTACCTCAACCGACGTCAGCACCTTCCCTAACCGACGCCGGCACCATAGAGACCGACGCTGGCGACTGTGCAGAACAGTGCCGCTTATCAGGTACGCATTTTATTTTTTGTCATTTATTTTTGTCATTTTCTCTTTCATTATCTACTTTCGTCAAATATTCTGCTTTTTTATCAGTGGGTTGATATCCTTCTAGGAAGTCTTCGTACTTTTGGGATCGGGCGTTCGCCTGATAGCCCACCATATCGTTTGACTAACGTTTTTCCGTGTTTCAGTCTTTTCTTCTTCGCAGGGGTCATTCCTCCACAGCCAAAGAGGAGAATCTTCCAACGTCTGATTTCGGTGCGCATAACTTTATCAGGTACTTCTAGCCTTGACCATTTCTTTCAGTTTCTTATTTCTTCTTTGAATGTAGAAAGCAATTTTGCATAGAAACATTCTGGCACGCCCGGTGGGACCCTAGGTCCTCCTTGGGTTCTTTCTCTCTTTCTTTCGTTCATTTAGGCGCATTAGGTTCCTTCCTTTTTGCCTCTTCTCGTCTCTTCTTAATGACATCATAAGCAGGACTAAAACGAACATTTCTTTCTTTCTTGCACTTTTAAACTAGCTAAAACTCATATTCTTCAACTCTTTCTCCATTCGTCTTCATACGAACAAACATTTCGACTTGGGCATTAAAACACTTTGCATTCATTTCTGTTTGCCTGCATCTCTTAGACCACACATAGTAATTAAACCGCATATTGAATTAATCTAGATCACTTGATGTTACACGACCAAACCACCTGCACAAAATAAACATTTTAACTTACCTGAGACAAGGCCCGACTGGGATTTCATCCCCCAGCGGATACCTTACCCGTCCTGGCAATCTCACTTGGATTTCATCACCAAGGGGAAAGCCCACTCCGTTCTCTGGCAGAGTATAATCTCTAGGTGAGGTATATTTTAGCTAAGCGAAACCAGCTAACCACTAGAATCATGAAGTGAGGGGAGCTTGCTCCTTAGCACCAGGCCACGTACCGGACCTAACACAGACTTCTTAAGCACCATAACAAAACCCGAAACCATCCATAGACTTCTTCTAGGACCCGAATCACAAAGCCAACCTCCCCAAACACACATTCTAAGGCATAAGCCACTATAATCCTAAAAATTTTACTTCTAAAGTTTTAGGATCTGCTTGTGTGTTCATCTTTTTAGTTCTTATCTACTTGTTTGAGCGTGTGAGGATGTCCTTTCTCGCCTTATATGGTTTTGACATGCAGTCAAACCAAGGCCCTTTTTTTTGACCACTCTAGCTGTCAACTGCTTTTGTCTACCCCATCTCTAACCCGTCCTATCATGGAGTTCCACTCGGAGACTGAAGGAACTCCTACAGGATCGACCCTAACCCCGACTCAAATTCCCATCATCCCTGAAGGGGACCAAGATTTTGAAAAATTCTTGGACCTCAATACTGCAGCCCTCCATAACTATCTCGCGAGAAATCCAACGCAAGACCTTTCGGGTGACATGGCGACGACATCGACACCATTCGTCATCCAACCCTTTTTGACTCAGCCTTTCACCTCAACCGTTAACTCAACCATGGCCAATACGAAAATTTTGGCCTCTTCGTCTATTTTTAGACCGACCTCCATCGAAGTTTCGTTACCCCCTCAATCACCTGCAATTCAACCAAGTTCTACATCGTATCAGAACTTGATTGTCTCGACCCCTTACACTCTTGCGCCCACAAATGTAGGAGTGCCAACCTATCCCTCTACCAGTGCCGCTATTCAACCACCTTTGGCGGTGCTTAGTCAACTTATACCTTCGACCTTCATGACGCAACCACCCTTAGTCTCTACTTCTGCCCCTGCGACTAGTCATCCGTACGTTGCACCCTTATTGGTACAATCGACTACGTCGTATACCTCCTCTAGCCTCTTTCAAGCGCCTTACAACCTAGGGGGTGCTCCGTCCACCAATCCGTCAGTAGACGTCATCAAGATGCTGATGGATAAAATGTCCAGTCTCGAAGCTTCTATCTCCGGTTCAAGTAATGTCTTTTCATATGACCAGATTTACAACGAGCCCATTCATCCTTCTGTCCCTATCCGACCATACCCCAACCATTGGGAGCTTCCTAAATTTACTCGCTTTCAGAGTAAGGAAGACCCACAACATCTACGGGCATTCAGACATGCTTGTTATCTTATTGCCCACGACGATGCGTTATTATTACGCACGTTTCCTATGTCACTTTCTGGCCCTGCCCTTGACTGGTATAGCTCCCTTGCTAGACATTCTATCTTTTCATTCATTCAACTCACTCAATTATCCGTTGACCATTTCTCAATCAATATCACTAAACAAGTCTCGATCACAGACCTTTACTCCATTAGGCAATTTAACGATGAATCAGTAGTTGATTTTGTCGCCCGTTGGAGAGGCCTGATTAACCAGCTCTCTTTCTCCTTGCCTCAATCCGAGCTCATTGAGCTCTTTTCCCGAGCATGTGTTAGTCACATCTCATCCACCTTGCGGGTTCAAACATTATACACTTTCGACGAGGCCTTCACCATGGCCCGAAAGCTTGAACTCTACGCTATTGAAGAAGATAAGGTCAAATTGTGTAACACTAACACAAGAACCAATGACCATTCTTCTTCTAGACCTTCTTCTGCCCACTCTCAATCTAAAGGGTCAGCAAACACTGTCATCTTTAGACCATCATATTCAACAATAACTAACCAACTAGCATCTTCAACATTAGACTACATCAATAAACATTTTCAACGTCAATCCATACATCATCAATTCACTCCAATTGGAGAGTCATATGCCTCTATCTTGGATAAACTCATCAAGCAGGGGGTCCTCAATCTCCCTTCAATCCGACCACATCAATTCGACCCCTCAACACCTATCCCTGCATGGTATAGGGAGAACCACTTTTGTAACTATCACCGTGTCAAAGGCCATGATACGGATCACTGTCAAACTTTTAAAAACCTCATCCAGGACATGCTAGACAAGGGCGATCTTATTTTGGATAACCCGAATGCACCGCCCAACCAAAACCTCGACATCTTCAAACAACCTTTTCCTAATCACCCGCCTACTCAAGACAACATCCAAACCATGATCAATGACCCTCAAGACCATGATATACACACCGTCAACACTATCTTACCTCTTGTCCCTGACCAACCTTCTTCACAGGATAAAAGACTCTCTTTTCCTATTAATCCTCCATCAACCTCTCTCATACTGGAGGACGCCTTGACCACACCTACGCCATTAGCCCTACCTTCATCCAAAGACCTTACCTTGCCTACTCCTCAAGCACATGTAGAAGGCACGATCATCCCTACCATCTGCCCACTTGAGGAGCCACCCTCTCTTATTTCTTCTCCACCAAGAGAAGACCCTATCTCTTCGCCCATTTTGATTGAGGAAGACCCAGTCACAGTTTCCTCTTGTCCTTTGCCTGAGATTGTTATATCTCACTCACCTCCGTCCACATCTAAACCCAAACCCGTATCTAACCTCGCCTCGCACAATAGTGGCCTTCGACTCAAACCCACGAAGACCACTAGACCACATCGGAGGACTCCTCCCCCACCTTCGTCATTACCTTCAATCCTAGGCCCACATCCATCCACTTTAATTGGAGTGCTTCCTACTCCCATCCTTCACAGAGGCACGTCACCTCCATTACTCTATCAACCTGTCAAACATATATCTTCTCTAAATCATTGACCAATGTCTCTTATGCCTCTCAAACCAACGTCATCAACCCTCACTGCAATAAAATATCCAGACCCATTAACAGGTTCTTATACCTTGCTGTTACGACACTTATTGCAGTCATCTCGCCTCAACCTTCTGCCTCTCAAACCATATCAATCTCTTGGACCTAAACCACCTTGGTTCGATGACACTCATATTTGTGCATATCATCACACGCCTAGACATGACACAGAACATTGTTGTGCCCTCAAGGTCGCCATTCGTCAATGTCTGGGAAATGACACTTCTCTTCTTGACCATGTTATCAAGCCTTCAACACCGCCCCTCTCATCAACTCTCGGATCAAAACCCTCTTGGTTCGACAACTCTAAATACTGTCACTATCATCATACTCCAGGACATGACACTGAGCGTTGTTGCGCTCTTAAAGCTGTCATTCATCACCAACGGAGAAAGGATTCCCTTCTCACCAAGGATCCTCTAGACCATCATTCCAACAAATCATCAACACCAACTCATGCCTCTCCAACCTCATCACCTAAATCGGGATCTCCACGCTAGGTTCTGGTTTCTTTGTCACCTTTAACCCCCTTATTCGACATCAACACAGTCCATCTGACCACTAAACCTCAACCGACCTTAACTAATCTGTCAAACATTCTCCCTAGCCACTGGGGGAATTCAACCTTCATCCAAACCTCGACCAATTTTTCAACACAGTCTCGACCACATATCAATCACTCTTTCAACTTAGCCTCAACCAGACTAGCAACCAAACATTTAACCCGACCTCAACCAAACATTCGACCTAACCAAAGACCAAATACCAACCAATCAACCCTCGACCAACCATTGACCAACCATCAAATGACCAAATCTCAACCAAACATTGACCAACCTTTTTATCCACACATTCAACCAGTCTCGATCAATCAACGACCATATCAGTCAACTTCACATCCACTCATCAATCAACACATGACCAATATGGAGTGAAGTAAACGAGGCAAGTTTGCTCCTAATTGGCTTGAACCTTTTATTATCACGCACAAGTATGGATCAGGGACTTATCGTCTATTTTCTCTTGATGGACGCCCAGAACTTGAGCCTCTTAATGCGTTGCATCTGCAACCGTTCTACTGTTAGTTGAGTATTCGTCCACTTGACACTTAACTTGAGCTCGTCCCTTGAGAAATTCCCATCCTCTTAATCCTACTTCCTTTCAACCCTATTCCTCTTAACAATTCCTATAACCCTTTTATGCTGTATGAATGCTTTGTCCTCATAAAAGGAAGCCCTTGACCTTCTATAATCTTGTCCATGACTCACATTTTTATCAAAATAAATCAAGATGTCACAATATCCATGGTCACTATATCAATATCAAAATCAAAAAGTAGACTGTACCCTTGAAGGACAGCTGTACTATCATTGCTGTAATTAATAGACTGCTCCCTCGAAGGACAGCTATTCAAAAGCCCTTATATTAAACAAAAATCTAGACCACTCCCTTGAAGGATGGCTATGACTAATCTGGCAATAAATAGCACTATTTTAGAAGCTTCCCGCATTGATCAGCTTCACAACTGACCACCAAGCAAATGACATCTCTATGCAGGGTTCCCGCATTGATCAGTCTGCACCTTAAAAAAAAAAAAAAAAATTTGAATGAGTCATGGACTTGACTTATAGTTGTCTCGGGGTCTCCTATAAAAAGGGGCATAGTTATTTCTGCTCTTAAAATGGGTTACCCTCTTTTCTCCTATCACCTGCTCAAGGGACTTCGAGCTCACTTTAATGTCGAAGTGATTCGATTACCGCTCTAACATAACCATGGTCAACGACGTCATACATGAATGGGGCTCTTGGTTCTCATAACCCCTATCTATGCTATCTTTTTGGTCCTTGTCAATGAAAGAGCAATAAGCCTTTCACATATCTTTCACTTTGGTCACCTTTAACCAAACCTTTTTCAACTAAAACATTCTCAGACCAACAACTCAACAACATGACATTATCATCATCCTTGTCCTTTTCACATAGTTTCTATGGACACCAGTACACATGGAAACTATCGACCAGACTCAATTTATGTTAAGCATAAACCAATACTTGCTGAAGCATAAATAAACCTTCATTCATTTTTAGCATACATCCATCACGACTATGGAAACTTGCTAGGGATGAAAGCCTTTCGACCAATTCTATAGAATACACCATCTATAGCATCATCTTATACTCATCTTCCCCTCATCATTTCGATACTTGACCACATCCAATCATCGACCAATCTCTTCCATTTGTCCGAACTACATTGGTCTGAGGCCCTATGACTAGGGCTATGTAGGCAGCACTCAGATAACACCTCCTTTGAGGTTAGCTCGACCACCCCATTTGTTCATCTCCTTGATGGACAAACCTTCTCTTCTGTAACTTTGATCAAGACCAATCATTTTCTTTGACCATTCCTCCCTTTTAGGGAGAACTACATTGGCCTGAGGCCCTTCATACAAGGGCTATGTAGGCAGCACTCAGATCACATGATGTTTTCTGAGGTTAGCTCGGCCACATCCTTTCGTCCATCCATCCACCTTGACCCATGACCATTGGAGATCATGCCTATCTCCTCTGACCTCGATCACTTCCAAGACATTGTTGCCTTGGTTGTTTTTACGTGTATGCTACCTCACGACTGGTTAGCAGAATTGTCCGCAGACCCTTTTTTTTGACCCTTCACAAGTATAAGATTGCGAGCCAGTTGATCCCTACTACTTGTGACTTTTTCATGTTTCTGGGAGCACTTCCTAAGCCTGGGATACCTGGAACACGACAACCATTTGGAGCTTCAGCTTAGATTGAGTGACCCGATCAGCAGATGACTAAATGCTGGGGCCTGGTTATTTCAATTTTAGCACTCCTCGACCCTTGACCTGCAACACTTTTGACCTGACCATCTCGTGCAGTGGTATGCGTGCAATCACGACTCTTGCAGTGTTCACCCTCACCCCTTTTTCATCCACTCTTTGTCAAATCAGCACCCGATTCTTGATTCCCTTCCCTCGACTCCTGCTTTGAGGGGGAATACCTCATCCATAATCAGGGCAACCTATCTTTTTCCTATTTTGTCTTGTAGTTCATTCGAACAACCAACGAGACGAAATCAACCTTATCCCACACCTGGGGCAATCACTCCTATTTTTGTCTTGCAGTTCATCCAGAACAACCAACAAGACAAAAAGGGGCAAATGTAGACACCGAAATCGTGTCAACTCCCCTGGTCATCCCTCGTTTTATTCTTCTTTTCCTATTTAACTCTTGTCGATCACTTTTTCTTACCAGCCTTGACCTTGGCAGCATGTAACAATGAGCAGAGAGCTAAAAGCTAGACTCTGTCCTCATTATGCATCTGCCGACGATGGTCGTTATCTGGTTGATGTCACCGATGTCAGTCACTTTTCAACCGACATCGGCAATCCTGCCGACGTTAGTCACCTTACCATTATTCATTATCAGTTATCATTCAGTTCCCAATCAGTTTCCCAGACGGTTATCAAACCATCTCTCGAACCGTCCCCTGGCCTTCATCAGCATCTGCTGATCAATCCCGAACATGAAGAACAGAACCAATCAATTAGAATTCTAGAACTCTGACATCCACAGACTCTTACAATCAACACTCTCGCGATCAACTGACTCCAGCATCCACCAACTCTAGCATTCGCTTCAATCCGGCACTGCACAGACGCTTCAACAACTTCGACTATGGCTTTCATCATGTCTTCTGATAGGTAAGTATTTTCTTTGTTTATTTTCATTTCCTTCTGATTATTAGTTGTTCATTATTTCTGTCATCCCGAATCTTCAAACCACAGACCCAAGCCCTGAGTCCCTTCTTTACATCCCTGCCCATTACCCCAATCTATAACTCTGTTCGGACTCGACCAAAACCCCCAGACTCTGTCCAAACCCGACCTTACTTTGCCCAGACCCTATCTTGACCTTATCCCGATTCCATCAGACCCTATCCCGAACTTGTCAAGACCCTGTCCCGACTCTCCCAGACCTTCTGCAACTCGCCCAGACTCTGTCCAAAACTTGCCCCGACCGACGCCGGTCATTTCCCCGACTAACGATGGTACCTCAACCGACGTCGACACCTTCCCTAATCGACGCCGGCACCACAGAGACCGACGCCAGCGACTGTGCAGAATAGTGCCGCTTATCAGGTATGTGTTTTATTTTTTGTCATTTATTTTTGTCATTTTCTCTTTCATTATCTACTTTCGTCAAATATTCTGCTTTTTTATCAGTGGGTTGATATCCTTCTAGGAAGTCTTCGTACTTCTGGGATCGGGCGTTCGCCTGACAGCCCACCATATCCTTTGACTAACGTTTTTCCGTGTTTCAGTCTTTTCTTCTTCGCAGGTGTCATTCCTCCACAGCCAAAGAGGAGAATCTTCCAACGTCTGATTTCGGTGCGCATAACTTTATCAGGTACTTCTAGCCTTGACCATTTCTTTCAGTTTCTTATTTCTTCTTTGAATGTAGAAAGCAATTTTGCATAGAAACAATTGTCTTCATAAGAACAATGCGTAAATCCCAGCCATGGTCAAAGAGGGCAAATCTAGTGAAGGCTTGTGGCAACTATACTTTGATGGATCAAGAAATAAGCATGGGACAGGAGCTAAAATAATGTTAGTTTCTCCTATGAAACAAAGGTATTTCTCATCCATTAAATTTTAGTTTCGCTGTTCAAATAACGTTGCTGAATATGAAGCACTAGTCCACGGTTTGCAATGGGCTAGGAAGATGAAAGCACGCTGTCTACAAGTGTTTAGAGATAGTGAAATGGTGGTTCACCAGGTAAGAGGCTTAAATGTATGCAAGAACATGTTACTTAACTCTTATAGACACAGGGTATGGGATTTACTTGAAGACTTCCAGGGTTTTAATATTCAAGCTATACCAAGAGATAGAAATAAACATGCTGATAGGTTGACTGTTGTTGGGGCACAATTTGATATCTCAGCTAATGTTAAAATGACACTTCTCAGTCACATATAAGGATAGTCGTAAGGCCTTTTGTCCCAGATAACCAAGAAAATTGGCAGGTATTTGAAAGTTACGATCAAATTGTGAGATTTTTACAGGGAAAAGCTGAGTTTTCTCCAAAAAATTAGGCAAAATGCTTGCAACAGTATGGTGACCAAATTGTGTAGCTAAAAACCAATAAACTACCCAAGGGATTGGTTACCCTTGAAAATATTTTCAGTGAAGATGATGAACTAAGGAAAGATAATCCAACGTTGTTAACAAAAGAAGAGCACTATGCCAATGTAGAGATTGCAGCTGGTAAAATTTTGAAATTGGGCAAGGTATGCACTCCACTACAAAAGAAAGCTTTCATCAAATTATGCCAAAATTTTGCTAACATATTCACATGGCAGTATAGCATTCTCAAAGGGTTTGATCCAAGGTTGGCTCAACACACTATTGAGCTAGAAGATGAAACTAAGCCAGTACGACAAAGACAAAGGCCAATCAATCCAAAACTTGAGTCTTTAATGAAAGCTAAGCTTCACAAGCTTATAGAGTCTGCTATTATATTTCCAATCAAGCACTCAACTTGGGTGGCAAACCTCATTCCAATACAGAAAAAGAATGGTGAGATTTGTTTATGTGTTGACATCCGTGACTTAAACACGGCCTCGCTTAAAGACCACTATCCTTTGCCATCAATGGAACAAATCTTACAGCTTGTTTCAGGTTCAGAGAGGTTTTCCTTATTAGATGGGTACAGTGGCTATAATCAGATTTTGGTCAAAGAAGAAGACCAATTCAAGACCGCTTTCACAACCAAGTGGGGAATGTTCGCATATAGAAAGATGCCTTTCAGGTTGTCCAATGCTGGAGCAACCTTTCAGAGAGCCATGGACATGGCCTTCCAAGGCCTCCTTAACAAATTTGTGCTTGTCTATTTAGATGACATAAAAGTATTCTCAAAGGACGTAGAAGATCACATGGTGCACCTCCAGCATGTTTTTGAAAGGTGTAGACGGTTTGGGAAATCTCTAAATCCCCAAAAGTGTGTATTTTTAGTTCATGAAGGTAAGCTTCTTGGGCATGTTGTTTCAAAGCATGGTTTAAATTAGATTATGAATGGATTCAATCTATTCTTACACTCTCCTTGCCTAAGAGCAAAAGAAATTTGCAAAGTTTCTTTGGAAAGATCAATTTTATAAGGAGATATATTTTAGATTTTGCTACTGTGGCTAAACCACTTACAGCCATGTTAAAGAAAAGTCAGGACTTTAGCTGGTCCAAGGAGGGAATAACAGAGTTTGAAGATGTTAAGAAGGCCATAGAAAGTACCCCTACACTCTTGAATCCAAATTTCAAGAAAGATTTCATTCTGTATACATATGCTAATGTGGACACCATTTCAAGTATTCTTATGCAGCGGAACCATGAAGACTTGGAACAGCCAATAGCCTTCTACAGCCAAGGCCTGCAAGAGTATGAGACAAGGTACTCTTTTGTTGAAAAACACATCCTAACAGTTATAAGATCTCTAAAGAAATTTAGGCACTTACTGTCTAATAATAATATACTTCTAATGGTTGCTCATCCAAGCATCAAGGAATTTCTTCTGAACAAGGACATAAATGAGAAAAGGGCTAGTTGGATAACCAAAGTGATGGAATATGATATAGAAATTAAGATCACGAAACTCGTTAGAGGCAAATGACTTTGTGAGCATCTAGCTCATGACTTACAAGAAACCAACAAAGCTATTCTAGTGACAAATGATATAGAAGTCACTGCTGTGTAGACCTCACCTTCCAGTTGGTTTCATGATCTGGTAAGCTATCTTCAGGAAGGTCATTACCCTTCCCACCTAAGTGCTTCAAGAAGGTATTTTAGATTGTAATAAATTCCATTTTTGCTTGTTGACGGTGTCTTGTTCAAGAAGGATATCAATGGAATGTTACTAAGGTGTGTAGAGCCAAGCCATACTCAAAGATTGCTTGAAGAGTTCCATGATGGATTTGGTGGACACTTTTCTGCCAGAACTACAGCATTCAAGATCATGAGAGGTGGGTACTTTTGGCCTTCTATATCTGGTGACTGCCATGCATGGGTTAGGAAGTGCAAATAATGCGCTATGTTTGTAGGGAAAATTAAACTAGCAGCCCTACCCCTATAGCCAATTACAGTGGATCAGTCATTTGTGTAGTGGGGATTAGACTTTATTGGTCTCATTAACCCTCCTTCCAGTTCAAGGCATAAGTGGATTCTAACAGCTACGGACTACTTCACACGTTGGACAGAAGCAGTTGCATTAAAGGAGGCAAACAAAACTAGCATCCTTGATTTCTATGAAGGTTTGGTCACTAGGTTTGGAGTCCCTTCAACCATTATATCTGACAATGCAATGGATTTTGTGGGATCTAGGATTAGTCAATGGGCCTTCCAACATGGAATCTATCTCTATACTTCATCAAATTATTATCCACAAGGAAATGGCCTTGCTGAATCTACAAACAAGAACCTATTGAGGATCATACAAAGGACCATTGAAGACAATCAGAGATCATGGTACCTCAAGCTGAAGTCAACACTATGGGCTGATAGGATCACCTTCAAGAGGTGAATAGCCAACTCTCCCTACAATCTGGTTTATGGTAGGGAGGCAAGGTTACCTATCTCTCTCGAGTTTCCAACTTTAGAATTAATGCATCAACTTGAATTATTAGAAAATGAGCCTATGGAGATCAGGTATGCAGAACTTATGGAGCTGGAAGAGACAAGAAATCAAGCCATGCTAGCCATGAAAAGTCATCAGGCACAAGTGAAAAGGACATTTGACAAAGGGGCTTCCTCATGGAGCTTCAATGAAGGAGATTTGGTCCTCAAGTGAGATGAGGATCAGGCCAAACCAGGAAGGTACATAAAGTTTGATTCACTTGGGAGTGGCTCATATACGATCTCCAGCTACAAATCCCACCACGCCTTCTAACTTGCTAAGATGGATGGCCAAGAGCTTCCAATCCTAGTGAATGGGATACATCTAAAACATTGTTATTAAAGAGCAAGATTCCATGTACATATTTAATTATTCTTTGCTTTCCTCCAAGTGCTAAAAAAGCACAGTAGTTTGCTTCAGTTTTGTTCAATAAGTGCTTGTTTGCACATTTGCTTTTAGCTAGTTTTTTCTACTTTTCTGTGTTTCCCTTCTTGAATTGAAGGAGGTTTCTATAGCCATGATCAGAGCAGATTTTTTGATTAGAAATTGAATTCACCATCAGGCAATTCGAATAACGTCTATGCATGGTCTAAGTTCTCAATCATAGTAGGCATGCTTCCCAGTTGAGTCACCAAAATGTTGACAAATCTTTCACAAAATAGATTTTCTCTTGCCACTTGGAAAGTTCTCGTCTCTAGCCAAGGAAGGACTCACTCAGAAAAATTCTACGGACTCACTCAGAAAAATTCTCTACGGACTCACGCAGGAAATTTCTACGGACTCTCCCAACACTTAGAAGAAATTTGAAAAAGTTGCAAAAAGCAAGGAAAAGTCCATTTTGAGAATTCTGGAGGACACTTGGTCAGCGGAAGGGCATGTTTTTAAATCCCGAAGGGCACAAATAAGAGCAAAGGCAAAGACATCCTTCAGACTTTTGTCCAAAGGAATTCCTTTAGACAAATAGTCCGAAGGAATTCAGAAAGGGCAGGAGACAAGTCCAAAGACAAAGCCAATGAGAAAAGACCAAGATAAAGCTAAGTCAAGAGAAAATGAATTCTTTCAAACTTTTTATCCGAAGGAATTCCTTCAGACAAAAAGTTTGAATAAATTTGGAAAAGCTTGCGCGGACATAAATCTGAAGAAAACAAGTCATAAGACAAGAAAAGGGAAAAAACTAAGGAAATAAATTCTTTCAAACTTTTTGTCCGAAGGAATTCCTTCAGACAAAAAGTTCGAAGGAATTCGGAAGCTGACAAAACAAAAAGGTTGTGGGAAAAAGCCTGAGCAAATAAGAGTAAAGGGAAATGACAAGAATAAACCCACAGAAATATAGCCGAAGGAAATACGATAGCTTCTGGTCACGTCCCGCATGCCGTCAAATTTTTCCTGCGGGAAGTAACCATTGAGACTAAGGAGATAACAGGAAATCCAATATAAATGGAGGCCGACTGTGCAAAAAAGGAATAAAAAATAGATAATCCGACGAAGAATTGAATACAAAATCCTGCTAGAAATAGACACGATTGGAATTAGAATAGACTACATGCAAGCAAGAGCTATTTTCAAACATAAGAGCTATTTTTGAATAAACAGTTAAAGTTTCAATTGATTGATTATTAAAGACTTGTCCATCTCCATTTAGCACATGCATCCGAAAGTCTAACTCAGCTACAGCACGAGTTTCGAATTCGAACAACGAGTTGACTATTCCATATTTAGAGTCGACTAATTGATCAAATGCCGCATCCACTAGAAGATTTCCATGCAAAAGGAGGTGGGTAGTTCATAACAAAGATAAATTCACTTCATCAAATGAAGAAGCTTCATTCAAGGACAAAGAGAAAAATATATTTTATTGAAAAGCCAATTAAAGCCTTGAGTTAACCAAAGTGAATCTTTCTCTTCAAGTTTATACGCCTATCTTTGGCCTCTTGTAATTTGCTATATAATGGCTTTCAGCCTTGATTAAAAAATCATGCAATCTCTCTTGGTTAGACCAGACTCTACCATTAGTGAGTTTTCTAAGCCCTTCGATCAATAAGAAGGACTGTACTTTCAGATTTCAAGCGTTGGCATAGTTTATACTTCTTCAACAATTTGCATAAGTGGTAGAGTTCTCTCCCTTCACAAGTTCTGTTTCATACCTAGTTTCTATATTATCCTTGTGCAGGTCATGTTCAGTGTTCTTTATTGTCTTTTACTGAAATTGTATGTGGATGTTAGGTGGCGGCAAAGTATCTTTTATCAGACCTCTCTCCATCGTTTTCCCTCAGGTTTTGGTTATTGGATCGAACCTCTGCATGAAATACTTATGCATAAGTGATTAATTGAAGTCTAAGGTCTTCCTTCTCTCTTGTTCATTCAGTGTTCAAGGTTCCAAATTGAGTGGATCAAAATCTTGGTGTATCACCCCTTTTAGGTAGGATTTCCCCTTTAAGTTTTCTCTCCCTTTTCCACGATAGTTAACAGCGTAGAGTAGGAATATTCATTGATACATCATACAAGAACCAGCCTTCTCTGGAGGTTCTTCTCACTATTAAGGCATCCACACTCATGAGAAGATCCCATTGTTTCAGCCAGATAGAGGACTGGCAGTTTCACGCACGTCCTTCAAATCAAGGCACAGCTCCAGGTTGACAACAGGTCAAATGCAAGGAACCAAGGCTTCTCACCTCACATCCAATAGTGCTATCAAGGCAAGCAGCAAAGTAAAAATTCAGAACCCTAGTAGACAAATTCATATCATTTTAGTTGGCCTCAAATCTGATATCCAAACTACAAATGCATATGACATGGTGATTGGCGATAAGTTGACAAATCGCTATCGTCTATACAAGGTCCATGGTATGCTAGATAAGGCAGCAGTAGTTTTCTCTTATATTGGTTTTGATTCAGTTGTTAATTTACCATTCAACATTGGCATAATATCATCCATATGTAATGAGTTGTGTTTGTATGGAAATAATATCACATTAAGGAAAGGACTGCTTAATATCCTCTAGGGGGAAGAACGTAATGGTAATTTGTGTTTGCATCCTCATCATCTGCCATTTGTGGTCAAAGGTCAAGAAGATAATTCACTAAATAGATTAACATATAATGTTACACATCCATGTGGCCATCATGGGAAACATTTTGATATAAGCAAGAACATAGATCTTTTTGCCCAAAGCTGCCTACACATTCTAATATGGTAACCAGGGGATATCTCTACTCTAGGCATAAAAAATATGTGATAAGTTCAAATTCACTCTTGTTGAGTACATTATGAATTCCAACCAGGTTGTGGAAGTTCAGTGGTTTCAATTCATGAACAAATCATCACCAAATTCTCAATTCATGGAGTTGAACCTTACATTTGAAGGATGGTTTGTGATGCCTAGAAAAACAAAGATAGTCATAATTAAGGAAAAATCTCACGAGGCATAAATTCCCAGGAAACTAGATACTCAGTATTGAGGGGTGTTCATACCCTCTCACTTTGTGAGCAAGGTAAACATCATGTTGATATTCATTTTTTTCTGAATAAGTGTATTGTGGTGTTTAGTCATTTGCTCCAAGGATCACAGAAGGACATAGAAAATCAGCACATCACACATTTGGAATCAAGTTCCAAGCATGTTCACCTTCCTAGGAAACACAAAGGAGAATTTCTAGAAGTTGAAAATTACATTAATGGGAATCTCGTGGCTTCTTTGATTGTAAAGAAATTGGAGGTCATTCATTACAACATTGCACACACTTGGGAGAAGACCAAATATGCAGATATAGACATATGTTGTAAAAGGTTTGATGAAAGGTGCCATTTCCCATATCAATTCACAGTAGACATCCTTGCAATAAATAAATATGATTTTATTATTATCAACACATCAAAAAATTGTAGGAAGTACAAATGCTATGGGGTAATGTGGAAGCTATGTAGCTTTTACACTTTTTGGATAATACAATAGAGTTTTTTGATTTCATATTAGTAATGGGATTAGTAGCAATAATGCTACTATGGCTGATCAGTTTCAGCAAAAGATAGAAAAATAATATGTTGCAAAGGTTAAAGATGTCTTTTCTATTGAAGAAGTAGAAGTGGGCACAAATATAATCTATGATACTCAAGAAAAGAGGAGCACAAACCCGACAAAGTTGGGGAACAAACAAGCAAACAAGGAGACAAAAACCTACACAAGAGTTGTAAGATTTGGTATGAATGAGAATTTTGGGTGCTTGCTAATGAGTACATATCAAGTCCATTTTTTTGATGCACTTTGCTACATGGTAAATCTTCTTGAAGAGCTAGAGCTCCAATTTGCAGAAGTGTCCCCTGGTGCAAAAAATGTGGATCAACAAGCAAAGCAATTTGAGAATGAGAAAGACAAAATATATGCACCACATAGAGAGATGGAGAAGGCTTCAAAGGGAACTAATAACCAGGCCTCAATCAAAGCTATGCAGTCAAAGGAACATATTACATCACACGAGGAACTTATAAAATGGAATTGCAAATTCCAAAGGATGAATTGGGATTCAAGTATTACAGGAATGGTTATTTGGAGAGAGTTAAAGCAACTAAGCTTGCAGTTGCTTGAGGAAAAGCAATTTTGGGAAAGGTGGATTGTCAAGTCCCCTTTTCTAAATATTTAATTACGGAAATAATTTAATAATAATATTTTTAAATCATCCTAAAGATACTTTATTTTATATCATGGGAAAAAAACACCTGTATTATTATAAAGGGGGCCAAAAAGTAATATTCATTACGTGAGCTAAAAAGTAAGATTTATCTAAAAGTGTTTTAAATGCTTTAAGGGTTAGGGCAATTGGAAAAATGGAAATTATAAAAGAAGAGTTGGGCTCAAAAGGATGATTCATTATTCATCCCTTATCATTTATTATCAAACCCTATTCTAGAGATTGAGCATTTCTTGTTCAATTTCTTCTCCCAAGATGAAAACCCTTGGAGTGCAGAGGTTCGGAGGATAAAAACCCTCTTGGTTTCCATTGTTAGATTGGAGGACGAACACCCTCTTGTTTATGTGAGGTGATTCCATTCGTGAATCACATTTGTGCCAAAGATTATGATCATTTCCAGTTTCAATTGGTAAAAGGTTGGAATCAGTTTTAGAATTGGGTGAAGGTTCAAAGTATTCACTTTTGTGCATCATTGAAGGGCTTGTCATACACTATCATATACCAGTGGGGAATCTTTATATGACATTGTTTATTGTTGTTGTGGCATGTATTGCATTCCATAGTGATTGAGAAGTGTGAAGACTCACATGTATGTTGTAGTCATCACCCAACAATGGATTGAACCCCTTGGATACTATTGTTTTATCTTCCAAGCCAGTCATAATACATTATACACTGACGTGACCTACTACACATTAGACGCAGCCACCATGGGAGATTGTTGACTATTGGACGTGGTCATTGGACAGGGGGGTCAACGAGTAAGAGGTTGTCACATCATTGTTACTCCATTTATAATTTCATCAGTTTATATGTGTATTCAATTTATTGAAATAAAAGAAATTGATTGGTTTTTGGTATTGTTATCAGTGTTATACAACTTCTTAATATGAACGATTTCAGTAGGGTTTAGAATAACAATATTGTATGTTGTTGCCTAGTATGTTTGCTAGCTATTTGTGAAATTGTCTAGTGGTAAGAACTGTAGTGGGTTATATATGCCAACTGTTTGTAGAATTGCCGATGAATGGTTCATGTTTGCCATTTTTTTGTAATATGTCAATGATTATTTGTGAAAGTTACAACTGTTCCTAAGTGCAAAAATCAAAAAATTGCATAGGTTATTGGTTTATTTTAAAAGGGCCATTACACTCTTAGGCTCTTCTTTGGGCTGGAGTAGAGAGGTGTTTAGTGAGTAAATCCCGAAAATAGTGAGGACCATACTTAAGAATATCTTGTGGCACGTGCAAGACTATGCCATCATCTCTTTTTACTTGATGAATGTAATATAAGTGATGTATATTGAGAACTGATTTGTGTAAAGAGTCCCCTTGCTTAGCCATTACTTACAAGAGTGTTGTCTCTAGTAGATCTCTTATCTCTCCTAATTTTTCATTTTTTGGATCAATTTCTTGCTTTCCTTGATGTTGTGAAAAATGTGCCCCTGATTTGATTTTGTAGCATCTTAAGCTATGTTACCAGATATGTCCACCTAGGGCAACGTATCTAGATATGATACATACCGAATACATATCTCACAAGGATATGCCCTAGATATGCACAAGGCACCACAAGGACCTTGCAAGTACATTTGGATATGTCCTGGACATCCACCCAAGCAACATTTCCGAGTACGATACATACTGGATATGTATCCCACAAGGATATGTCTTGGGTATGCACAAGGTACCATATGGACCTTGGGAGTATGTTCAGATAGGTCTTGGGTCATATTTGAATGTACCCGCAAGTTCACTACGGTAACTTGTGTATACCTAGTACATATTCAGGGCAAAAAAAAGTTTTTTTTTATTTTTTTAAATTTAGATTAATAAAAAGTCAAACTTGGACTTCAAAAAACAATAAAAAAAATAAAGTATAGGGGCAACCCTAAAAGCAGCTTTCATACTCATTTTATTAAAAGAAAACAACAACAATAGCACATTTACCTTTCATTGCATTTTTACCTCTCTTTGCATATTTGTTCTCTCACCCTCATGTTTTCAATTGCTTAGGATTGCAACTCCTTCTTTTTTATAATCCTACACTATTACCTCTACCCATTGGACCTATAGACTACTGACTTGGATGCCTCCATTGCCTACCTTTCATTGCTCGACACGAAGCTAGACAGTGCTTTACACAACCTGCATACCGGAGCTAGTGGGAGTGGCACTGCTACTACTTGTGGTTTTAATGAACCACATGATGATGCTCTCAATGAAGACATTGAAGTTGAAGATGAATATGAATATAGTGAATATTGGATATGTTGATTTGTCTTTATTTTTGTTCATAAATTGTAACATTTGCACCATGTACTTGTTATAAGACTAATCTAAGTTTGACCATTAAATATTATGATATTTGGCATTGAATTATTAGTATGTTTTGTGGTTATTTAACTATTTTGTTTTCCTCTATCCATAATATGTGGTTAATTTTGCTTATATGGCTATATTTTTAAATATATATATATATACAATTGTATCCAAAAACATATCCAGGCCCAAAAACAAAATCATCATATCCACGTATCCGATTCCTATATCCATATTGGCTACTTAGATCCCAAGATGATTTTGAATATCTGTTCCCTCGAAAATATTAACAAATTCGAATCTATTCCAGATTTTGAATTTTCCTTTTAGACATTTTAGTTTTTCCATAAATTTGTACATCTGGTGTCCCTGTATCATATCGGCTTCCTTCCACCAAGTTTGAATAAGTTGTTTTGATTTAGGATATGTGATCCACATCCCTCAAACATAAACTGAGTCATCTTTCTGATGGTTGTAATAGGATTAATTTGGAGCAAAACCAGCCAATGATCAAATAGTGTAGAATAACTTACCTTGTCAGAGATTTGCCTAACTGTGGTGAAACATTAATCCAAGAGCATGTTTTTTAAAAGTTTTCAGCAAATTATTTTCCTCCCTTCCGTCGAGTACTCCAAGTGGAAATTCCTTGAGCATACTCAATATCCACCATAGAGGTATCATGCGTCATGTTTTTTAGACCATTTGTTGTTCTGGGATTGAAGCCCAATTCCCCTCTTTTTCATCTGGATATTTGATCATATTGAAGCCACCCATTAAAATGAGGTTTTTTGTGGAATTGGTTATGAGAGTCCAATCTTTGAGCTGATCTATGACTGTGAATCAAAGATTTCATTGGAGAGGGATATACACATTTATGATACAGAAATTTTCTTGCATTTCATTAGAGAAGAATTCTGCAATTAGACCCCATGTAAAACATTGATGTACTGAAATTGCATACCTGGTGGGATCCCAATGTACAACTGAGAGTTGTGTTGCAAAGAATGGTTTGCTTGCTTCCCCATTGACATGAAAAGGGGTGTTTCTCCAAAGAACTTGATTTGAAGGTTTCTTAAAGTAAAACCATGTCAATTCTTTCTTTTCTCATCTTATTGGTGAGAAAATGGGGCTAGTTCAGAGAACCCATTCCTTTAGTGTTTCAACATAGGGTGCACATTAAATAACATAGGTGGAAGAAGGGGTGCTGTACCCTTTTTAGCGATGGTGATTTATGGATTTGGTGCACCTCGATGTAGTATCTAATCTTCTAAATCCATATTTATTGTCTCACCTTTGACTTCTATTGTTTCCAAGAACGCTTCCTCCTTTTTATGTAAAGTGTTAGCTTTCTTTGGAGGTTGAGGATCCCAAATCTATTCAAGGTGGTTCCCTTCCAAACAAAAAATATTTTTCATAGAATATTTGCAATTGTTTTTTTTGGATGTGAGCGGAAGCGAGGAAGAATCCTTACAATTGGATAGTGTCAGTTATTTTATAGGATGAAGAGTAGAGTCCTTGATGGGAACTAGATATACCAAAGAGCATGGAACTTCATCCATATCCTCAGTGTCAAGATGTGCTATGGCCTCAAAGAGATTGATTTATGAAGATTGAGCAGCTTTACAAGGATATCCTTTACTTTTTCTTGCATAATATTTTTCGAATTTGCTTTCTCCTTAGGATTCCTCCAGAGATGTCAAATATCTTGTTTGATTTGGGTGTTGCCACTTAGAGGGTGTATAATTTGTTTATCCTATTTGTGTGTGTTTTGAATGTAGATTCTTGATGTGTCATGGCAGTTCTTGATTATGAGAGAAGAATACTAGTGCTAGGTAGCCATGCTCATCACAAGACCTGCAATGAAATAGGATATTTTCATATTCAATGGGTTGCTCCCATTCAATCGCTAACATGTCTATGATCAGCTGATTTGGAAGTGGTTTGCCTAGATTCAAACTGAAACAGATTCTTGCATAGTTAAAAATTCCTGGTTTTTTCATGAAGTTTGAAACTATTATGTATTTCCAATTGAAGAGGAAAACAAACCCAAACTGGAACTGTAGTGAGTGACTCTTATGTTGGGCTAAAACTGGAGACCAGTGCTTCATGAAGAGGCCATACTTGTTCATGAACCAAGGACTTCCTTGAAATGCTTGATTTTGTTCTCAATTTGAAGAGAAGATTGTCATAAAATACCTATAATGAAATTAATATGCCACTAAAATATAATCATAGAAATATATCATGATATGTTTGAAAGAATAGTGGAAGATTTGAATATATTATGAGCCACTTTGGAGGGGCAACCTCCACAACCGTACAATAAGAAAAAAATTCATAACATGATGATCTAATACTAACCATTACCTCCTATATATACCCTACTTAGCCTATGGATACTCCATAGGCTGACCCTACTACCAATATGAAGATATAGAAATGGTCATATGGCTAAGTTAAAGGTTATTCTAGCCATAACTCGACCACATATATATAAATACATGTCATAGGTGTTGATGCAGTGGATTGCATCCAGGGGTAGGACGCCTAGCTTCTGCCCTTCCACATGCAACAATAGAAACTCCCCTCTCACCTATGGGATCAGCGAAGCTGGAGGGGAGAGTCTCTAGATAAGGGCTAGCTCCCTCTGATGTATCTTTTAGGCCCTGGTTTCTCCTACTGCTAACAAATAAATGTAAAAAAGGGGGGGGATGAAAAGGGAGAGAGAGAAGCTGAAAACAGAACCTAAGCCTAAAAATGAAAAGGTGATACACCAAAAAATGATGACCCACCCAGCCCCAATATACACTTTTCACCAAAAAGTGCCCATACACTTCATATGATGTGGGAAAACTCTTCTGTGTCAGTGAGTCAGGGGTCCGTGGAGATACAGGTAGGAAAGAACTATCAAAGGTGTTCTGAGACACTTTGACAGCGTATTCACATGTGCCTATATTCCTACTGTAGACACTTCTGGCAGACCTGCAGAAATGAAACTCACAATGCACTAGACATGCTGGAGTCATTCTGTGAAAAGCATCAAAGACAATGACTTAACACAAAAGAAAACATAGACATATGTGTGAGTGTAAGCCCAGATAGAGATAAAAATGCTAAGTCTTGATTGAAGGTAAAATCTGGCAGAGTTCTGCCTTACAAGCTCGAGAGATTTTGGGGCAGAGTTTTGCCTTAAGGCTGAGAGTTGGATCCTTCTCAAATGAGAAATTTTACAATATATAGAAATAGGAAGGGAACTTGGCGCTCCCTGGGAAAGACTTTGGCACTCTTTTTGCAAGCTGGCCCATGTGCGCTCTGAGCCTTAGGAAGAGGGAGCCTTTTGATTGTTGGTTCCTGCTTTGACTTTGGCACCCTAACATTAATAAGAAAACATGGCCATGCCTCTTTTCTACAAACAAATTGCTCTTTTCCTACAAACAGACTGCGGAAGGACAAAAGAGAGACTGCGGGTGTTGACACTTGTCAGCTTCCACCGAGCCTTGTAGGGGACACATGGCATGCTTCACTGCTCCTAAAAAAGCATGTCAAGGCCTTTCGTGGTTGCCACTTGGTGCCTTCCGTGCTCTAGATTTCTTGGTGTAAAATTTGACGTTTGCGAGCCCGTCACAATTTGAAAACCAACAACTAGTCTATCTTCTTAAAGTTGATGGCTTCCAGGACGTCACCGTCCTTGGCAGATTCCTTCAGACCTTTTCCTTCAGCCTTTCTTCTTCATGGGCTTTTCCTTTGAACAATTTTCCCATGGACAAAAAGTCTGTGAGAATTGTCTCGATTGCTTTGATTTCTTCAAAATTTTCCCCGGGTCCTTTTCTTTGGAATTTTCTCAGCTTTTTTCTCTTCAGTGGCCTCCCCGAATTTCTTCAGACAAAAAGTCCAAAAGAAATCATCACATGTCTTTTACTTTTGCCTTAATTCCCTTTCTTTCAGGTTTCTTGTTTACAATTTTTCCGAATTCCTTCAGACTTTTTGTTCGAAGGATTTCTTCCTTGCCTCTGCCGAATGCCTTAGAATTTTTTTTGAAAGAACTTACCCTTTGCGGCTTTCTCTTTGAAGTGTTCTCTACCCTCTACAAAGGCTCTTGAACCTAGAATTACCCACTGCAAGGGCACTTGTCCTCCAAGAGGCTTGAACCTTTTATGTTGAACCGCTCCTTTAAACCAACCGTTGAACCAATCCATTAAACCGGTTTAACGGTTCAAACAATTATTGAACCAAGGCATCAAACCATTTGATTGAACATGCCGATGAACTTTGCATTGAGCTTTGTGTTGAACTTTGCCGATGAACTTTAAGATTGAACCAAAAACATTAAACCAATGCATTAAACCAAGCTGATGATTCGACTTAGTGAACTGAGTGATTGAACCATCTGATTGAACCGAAACATTGAACCAAGGCGTTGAACCAACACATTGAACCAAGCCGATGAATCGTTTGATTGAACCAAAGCGATGAACTTGCCGATTAAACCAAGGCTTTGAACCGAAGTGATGAACTTGCCGATTGAACCAAGGCGTTGAACTAAGGCGTTGAACCAGTTTAATGGTTCAACGGTTCAACGGTTCAAAGGTTCAAAGGTGCTAACTCTTGGAAAGATTATGTTGTTGAACCACTCTTCCAACCTTAAGGAAAAGTGTCTTTGAACCATTTTAGCTCTTATGAATTTCTTTAGATAAGAGTCTGAAGAAGCTTTGTAAAACCTTGCACTCTCTGAACTGGTTCTTCATCTGCCAAAAGACTACACCTGCAAAGTCCGTATAAACTACGAAATTCATGCCAAATCAAAAAATATACTGGCTCAGAACAGCAGGAAAAGGAGGGGGACCGATTTTTGGCCTGTTGGGCAAAACTTGTTCAAGAGTAGGTTAAGGACGTAGTATGCTCCCATCTTCAAACAAGCATTGTCTTCAATGCTGACCATATGTGGATCCTTTTGTATGAAATATTCATCATCCCATGTTACATCATCTCTCTGTAGGTTCTTCCACTAGATAAGATACTCGATGATCACCCTCATCTATAGCGTCTTGAAGTGAGTTTGGATAATCTCCTCCAATTCCAATTAAATTTTTCCTTCTTCATTAAGCTTAGATAACTTTGTATGGGTATAAATGTTTTGGCCAAAATAGGAAACATGAAATATTGGGTATATTTTTGCGAACTGAGCTAACTCTTGATGGTGTTGAGTGTGTTCCTTGACTGCTCCAACCCATGGTCATACCTTTAAGGATGAGGTCATGGATGGTGGTTGGTGACTAATAACCATAAAATGACCTGAATGGAGACATTATGGAAGAAGTATATCTTCTAGGAGGTAGCTCTTTTGGCATATCCCCAAAAACTATTGAACCTTTATCCACCCTTGGTAGTAGCTTTCAAGCCTTGGAATTAGTGCTAACCATGGTTTGTGGTTGTGCAACATTTGGAAAATGAATGAATTGTTCCGTAGATCCACCATAGGTTAGGATGTTGGTGACTATTATATGGGGTTGTTAAGTGAGTTGTGAGACTAACAACATTTTAACAATATCCACAAGAGAATCTAATTGCGTATAGATGCTAGTTATGTCTCCTTTCATTTCAGACTGCATGTTGCACATATTCTCCACATCTCCTTTCATTACAAATTACACGATGTGCATACTCTCATCTAGATGGCACACCTTGTCATTGTGCAAAGAAAACACCATATGAGAAGTCCCCCTGATCCAAATTCAGACTGTATCTCCTTTTTGTCAGGAGGTTTCCCTGACATGTACAATTCTTGCCCCAGACTCTTGTTTGCTTCCCTGTAATGTTATGTCTTGACAATACAAAATTTGAATTTCATCCTTGACTGAATGTTGATTGGACAATTTCAAACTAATATCAGACTCAAATCCAAAACTTTAAAGAATAGAGCCCAATAAATTTTTGTAAACTTTCCAAAAATGAAAAGAAATTGGAATAATTCTGAAAATTATGGGTTGTAAAGTGAATTTATAAAAAAAGCCTAAAATCACAATAACTCACTCAAAACAAATCACAAAAAGTTGAAAATTGGATTGTAGCTTCCTTGCATAACTTTCCAACTTTAATAAAAAAATTACAAAAAAAATCACAGTGGTTTACAAGATATAAACGTTTCTTCAAAATTAGGGTTTCGACCACACATTTGCCCAAATCAAAGTTTTGATACCACTTGTAATGAAATTAATATACCACTAAAGTAGAATCACATCAATTGATTAAAATATAAGAATATTTGAATATATGGTGAGCCACTTTGAGGGAACAACCTCCACAACCTTACAATAAAAACACAATTCACAATATAATGATCTAATACTAACCACCACCTCCTATATATACCCTACTTAAGCTATGGATACTCTATAGGCCTACCCTACTACAATATAAAGATATATAAATGAACATTTGACTAAGTTAAAGGTTATGTTAGCCACAAGTCAACCACACATATTTCAGTACATGCCATAGGTTAAGGGCGTAGCAATACCCTTTTGGTATCATGAGAATGTTTATAATTCTAGTGTGTTTCCAATTATCTTGAACCCAAAAATTTAGTCTTAGGCCCCCATAAATCTACAGATTAATGTTTTTTCTATAATATCCCTTTCTAGATAATTTATCAACTCTAAATTTTGTTGTGATTCCTTTTCAATACCGATATCAAACAAATATTAAAACATCCCACATGCATTATTGATATTGAAAACCTGATTGAAATATTTATTGTAATGAATGGAAAATATGGACGTTTACACAAACTAATCATCAACATCAAAAAATCCTTTTAGATGATATGAAACCCTAGTTTATAATCAATATCCAATAGCATAACACTTACAAGAGCAGCGCTGGATAGTATAGCTTACAGTAGGGTTTGATGATTAATTTTAATGTTATGTCAGTTGTAGATGAAGGTATGATACGCTGTACTTTGTAACAGTCACTGTATAAACTAAGACGGTAGGTCCAAGGTCATGACTTGTTGTTTGAGATGAAACTCAGCCCACTAGGTAAACTTCCCCACCAATCTATGTACAACAATCAATAATTTCCCATGATTTGGACATTTCTTCAAATATGGTAGTCTCAATGATGATACAACAGTGTTGTATGGGTGACAGTGGAAAAAGGAGGGTTGTGATGGGGTTTGAGGAAGCTTCTAATGGTACGAGGGGCACAAATATCAGCCACCAATATATCTATCACTACCATGAGTTATGAATCTCAATGCAATCACAATTTGTAGCGCAGTAGTGGATGGTAAACAATACAAACCCCCACACAATTTTGAGAATTGATAGTAACCTCAAACCAAACTGAAATTGGGATTTGATCACGATCTGTTATCACAAATATGATTCATCAATGGAATCACTTCAATGGATTAGAGGGTTTTCCTCCTCCAAACCTGTATATCAGAAGGTTTTCATCCTCAGATGAAAAGATTAAACACAATGGCTCAAGCTCTGGATTAGGGTTTGATTGTCAAAGTTGATTAGTGAATAATAATTCTTTTTAGCCCAACTTCTCTTTTTATAACTTCACTTTTCCAATTTTACCTTAGAAGTATTTAAAAATACTTTTAATAAAATATTACTTTTCATCCAGTTAATAATAATGACTTTTTGGCCTTCTTTAATAATAATATTTTTTTATGTTATAAAATAAAAGTGACTTAGGACAACTTAAAGTATTATCATTAATTATTTTCATAATTAAATATTTTGAAAATGGGACAACATTTTCTTTGAGGAGCCAAAATCTATTTTCCATTTCCCCCCTCGTCAAAGTGACTTTTGGAGGGTTTCCCAGCTTGAGTAGCAACCATTTTTCTTCTTGGTGGGAAAATAAGGGTGGGAGATAGATCTTTGTGCATGGTATTGAAGGAATTGTTGTAAATTCTCTTTATACATTAGGATTGTGTCATTAGAGACCACACACCTAAAATCTAGGCTCATTGAGGAGGTCGTACCCCCTAAAGGGAGGTGAATAAAGGGCCTGATGCGATCAGTTCTATTGGTGAAATAGATCTTGCTAATTTGGGGAAGGAAGCTAGGTTGTTTGATGAGAGGGTGGGCTTGGGCTTTAGGAAAGGGTGGATGGGTTGGAGGTAAGAGAATTTATCTCTTAATTTTGGATAATTTAGATGGGTGGGTTCATAGTGCATTGTTTTATGTAGGTTATCTTGATTATCTTTATAATTATACACTTATGCATTTCCCTATTTTCCATCCATTCATCTAATCCTTACCTAATGTTGGACTTGTGATAAAAAAAAATTGAATCATTTGAAAGCTTGTTTCATAACCTCATTGACTACATGCAATGATATGAATGCTTATTCGAACTTGTGTCTTACCTTACCAATTGTTATGTAGGGAGATAGTTTTGAAGTGAAAAGGTTTTATTGTGTGTTTTAAAACTAATGATCAAGTGATCATTCTAGAATGATTCAATATTTTCTTATTTATATTGATTTGTTATTGAGATCACGAGCGACTGAAGATTCCAGACTTTTACGTTAGCATTTGATTGAAGATTTTCAGAATTGCATTGCTGAAGATTTTATCGATGATATCTGAAATGTATCATGCTAAATGATCATTTATGACTGGTGCCCTATTTTTAACAAATGTGATCATTAGGACTTGTATGAATGCATTTTGTATCTTATGAAGTTCACATGTTCCTAACATAATTGATTGTAAAATAGTTATTCCTCTTTCTCTCTCTCTAGTTTACCTCTATAGTAATGAGGCCAGGAGGAGGAAAGGGGGCTAGACAGATAAAAAATAACATACAGATTCAAATGTAACTCTTATGTACTTGGTGCATTTATGAATAATATACTTATCAGAGTTTTCCTAATCGTCTTTCAACAAGGGTGATTAACCTTCCTTCCTGGAAGACATTCATGTGAGTTGTTGGAAGTAGGAACAACTTGCAAACACAGGGAGAAGGTTGTCTACCCATTAGTTACGTTTGGTTTCTGTATTATTTTGTCTTTTGTTTACAAAGTTAATTTGATAATGAAATGTGTTACTTTTGTTTTAGTTGTGTTACTTGTTTAAGTTTTTCCTTGCATGTATTTTATTTCCTGAAACTGTGTATATATATTGTTCGTATCCCATAAATTCCTCCTAGGTTGACAATTGAAGTGTCTTAACATCAAAGAAAAATGAGGAACTCAGCTTCCCAAAACAGAAACCATGGTGTACTACCTTCCAACTGTTGAGGTGAAGAGGTGTTTCAAGTCTTCTATGTTGTGAGGGTGATCAATCACAAGCATAAATATGGCCATTGAGCTCATGTAAAATCATCTAGAGTGGTAGAATGCTTGTACAACTGAGTGTACGAGTGAAGTAAGTTGTCTTGATTGAGTTTCAGCATAGGGAAAGCTTGTGAGAGTAGTGTAGAAGCATTGTAGTAGTCCCACATTATTTTCACAGGCTCCATGGGAGCTTTTAGCTTATAATTCTTTATGATTTTGATTGACCTAAGGAGACATGGCCCCACGTTGCTGAAATTTTACCTCCTTGGATTTCTCGAGGGTAAATTATCATGTGTATCTCCCTTTATGTGACTATATTCAATCATTTGCTTGCTCCATTTTATAATATAGTTGCTATCAGGATTTGAAGCACTTCACATCATAATTCTATAAATATGTTTTTAAACAAAGCATGCAAGTAAAAACATAAATCATTTTTTGTCAGAATTAAGCATGTTAAGATCTGTGTTGATGAGTTAAAAATGGAATATCTAACCTTATTACATATCACTATCACCCAAGTACATTTTCTTTACCATCATCATCAAGGTCTCTATTGTTTTCCCCATTGTGCCATGTTGGAGTTTGTTATCTCTGCCTCAAACCATGCATGCAACTTGGATAGTTCTAAGTGCAAATCTGTCCATTCACTTAACTTCCTCTTCTTAGCCCCAAGATGAGATGAGGCAGCAAGTGCCATCTGTTGCTTCTTATGCATATCATTTGGTCAAGACATGGTCTTAAAGGGTGGATTCCCTGATGGCCCCTCAGTATGTTGTAATGTCCCCAAATGAGGCAATTAGGCCTAATTGGGGTTTACCCAAAAAACACTTGAATTAAATTGCCAAACACCTGAAATTTATGCTCCACAAACCAGCTAGCCCTAGCTAGATTTATAGAATACCCAAGCAAAACATGCCAAAATAACTCCACAAATAGCTAAAAAATATTTGGAAAACAATGTATCTTTTTGGGACCAAAATAAATTGGCGAAGTGGCTGAAAACACCCTTGCCAATAATTTAATTTTTATGTGAAGATACAACTGCATTTTTCAAGCACTAAACACCACAAAAACATCCACAAGTGGGTCACCCAAGTTACAAAAAAATTTAGTAATTTTTTGAATGTTCTTAGGGCATTGAATGGCCCTCAAACCCCTTCAAAACCATTCAAACACAAATTGCCCTAGCTGGAATAAATTAAATAAAATACTACCAAACCTTAGAAAAGGGTTTCTCTTGCACACCACCCTTCGGAAGGGGTCTCCAAGATTTCCAAACAATTCACCCCACTTGAAAAGCTTATACAAATAACTCTCTGAATTAATTTCTTTAATTTCAGCCCTCAATAATTTATTATTTACCTCAATCAGCTGAAACTTCAAAAATTTGTATCTTCCAAAATATTTGGAATTTCAATGCAAATGTTAGCTCAAAATGATCACAAAAATAGTATTTTTCAAACAAAATTAGAATCAAAATTTTCTCTCCATGAGAAGTCCATCAAAAGTAGTTCTGAAGTTACAAAAACCCTAGTTACAGCCCTAGATTCTTCCAAAATAAATAAAACTCTTCAAACCAAGATCACCCACCTTTTTGACCTACAAATCATGACTTTCCAGCTCTCTAAAGGGTTTGAAATAATTCTTTGATGTAGGAGGCATTCAAAATCACTTTTGTAGATCCACTTGAATACAATTATGCAAAATTGAAGTGCAATTATAGCCCTTGAATAGAGCTGCCCTATGTGGAAGAGTGTGGAAGTTTTTGCCCCAAAATTCTTTGGTGCACTTGAAGGTTTTCGTTCTCAAGTCTATTGTTCAAGCTTGACATACTTACACAAGAATTTCAATATCACAAATGTATAACCTTTTCAAATGAGTTTCCCTTTCTTTTTATTTCTTTCCTCCAATTGTGGCACCCAAAATAGAGAGGGAGAGTTACTTTTTTTGTTTTAATAAAAAGACATATTATAAGCTTCTTTATAAAAGCACTTTTAGGACTTAAGTACCCACGACCCTCAAAAGGTCTCAACTTAAGTGAAAATTAGACAAAAAACACTTTTTGGATAACTCAACTGAAAATTAGAATACTTACGTACTTTTCACCTTTTTTCTCTTTTAATAGCTCCCACATAGTTCCCTTCTTTTTATTTCCCTTAATCTTGTGGAAACAAAACCAATCTAAGAGTCTATAAGCAAGTTATGCTACAAAAGGGAACATTACAGTCTTCCCCACCCAAAATTGTTTGTCCTCAAGCAATTGCAAAAGCCATGGGGCTGTCCCCACATTTTTCATGATGCACTTATCAATTGAAATGGCTTCCCACTGAATAGAAGCTCCAACTTGAACTCCCCACTTGCTAAACATGTATCTTGGAGGTTGCCCCATGGTCCCCAGGTGTCATGACCATCCTCCAAGATTCCCTCATAACCCAAAAGACATAATACATGCCATACGGTTTTGCCTTTGATGTAGCCTCTCCTATAGATCAATGTGTCCTTAAAAGATGTTTCCAAAATTAGGAAATAAGTAGCAACGATCTCATCATAAAACTTACCTTGAGTGACCATAGCATATAGTGGTAACCTCTCTTGAATGTGTCTCAATCCCAGTGGCATGCTATCCCTCCTTGACTTCCTTTAAACATCTCTCATGCATAGGAAGAACTTTAGATTGGTCACATAAAAGCCTAAACGAACCCACCAAATAGGATTATGCTCCGATGCTCTATCAAGCCAAAACCGTGTTTCAACAAGGAAATTTTTAAAATTCACTATTGGCTGGATTTTACCAAAAAAAATCAGACTTTTGACCTTGTCCATACTGTTGTACCTGCCCTTTAAATTCATATTTTTCTATGTGGTGGATTTCAGTATGTACCTTGGTATGTGTCTTCTCTATTATGGGTTGTAGCATGCCTTCAAAGTGCCAAATGTTTAATCTTTTATGTGGCTGGACTTGTTTTGTTGACTCGAAAAATTTTAAACCAACAAATTCAGATTTCAAACATCTTTGCCCAACTCCTTCCCTTGGCTGCCATATACAAAGTAAATTGTTTTTGATGCCTAAAAGAATCCATAGGTAAGCCCAGCTATGGTTATCATTCCTTTGTAAATAGAAGGACCTCCTTTTCTTTCTATTCAAACCTTGTGAACAGCTGCTTGTAATTTTCATTCCTTCTAAGTTCAAGTGCGGTCTTATTTTCCTCATAACACCACTATTTCCCCTTTGGCAAAAAGGAGTAGGGTGTTCCCAAAAGCACATTTTGGGTTCCCCTTGGCAATCAATTCTCATATCATCCCTCTCAATATAAGTATGACCAAAATCAAAATTTGCAACACTTACCAATTGTTTTGTAGAGGGTTTCAATTAGAAATGAAGTGGCTGCATTTTAGTCTAGGGGCAGCCTTCTCTTCCATCTTCCTCATGCCAACCACATAAAATTCATACTCCCCAACCTGCCTTGTTTGGAAATTATCATATCCATTGCATTGCTTTTAGCCTTGGTAAGTGATCTCACTAATAGACCCTCACATGAAACAAACATGTTAGAAAAAACATTGGTGTTTAACAACACTTTTACAATTATGTCATCATGTTTTATCTTAACTTGGTGGTAGTGTGCCCTTTCTCTCTCCCCATCTCTCCTTGTGGTGGGAAAACCACTACTATATGTTTGGACCATCCCCATAGTGCTGGAAAGTGACAAGCTTACCTTCTTAGTGCCCATGCTTACCAAGGTGACTAATAACTTCAAGGAATACAAATTGAAAATATCAAAAACAACTACTTTGATCCATGTTTCATGATTTTCCTTGTCTACCTCCATCTTGGACCTATGCATGATGGCAACATTATGTTGATAGAAATCACCTAGATCCCATAGCCATGAGGGGTATTTGTCATGTCCTTTCCTTGAACTTACTTAGAAGACTTCTTCTTGAGTGTCCCTTACCACCTCCTCAATGATAGCACAAGCTTGGCAACTGAGGTAATGAAAGAACCAATCATGAAGAGAAAATATTTAATGCTTACCAAGTTGACAACTCAATTGTTTGCCCATCAAAAAATCTAATTCCCCTTCCTCTATATGCAAGGTGCATTCTTCTTGCAATCTGAAATTAGACAAGGAAAATGATGCATGAAAAGGGACAATACAAACACTTTTTTTCTTGGCATAACTTTCTATTAAGATATTCTTGTTCAAGCTTCCCTTTTGACCCTTTATAGGCTCATGAAGTTGTTAAACAACTTCTTTTTGCCAACTCGGAAGCTCTGATTTTTCTGTAACTTCCCCATTAATGTCAATTGTTTGCAACCCCATTAGTTGCTTCATAGTTTGTTGGAACTCTTTACTTGGCTGTCTTTTATGAAAAGCTTGTTCCAACCTTTTTTGGGTTACCAACATGGGTATCTCATTGCTTAAACCATGGAGAACAGTTTCCTTGTTGGCTGCCAAAAAAAAAATCTGATTTTTGCAAATTATGAGTGTATTCACCAAGGGATTGGAACCATTGGGCTCCAAGCACAACATCTATCTCCCCATGATCTATCACATTGAAATCTCCTTCAAAGGTATATTCACCCAAGGTTAGTCTTAACTCCAAAGTGCTAAAAATGCATGAGATGGAGGAGCCATCCCCCACAGGTTATCTCAAATCCACCATTTTCTTTAATGGGCAGCCTATGTCTTGCAACAAATTTAACATCTATAAAATTTTGAGTGGCTCTATTGTCCATTGGCACAATTACCTTTTTGCCTCTAATCGTTCCTTTCACATGGAAAGCATGGCATCTAGTGGCACTAGATAAGGTAGCAATCATCTCTTTCTTTGTCACATGTTGGCTATCCTCTTTTCTTTGATATATTTGCCCTTCAATTTCAGTTTAGTTTACCTCCACATGCTCATTTCTTTGCTCGCAATTTTTTGGTTGTTCTTCCTTAGGTGGCTGCTCTTCTATTCCCTTTTTACATGCATTTACTTCTAAATTTTCTATCTTCAATCTTAGCTGATTGCTCATCTCCATGGGCCCATAATTGACCAATTTTTTATTCTCAAATCTCAAGGGTTCTTTATTTAGTGGCTACCCTTCAAATTCAGCCTCACTTGCCATTGATTTTTTTGAATTTTCTGAGTTAGTTTTCAGCTGTTCACACCTCACAAAGGGGCTATGTTTGACTGAATTTTGGTCATTGGCAAATTTGTGGAGTGGCTGCCCCTAGTACAATTGGAAATTAGGCTCTGTTATTTGTTTTAAGGGATTCCTTTCATCCAATTGGGATTCCTTGTTATGTGCCATCATTGATTTTGCCGTAGGTGGGTCTATCTTCTTTCCAAATTTATCAACTATCTTTTCCAACAATTTTTCATGTGTCCCAATAATGCTATGTCCTTGTGTCACCCATCCATGATGCCAGCATTTGTGGGCAGCCCCATCCAAATGTTGGATGATAAAAATTAATGGTTCCTTTCTACCTCTAGGTCTCAAATCAAGGTACTCACTCACCTTGTCAACCCAAGCTCTTACTGGAATACTTGGATAACCATCAAAAGTTGGAAGAACCATCTTCCCCAAGTCATCATGTGTAGCTATGTACTCATGGTGCCCTTTGCCATATCTCAAATGTAACCAATACTTGAAACTCCTTCCCTTTCGGTACTGTGGTGCAAGTGCCAAGTATTCATCATAGTCTTTCATCAAATCCCAATGAATCAAAGGTTCATCTTCCATCCTGAAGGGTTGATTGCCATGATCTTGAGCCTGTGTAATACCATCCATCTTTCCTTTATCCATGTTATTGTTTGATATAAACTATAAATCCCACATATAGCCAAGATATAGCTCTAATACTATTGTAATGTCCTCAAATAGAATAATTAGGCCTAATTGGGGTTTATCCAACAAACCCTTGAATTAAATTGTCAAACCCCTAAAATTTATGCTCCACAAACCAGCTAGCCCTAGCTAGAAAATTTATAGAATACCCAAGCGAAACATGCCAAAATAACTCCATAAATAGCTGAAAAATATTTGGAAAATGATGTACTTTTTTTGGACCAAGATAAATTGGCGAAGTGGCTGAAAATACCCCCTGCCAATAATCTGATTTTTATATGAAGGTACAACTACATTTTTCAAGCACTAAACACCACAAAAACATCCACAAGTGAGTTGCCCAAGTTACAAAATATTTTAGTAACTTTCTAGATGTTTTTAGGGCAGTGAATGGCCCTCAAACCCTACAAAACCGCTCAAACACAAATCGCCCGAGCTAGAATAAATTAAATAAATACTACCAAACTCTAGAAGATGGTTTCTCTTGCAGGCCACCCTTCAGAAAGGGCCTCCAAGATCCCCCAAACAATTCACCCTAATTGAAAAGTTTATAAAAATAACTCTCTAATTTAATTTCTTTAATTTCAGCCCTCAATAATTTATTATTTACCTCAATCAGCTAAAACTTCAAAAAATTGGATCTTCTAGAATATTTGGAATTTCAATGCAAATGTTAGCTCAAAATGATCATAAAAATAGTAGCTTTCAAACAAAATTAGAATCAAAATTTTCCCTCCATGGGAAGTCTCTCAAAAGTAGTTCTGAAATTATAAAACCCCTAGTTACAGCCCTAGATTCTTTCAAAATCAACAAAACTCTTCAAACCAAGTTTGTCCGACTTGCAAATCATGAACTTCTAGCTCTCTGAAGGATTTGCAATAATTCTTTGATGAAGGTGGTGTTCAAAAACACTTTGTAGATCCACTTGCATACAACTATGTAAAATTGAAGCGCAATTACAGTCCTTGAATAGCACTGCTCTATGTGGAAGAATGGAGCTTTTTGTCCACAAATTATTTGGTGCACTTGAAGGTTTTCGTCATCAAGTCACTTGTTCAAGCTTGACATACTTGCATAAGAATTTCAATATAAAACATGCATAACATTTTCAAATGATCCTTCCCTTTCCTTTTATATCCTTCCTCCAATTGTGGCACCTAAAATAGAGAGGGAGAGTTACATTTTTCCTTTTAATAAAAATATATATTATAAACTTTCTTATAAAAGCATTTTTAGGACTTAAGTGCCCATGACCCTCAAAAGGTCTCAACTTAAGTGAAAATTAGATAAAAAAATATTTTTTGCATAACTCAACTGAAAATTAGAATACTCAAGTACTTTTCATATTTTTTATCTTTGAATAGCTCCCACATAGTTTCCTTCTCTTTTTGTCCCTAAGTCTTGTGGTAACAAAGCCAAGCTAAGGGTCTATAAGCAAGTTATGCTAAAAATGGGAACATTGCATATGCACAATATTTTATTTGATATCCATTATTGTGATCATAAAAAGTTGAAATAATGTATCTCCTTAATTAGATACTCAAATTTTGGAAACTGTGAACTAAATTATTTGCAATTATCCAATAAAATGACAAATGGAACTTTGAAGTTGAGTGATTCAAGCAGTGAATTATGATAAAGATTATCCATCCGTTAGCATTCTTGAATGTAATATATTTTGGACTTGAAAAGCATGTTATAAATGGATATGCACCTATTTCTCCACATGGTTCATAGACAATATTGTATTCCAAGGTGCAGATTGAAACATAGGAGGTTGAGGGGGGATGTGCTAAAGAATAATCTCCCTACAATTTCATCCTTATATTCTAGCCATGTAAGTTATAAGACACTTTTTAACATTAGGATGCTAATTTTATTGTGTGTGTAATGCATGAAAAGGTTTAGATCTTTGAAGCAACTTATCCCACATCCATGTAATTTAAAGCAACAAGAAAAAGTGATCATGTGAAGATTAAGACTTTCCTGTATTAGCATTATCATCAGGTCCATTGTCCTTCATTAAATGAATATAGTGTTTATTTGAATTCACCATACAACTGGACAAAAATTCAAAGTAGAATCTTCCAAAACATTGACCCTAGCACTGGACTCTAAATACACATCCATTGGGGTAGCTGCCTACCCCTTTAATTAGATTAAAACAATTCTTGTACAACCTTCATAGAAGTGATTAAATATGATGTTAACTCATAAACACTGTCAAGAACTGGTTTGGGAAAGAAAGCATCACTTCTTTCAAGTGTTTCTAGCATTTTGAATCATAACCTTGATTCAGAATATCAAGCCATAACTCAGATGCAATACAGTACCATCTTGGTAGTGTTGCACATTCACCATCAGACAACTTTTCAGACAAATTAAGAAGGTAAAGGGAATGCCACCAAATTTGAGGGTGGGCACCTTAAATGCCTGCTCCATCATTTTTAATATATCTCATAATAAGTAGGATATATGTTAGAAAAACAAATTTCCTGCTATCAAACCAGTACCCACATATTGTCATTATATCAGTTCAAATTTTTTCCAGTGTTTTCACTTTTGGGATGATGGAGAAAATAACTATCTTGCAGAACTCAACTCAGTAACTTTAATTAGCACATATATTGTTATGACCCTAACCTTCCACATGTCATTCTGTTTTGTTGGGTTATGGAGTAGCCAACATGTGGCATGCATAAACAGTGAGTAGTCATACACAAGTTTCTCAATTTATAATTTTTAGTTGGTCAGCTTCATTAGGGCTTTGAGGTCTCCCCAGTGTAATGTCTTATATATATATATGAGCTAAGTAGTTTGTTGTTAATCATCAACTTATGCATTCTATTCTTAGCTGAGAGTTTTTGGGAAGTCACACCATAAAATTGGCTCTGCTTTCATTTTGTGCTTGAACATTTGTAATCTGTTCATATGTATTTGGTGTAAGTACAAGGAGAGTGAGACCAACTAAGGTTTGCCTTTAATTTAGGTGTTGCAGGGGTTTAACCAATCACATGGACACACAAGCATTTCATCAAAAAATTCACTGTCTTACTACAAAGATCAATTCTTGCATTAATACACAGCGGAAATGCAAACAAAATTCATGCCACTATTTGGCTTATTTGCATACAATAACACATGGAGTAAACAAAGACTACCCCTCTAGTCCTACATGGAAGTTATGGCTTCAAATTGGCAGTCACACATTACTCAGACCAAGCAAAATGTAGAACATTACAATTCTGCTCCTATTCTCTATTTTTTCAACTGAGCCCCCTTCAAATGAACATCATTTGCTATGGGCCAAGATGAGTGACCCATGGTCTTCTTCCGGTTCCCCTACATATTCCTTGGACATTTCATTGTCCATCACAGGTATTTTTCCTCTCCAAATGGTTCAAGAAAGAATCCAAACCCGTATTTGCACCTACAGATAGTTCTGATCAGCATTACAAAATGCAAAGAAAAGAAAATGAACACTTTTTAAGCTTTGTAGACCCTATCGGGTTCTGAGTAGGTGCCTAAAACCATTAAAACTGTTTAGACCCAATCGGGGTCTGATTTTCCAATAATATGCTGGAAAACTATCATGCCTCAAGCAAAGACCTATTCGGGAGATGACTCACTAAATTCCACTATTAAAAAGGTCTTCGAAAGCTCTAAGACCTTGTTGGGAGTTTGGACAGTCGCCAAGAACAATTCAAAAGACTATGCCCCAGCCAACAAACCAAACCCAAGCAACACTAGAAATAAAAAAAATTAAACTGCCATAGATCCATGCGGTGATTTTGAACTCCGAGATGCACTGAGAAGTGCTTGTTTCCACCAAAGACCATTTTGTGCTTAATATTCCAAACTAGGACTATAAGAGACCATTTTCCCAGCTCTAGATTCCATAAGGCTTATAAATCCAAACACAACTGTAAAACCATTTCGAAGAAACCAAAGACCCAATCAGCGAAGAGAGTTCCGAGTAGCATAGTGGTGGTGGAGCAAATGAAGCATAGACCAAATTGACAAAAATTTCCTGAATAGCAAAGCATGTGCAAACTTAGAGTTTCAACGACCAAATTGGACTTTGAAACCTGATTATAAAGGCATATCCGAACAAAATTCAATCAAAACCCAATCGGGGTTGTAATACCCAATTAGCAAAGCCAAGGTGAACAGTCTTTTCATGACCAAATCGGTAAAGAGGCTGCCTATTACAACTACCATACCAAGGGATAACTGTGCAAAACTAATTGGGGTTATGAAACCTGATTTCCACTGCAAGCAACTTCTGCCTGTCCAAGACCTAATTACAATTGCAACTCCATCAATTCAAAGATGAAGTCTTACATTCAAGCACCAAGGCAACTGATCACTTCAAGATGAATATTTGAAATACAAGGTGATGTCACCATCATGAATCCACTAAGTACAAGGACAACTTGGCATGAAAACTAAGAAAACTACCTCCAAACAAAACACACCCAACCAAGGCAAAAGCAAAGCAAACAACCAGAAAGTAAACTCACTCTGTTTGTGATGATGCAAGATTACTCAGAACCTTGAATACTCCTACATCAGTATTTCAGATCTGAGAGCTGCACATTTCATCTATATCACTGTTATATGAATATATGTTCTATTATTTTTGCTAATCTTTGTTGTTGATATTGTGCAATTCTGTTATGCAATCTATTGGATATGTTATGTTCTACTGTTGATATTGGGAGCATTTGTTGTTTATTATGTGAGATCTACTAATGTGCCCTTACTGAATATGGTAAGATCATTCCATACATGTTTAAAGCCTTAAAGGTCAATTTGTAGCTTAATTCACACATTACATTGATACAATCAACCGATGTCATTACATGGCTTTAGAGATGGATCAGTCAAATGACAAGAGTGTAAAAACCCTAGCAATTTTGGCCTTTAATTTTTAGTTCTGACCATTCAGGAATTTTGTCAAACACTTGTCTTGCAACTATCTATGACTAGTATGAATTTTATGATTTGTCTTCTTTGAGTTCATACGTTGCTAATGATGTTATTGAATTGTTTTAACAATGCTAGGTTGTTATAGAAATAATATACTAGTTGTTTCAGTCCATTGGCATAGATATAAGTGATTGTATTCATTAAGACAAACACTTTCCATGCATCCCAATCATCCACTAGGCATTTATGCAAACACTTGGCAAGCAAAGGCTCTTGACGAATTATGCAAATCACTATATAAACAACCACCTTCAGCGAATAGGCATTTTCACAAACATTTGGCATGCATACTCAAATGAGAAAATACAATCTAAGAATATGCTTAACTACAAAGGCAAATGGCTAGCAACTTATTACTCCAAACTTGTATTATGATGTTCAATACAAAGACATTACAACATGGCCAAGGCTCTTGGCATTTACAATGATGTCAAATATTCTAATGTTGATATGAAGTGCACCTACAGCTGCAACTCAAAACCAACCTATATGCGATGATATGATGAACAAAACATATAGGAACTTGATTTAGAATGATGTGCCCTTGATAGCAGATGATGGAAACCACAATAGAGATGCCAAACAAGCAATACTCAAGCTAAGTCGACCTCTTATGCAAATTGTCCCTATTCTAGCAACAATGTAAAGATAAAATAAATGCCAACATTTTCCAACTCCCTCAAGTGCCAAACGTTGTTGTCATGACCCTAGGAGAGATGCACCCTAGGTGAGAAGTGAAATCGTTGTCTTCTTGGACCTCCACAAACAAATTTGTCCCTTCTAATGGCACCCTTGTTGACTGATTGGTGATTTCCAGATTGCTGCTAATTAAAATCAGACCACCTCCACAATGAAAAATGCCAAGTAAAGATCACCAATCGATGCCAAGAAGATATGCAATGATCTCCTAAACAAACTCCATAAATTTGGCCCTTGGCCAATAATTTGCTCCAATGAGATGATTGAAATATCACCTCCCACTTTGCAACAATATCGGTTGATAGTTTCACAGCCTCAAAGTTGCCAACCAAAGAGAGCTTTCGGTCTCAATGATCGAATGTAGAAGCCCTAGGCTTCACAATAAACTCAATCAAATGCCAATATAAAATACTTGGATGCTCAACAATGGGCCCTTAAAATCCTTTTATTCTTTCTTGGAGGAGTTCACACACTTTTCTTGTCAATGTGGGATAAAAGATATATTTTCCACTTTACTTTTTATTTGACTTTATAATATAATATTTTATTTACGTCACTTTTTTAAATTAATTAAATATAAAGTTACCTTTTAATTTTTAATTTATTTGATAACTTTATAAATAACTTAATACCACTTTTAGATTTAATTAAAATAATCAATTAGTCATCCTCATGAAATATCATTATTTTGGACAACTTAATTAATTACTTTAATTAAATTATGCTACCTCCAAAATGGGGACATTACAAAGAGCCAATATATTGTGTTTCAAATATATGATTCTAGAATTCGAGTCAACTTTAGCATCTATTTAAAAAGGAATAGTAATAGATAACCAATCCAGGATAAACATACCAAATCTAGCGTCTATTTAAAAATGAAATAGTAATAGAGAATCAATCCAGGATAGACATACCAAATCTTTCAAGTTGTCTGCAATTGAGTTAATATTTGACCACTTCCGTATCAAAACACCAAAAATGATTTAGCATCCCAAATTAAAATTTCAAGGTAGCATCAGTTTGAGCTAAAAGTATTTCATGAAATCACCTTTAAAAAACAATGAAGCTAAACTTAAGAGTAAGAGAAACAAGCATTCAATGATCTACTTAAGGTTCTGCATTTGAGACTATTAAATCTTACAAAATATATATGCAAGGAATGTATCCATACAAATAGATTAAAGCATAATTAGTCATAGTAAGAAATATGGCCAGCCAAAATGCTACAACATAATAGTAACTAGTAAAGAGTCGCAAAGATGGTAATTGCAATCTGAAATTTTCAGGCAACCTTTAATTATATAAACCCTTAGGGCCATTGTCACATCATAAAGAGTCAATCTGTAAAGAAACTTATGGTTATTGCCATGAGCTGCATTTCACAATTATATTTGACTGTACAGCTATTCCCATTGTTGCATGATTTGTTTTATTTGGTTTCTAGTAGGGTTCTTGTAAATTGAGGTATTACTGATGGGCATCGACATAAATCCTTTAATTCATGATAGTTGTAGTTGCTAGCTGGGAATATAAAGTGCCATGAGTCAAGTAAAAATTTATAAGGAGTCTTAAAAGGAATTTTACTAGATCCCACCATGTGACCAGGGGAAAATTGCGTGAATAGGATATAATGCACCATTGTCCAAGGTTCATTACTCTTATGCCAAATCATAAGTAGACTAGTTTTATTTAAAACTTTTGTTGTAAGACAAATATACCACAAAATCACCCTGATAAAGGGGTTAGATCTAATAAAACTTGTAAAGAGTGAAATTGGAAACCCCAACCAATAGAAGAGTGAAATTGGAAACCCATAGCGACTAAAGGAATTTTATCCTTATGATTCATGAATATGGACAATCTATGCAACGAATTAAGATAGCCTGCAACTTATCCTACCTAATAGATCCAAACTTGGAGAAGGTAAATCAACTAAAACCCATTGGATATTAAGTTATGTCAGGACATGATTAATTGAATCCATTAAACCTAACTAAAGGAGCACTTATCACACAACATCAATGGAGAGGGTTCCAAAGCCTCTAGGCAATCAATATAATGTAATAACCATAACTAGATCTCTAATAATGGAATTAATCTAATCTAGTGTTACTAAAGCTTGCAACAGAATAAGGGTGCTTGTTAAAACAAAACTAAAAGGGGTAAGGAACCATGGTAGGCAAATGAAGGCCTACGTTACCTAAGATGGAAATGACAAGTTTGGATAACCCTATAGCCACACTGAGTTTAAGAGTAGAGGAGATCGAAACAAGGAGTTATACATTAAAAACTATTAATTATGCAATATCTATCTATTAAATAAAAGAGCTAAGGTTAGAAATACTAACCTTGAATAGAATCTGTCGAGCCTTAATCTTTCCCTTGGCCAATGGTGCTTTTCAAGATGTTGTTGTGGTTGTAAGGATCACAATAGTTGAAATTAGCTCTAGGCTAAAAGAATTCTCCTAGTTGCATCCAAGACTCCACAAGACAAGCTATTTCCCTTCAAGACAAGATCTAAGCAATGACTTTTTCAAATGTAGACTAAAGTAGAATTGTGAGTAATAATAGTGCAAAAAATGAATGTTCCTCTCTATTGGATTGAAATGGGACTTGTATTTATAATTATGAATGATCCTAAACCCTTTCAAAATTTTAGCCAACAATATCGACCCACCTCGACGTAGTTTTCAAGGTTACCATTTACTTTCGAACTAGGTTCTTCTATAATTTTAGCCGACAATGACAACCCGCCTCAATGTAGTCTTAAAAGTTACCATTTATTCTCGAACTAGGTTGACCCAGTTGCAAGCATTCACTATGACTTTCAAACTACATCGACCTGGTCTGACCTAGTTCAAATTTTGGTGGGAAACAAAATATACTACATTGACCTAGGTCGATATAGTAGGAAAAGATTAGTCTTGGCTTAGGCACTATTACAAAGAATATTACTTAGGGGATTAATTTGAGGGAAAATATAATGGATATAGGCATGATAGATAAACGTTTCTCACAAAGCACCATCGGTTTGCCCACCCCTTTCCCAGTGCACCTTTTAATGCATGCACTTACAGAGATTGAAACTCAACAGGTTGCCGCAAGAGAGAAAGTGTCGATAAATGATAAAGTTTAAAAATATTGTGTGTACATATGCCCCACTTGAAGCTCATCATGTCTCACTAGAGTGTAACATGGGATGGTTCTTCGTGAAAGAACATAGCAATACATTAATCGAGCTAACAAATTCCAGTAGAAAGCAAAAAATAAATGAAAGTGAATACTTTTGTATATACGTACCTTCACTTACCTTGTTACTATGGAAGAGAAGCCATGTGTAAAGCAGATGAAGAAAGGCATCTAGTGTGTTGAACAAAATACAAACCTAAAAAATAAGATAAAATTTTGATAGTATATAAACCACTTAGGTTGAATATTGTGCCCACTGAGTGCGGGTCCACAAGTATTTTATTAATCTCAAAAAATCAAGTACATAGAAAGGGTGTCAATATGTAGTTAACCCTTTTTACAAAGCAAGACATAAATATATAGCTTTTACCTCATACCAGTAAAAACCAGCCAACTCCTACAACCAACTATTTATGGGAATGCAACTCGTAAGATAGTTTTATTTATTAACACATATAAAACTAACCTAATAAATCTAATTTAATTTATTTACGGGGATGTCTTTATAAAAAAAAAAATGCTCCGTTTACATTTATTTAAATTAACTTACCAAAATCGTAAGCTAAGTTAAGACTTTGGAACAAATCCTAACAAACCCCCCTATGATCCAAAATCAGTTCTTTGGACCCATGCCAAACATTTTTCTAAATTTTTCAATTTTGATTCTGTCAAGGAGTTTTGTGAAAATGTCAGGTGTCTGATCAACAGTTGGGCAATATATTGGATCAAGTGCTTTCTTCGCCACCGGCATTCGCAAATAATGATATTTGACATCCATATGTTTTGTTTTGGCATAAAATATTGAATTCTTGGACATCTTGGTTGCACTCTAATTATAAATGTATAACTGTGTAGGAGCAATCTGAGAAATTTGAAGATCTTCAAGAATGCGCCGTAAGTAAACAATTTCTCTGGAAGCATCCCATTCTGCAATGTACTATGATTCTACTGATGAATTTGCCACTGTATCTTGCTTCTTACAACACCATGCAATGGTAGTTGAACCCATATGCATAGTGTATCCTATTGCGGATACTCTGTCATCCACACATTTGTCAAAATTTGCATCACAATACCCAACAAGTTTGAAGTTCTTGTTGTGGCAGTACTCAAGGCCATATGTTTTTATTCTCTGAAAGTAATAAAGTACTCTTTTTGCTGCATGCCAATGAATTTATCTAGGCTCATGCATAAACTAAGATGAAATTACAACTAAAAATGATATATCGAATCTGGTAGTCATTAAATATATCAAACCTCCCACTAATTGTCTATATTTGGTGCCATCAAAAAAGGCACTATCATCATCCTTAGACAATTTCAAGTTACTTTCCATGGGAGTGGGTAGGTTTGCAATCACTTATGCCAAACCTATTTAACAACTCAAAAATATACTTAATTTGTGAAATGAAAATACTATGCTCTTTCTAAGTTACTTCTATGCCAAGATAGTAGTGAAGAAGTCCAAGAGCTGTCATCTCAAACCCCTCTTTTAATTCCTTCTTCACAGACTTGTTATGGTTTTCATCATTGCCTGTGATAAAATAGTCATCGACATAGAGAACAAGAATCACCAATTTCTTCCTCTGCACTCGAAAATAGAGAGTATCATCAGATTGTAATGACCCTTACTAGTAGGATCACAAAAATCACTGATTTTTGTACTTATGAAATTTCATCAAACAGTTGGTAAGCAAACAAGTATACTGCTGAAAGTAAATGTCTGATTGTAGAAATGGTTAAGCAACAAATTTACTCAATTCAAATATGCAAAATAGTGCCCAATCTATATTCATTTCATGAGATGTAACTGATTATAATAGATTACAACTTTTAGACTTTACAAAGCATTTGGCACTTTTAGATCTACCACAACTTATGCAATGCAAGATAGTTCCACTACTCAAAACATTTGATGTCTTATATAACTGGGTACAAATGACTGTAATTATTAACCATATGAGATATAACTGATTACAATCTTGCCAACATCATGCACAACAGATCACTCTTCATGAAGAGCGATTTACAATGCTGCTGTAGAAACAGTGATACGATAAGATGCAAAACTGATTTTAAAATGCAAATGTTTGCAATCTAAAAAAAAAACCTGGATCGATGGCTGGAAGTAGCTAACCCAACAATGTGAAAGACCAATCGATTGCTCCCAAAATCATCATATTTTGTCCTCAAAATGCAGTGCCTCTTCCCCTTATTGATCTGTGATTCTTCTTCAAGCCAAGCAAAATTGAACCTGGACTATGAATGCTGATGTCCAAATTATTGAAGTCAATGATGAAACTGGAACAATTTGAGAATGCCAAACCCTATCCGTACCTTGCTATAGGTATAGGCCATACTTGTACGGTACTATATAAAAAATATATAAATTTTTATCTCCACTCAACACTGCCAAAAATGGTAAATTCAGAGATGCCAGGGCTCTAGGGATGCAATGAAATTGGTGGCATGGATTTGGGACCAGTCTTACTGGCACAATGATGGCAAATTGTGATCCCAGGGAGATTTTTGAAAATCACCAGTTGATATCAGATTTGCAATGAATCTCCTTGTGAAGCCCTCCATTTGAACAATGATGCAATCTCCTCACCAAATGACTCCAAAAATGTTAACTCTCAAACTAAGTCTGAATACTCCATGAAGCTCAACATGAAATGGCTAAATACCACTTCCAATGTGCAACCCTTCGAAAGTTATTTCACTTCCTCAGTTATGCAATCTCTTGAGAGGTATCGTTCTCAAGGATTATGCTGAATATTTGCAGACTATCAAGCCCCACAAATGCTCAAGAAGACTCAATGAGAAAATAGACTCGGATGCCAAATGAGAGACCCATGGGGTCTATTTATGCACTTTTTGGAAACTTCTTCTAGAAGCCCTCTTACTTTTTCTAGAAGTATCCATAATATTCTTATAAAATCTCATTGCACTTTTTAGCTAAAAAGTAACTTTATAAAATAAAAGTGCACCTTAATTTAAAAATATAACATTTTGGCCCCATATAAAAAGTAATAATAAAATATAATGTCTCCAAGAGCATAATGAGCCATCCAATCACCAAATAAATGCAAAAATGACTCTCTCATCACCACCATCTGCCTACGAGAGTCTAGAATAGGCAAATCCACATAAAGTGTCATGTCATACTAGAGAGGGGACATGACAGTCCGCCCCTCCTAAAATTGCTTGGCCTCAAGCAATCTCAATGCTGGATGCTGCAGAATGGCCTCACCCTCCCAAGTAGCATCCTTAACAAGTAAATCCTTCCACTTAATTAGGTACTTGATCACCCACCTGCGAAGTTGCTTCTCTCTGCTATCCAAGATGGATTTTGGAACCAAGATCAACTTCCCCTCATCATCCAAGGGAGGTAACATTGCAAAAGGCATCACACTCTGACCCAACGCCTTCTTGAGGCATGACACATGGAATACATTATGCACTCTGCTATTTGGTCGGATGTGCCCCATGGCTTGAAACTCCTTAATGGTCCTCTCAATCTCATCCTTTAGTCACTTTGGGTGTCAGTATGGTGTGATCATGACAGGCTTAGCGCCTTCCTCCAGTTCAATAATATGCTCAATGCCTCTATCTGGCGGTCTACCTGGTGGAATCTTGATGTATGCCTTCTCATATGTAATTCTCAACTTTTGAATATCAAGATGATATTCAACCTTGTGCTACTCCTCATGTGTAAGCATCAAGGTACAAATAGCTACCCACTCTATATCATTATGCCTGGCTAGCCTCTCCATCCTCCTAAGTGTAATAGTCCTAACATCACTATTACAAATAGCCTTTAGCACATGTGTTATGCCATTTACCTCGAACCATATCTCCATATCCTTAAGTCTCAAGGTAATCTCCTCCAACGAATGTAGCCACTGCATCCCAAGCACTATGTCCATGTCACCCATGCTGACCACATGATAATCTACCTTGAACTCATAGTTGTTCAAGCGTAACGGTAGATCACATACCATCCTGTCACATTAAAGAGTATATCCATCAGCCACCTTAACTTTCAGTCCCTCAAACTCCTCAGTGGTAAGCCCACACCTATCTGCAAAGCGTGCATCAATAAAGTTGTGCATGGCACCAGTATCCAAGAGTGTAATAACCTTTCATCCTGCCAAGACACCTCTAAGTCTGAAAGATCCCTCTCTCTAAATACTAGATAGACATGTCTCCAGTAAATGTAACCCTGGTTCCTCCCTTCCTTCAGCATTATCTACCCCTTGTTCCTACTCTGCATCATCAGGATCATGGTACTCTGAGTTGTCTGAATTTGAGCCCTCATAATAAGCCCACATCACCCTGTTGGCCTTTCCCTTAGGCCTCATAGGACAGTCATGTCCAAACTCATAGGGACCCTTGCAATAGAAGCATAACTTCTTCTTACGCAGGTCATTAAGCATCTCCTTATCCAAGGGTGTAGCTGACTTGCCTTTCGTGTCATCATCCTTCTCTTTACCTTTGTTGAATCCCTCTTTATTATCTCTGTATGATGAAGAGCCCTTTGAACCGAACCTGTTTGATGGTGCTGCAAGTTCCATACTATGGCTTTTCTTCATGGCTTCCTGAAATGTGAGAGGATTAAAGGTCTTAACCCACCCTTTGAGTGGTTCAGTCAACCCTTCTATAAATAAAATGACTAGCCTATGCTCTGAAATATCAGGTACCATTGCTACTAGCTTATGGAAGTCATTAATATAAGCATCAAGGGAACCATGTTGTTTTAGTTGTGCCAATTCATGGAAACTCACCTCAAGATCTTTGACATCAAAGCTTTCAATCAACCTGTTGGTAAACTCCTCATATGTAGTGATGGTTGTGTCCAAGAGTGACTAACCCATGATACCACCACTCGTGAGCAGCTCCTTCAAGATGTAGTGTGGAAAATCTTATGGCATCCTCTTCAGGCATTGGTCTCAAAGAAAGATAATTATCAAGCTTTTGAACCCAAGACCTAGCTGTGCATTTGTTACTTCCATCATAGTAAGGCATGGAAATCTTACCAAGTGTTTGTTGATAGTCAATCCTTGGAGCATAGCGATCATTTCTTCCTCCTCTCTTATTTCTTTGATTCATGAATTGATCAAATGTCCATATTTCTCTCATATTTAGAGGGAGAGTGGTATACTCCAAGTAGGCCTGTCTAGCTTCGTCTCCAAATGGCGTAGCTGGAGCAGCATGTGATTGTCCTTCTCTTGGTGTAAGGGTGGGAAAAAGAAGCCTAGAGGCTGATCCTCTAGTGTTTCCAGCGTGTTATATTGACCTTTCCTCATTAACTCCACTATGTTTAGCTGTGTGTTGATGATTTTGATTTGGAATGGCTTGTTGATCCAATTTTCCTAATAAGCGTGACATCATATTAAGCATAGTGTCAAATTTTCTTTCAGTACTTGCATCTCTATCTTCCTCTGCCATATTTTGAACTGATTTGTCGGTGTCTCTTAATGCTTCTGACAATGTATCCCCTTCAATTTGAGGATTCTAATTTTGTTGTCTCCATTGTTCCCTGCTATAATATCTGATTTCTCTCTCACTCATCTGTTGTTTAACTGATCACAGGATGGCAAGATGATGGTTCTGATACCACTATAATGACCCTTACTAGTAGGATCACAAAAATCACTGATTTTGTACTTATGAAATTTTGTCAAACAGTTGGTAAGCAAACAACTATACTGCTGAAAGTAAATATCTGATTGTAGAAATGGTTAAGCAATTTGGAAGTAAAACCTCACTTCAAATATGCAAAATACTGCCTAGGATGGATATACATAGCATGAGATGTCTCTCTTTCCAATAGCATGACAAACTTTTTGACTTTTCAAAGCATGATGGCACTGTCAGATGGACCACAACTTGATTCTTAATGCAATGATAGTTCCACTACTCAAAATATTCAATGTCACAGGAGATAACTGGGTACAAATGACTGCAATTATCTAAACCTATGAGCACTATAACTGATTACAATTTTGCTCAAGAAATAATGTACAACGGTATCAATCTTCATGAAGAATGCATTTACAAACTTGCTATAGAATTCTTCATACCAACCTAAGATGCAAAATAGATTACCATAAGAATGCAAATGTTTGCAAGTCCTAAAACAACAACTTCAGATTGATGGCTTTAGAAGTAGCTAACCCAACAATGTCAAAGACTAATCGATTGCTCCCAAAATCATCATATTTTGTCCTCCGAAGAAGATTGTGAATCAATGCAAAGAAGCGACCCTGATGCAGTGCGCTAATCTTCATCCCTTAATGATCTACAATTCTTCTTCAAGCCAAACAAAATTGAACCTGGACTGCGAATGCTGATGTCTGAATTATTGAAGCCAATGATGAAACTGGAACAATCTGAGAATGCCAAACCCTGTCCGTACCTTGTTGTAGGTATAGGCCATACTTGTATTGTACTGTATAAAAAATATATAAATTTTTATCTCCACTCAACACTACCAAAAATGGTAAATTCAAAGACGCTAGGGCTCTAGGGATGTAATGAAATTGGTGGCATGGATTTGGGACCAGTCTTGATGGCACAATGATGGCAAATTGTGATCCCAGGGAGATTTTTGAAAATCACTAGTTGATATCAGATTTGCAATGAATCTCCTTGTGAAGCCCTCCAATTGAACAATGATGCAATCTCCTCACCAAATGACTCCAAAAATGTTAACTCTCAAACTAAGTATGAATACTCCATGAAGCTCAACATGAAATGGCTAAATACCACTTCCAATGTGCAACCCTTCAGAAGTTATTTCACTTCCTCAGTTATGCAATCTCTTGAGAGGTATCATTCTCAAGGATTTTGCTGAATATTTTCAGACTATCAAGCCCCACAAATGCTCAAGAAGACTCAATGAGAAAATAGACTCAGATGCCAAATGAGAGACCCATGGGGTCTATTTATGCACTTTTTGGAAACTTCTTCTAGAAGCCCTCTTACTTTTTCCATAATACATCTTATAAAATCTTATTGCACTTTTTAAATAAAAAGTAATTTTATGAAATAAAAGTGCACCTTAATTTAAAAATATAACATTTTGGCCCCATATAAAAAGTAATAATAAAATATAATGTCTCCAAGAGCATAATGAGCCATCTAATCACCAAATAAATGCAAAAATGACTCTCTCATCACCACCATCTACCTACGAGAGTCTGGAATAGGCAAATCTACATGTAAAGTGTCATGTCATACTAGAGATGGGACATGACACAGATTCACTACGTTGAAAGCCAATTGTAAGTATGAATCCATTTTTTCATACCAAGCCCTGGGTACTTGTTTAAGCCCATAGAGAGCTTTGATCAATTTACATACTTTGTGCTCTGCACCCACTTTCTCAAAACCTTGGAGTTGTTTCATAGATACTTCTTCATGTAAATCACCATTCAAAAAAATGCTTCTAACATCCATCTGATGTACTTTCCAACCATTTTGTTCTACTAAAGCAAAGACCATATGAATAGTGTGCCATTTGGTAGTTGGTGCAAATGTTTCCTCATAGTCAATACCTTCTTGTTGCACATTACCTTTCACAACAAGTCTTGCCTTATGTTTATCAATGGAGCCATTTGATTTATACTTAGTCTTATAAACCCATTTGCATCCTATGGGTTGAACATGTGGAGGAGGATCAACCAAAACCCAAGTATTATTGTTAAGTATTGCGTCATACACACTTTTCATTCAGTATTGCCAAACTAAAACATGTTCAGTGGAAGCCTCAAAAGTAGATGGCTCAGTGGAAGTAGTAACAACCATTGCATAGTTCACCTATTTACTAGAAATCCTAAGACTTGTTAGACCAACTTCAGCAGCTTTCAAGTCAGAAAAAGTACTTTGAGCCCATTTTGGATATTTGTTCAAATTATTTAGATTGGGGACACCAGAATTCTCATCATGTGCACCATTCAAAGGAAAACTTAGATAATTTTCAACATTTTCTAAGACATCAACCTATGAAATAGGAGATGGAGAGGAAATAGAAGGGATATTAGTCTCATACCACAACCTATGAGAATTGGCCTCATTATTCAATCCCTTATCATGTTTTGCAATCTTCCTCTTTAACCTGTCAAATTGAGAATCAATCTCTGCAGTGTTCATAGTATCAAATTCATCAAATACCACATCCCTACTCACTATGAATTTGCCTGTATCCTATGCAAGCAAACGATACCCCTTTTTATTTTCTAAATATCCAAGAAAGATGCATTTTTGACTTCGTGGTTCCAACTTAGTTATATGTTCAGTGGGAACTAAAGCAAAACAAAGGAATCCAAAAACTTTCAAGTGTTTAACTTTTGGTTTAAACCCATACCACCAAACCTCATATGGAGTTTGTCCCAAAAGTGCAGCTGTAGGGGACTTGTTTCTCAAATACACTGCAGTACCAATGCCTTCGACCCAAAACTTATCATCGAGTTGTTTATAGAGCAACATAGCTCATGATGTGCCCTCCAAAGTCCTATTCATTCATTCAGATACTTCATTCTACTGTGGAGTGTAAACATTATTGTATTGTCAATGAATTCCATGTTCCTGAAAATAATCTAAAAATTCATTTGACATATACTCACCACCATTGTCTGAACGAAGAGTGGCCAAGTGTGAACTTGTTTCTCTTTCAACTAACTGTAACTGTTGACAAATCTTCCACAGGGCAGATTGTCTCTTGCCATTCAAAATATTCACGTCTCTAGCCAAAGAAGAAATAATACATTGGGCAAGAGGTAGACCAATTGAAATAACTCATTTGCAAAGGACTTAAGTCTGTGAGAAATTAGACAAGGATAGAGGACCAAGGAGGAGCCAGAAAATCAAAAGCGCAGGGTTAGAAATGGCACAAAGCAATGGAAATAACAAAGGAAAGAACCTAAAACAAAGGAATACTTCAGAGAGTTTACAAAGGGAACACCCACAACATTGCAAAAGTCCACCCAAAAGCAAAAAAGCTGAAAGAATAATTCCTTCAGACTTATTTCCTTTGAACTCATTTCCTTTGGACAGTCCATGGGATTGCAAAAGGACTTTAGAAGGCAAAAGGGGAACCCTGCAAAAATTTGAAGGGCAAGATACCCTTCAGAAGGGTCATTTTCAACAGTCTCGAAGTGCACCTACCCTTTGGGAAGGTACACGTCAAATTTGGGACCCCTACAAAAAGCCCAGGTGCCCTATAATTTTTTTGAAAAGGGCACAAAAGAGGGACACGAGCCCTTGCAAAGGGCCCCTAGTCGGCGATAGGACCATTGCAATTTTTTTGAAGGGCACAGAGGGAGAGCCACAAGCCCTTGCAGAGGGCACTTGGTCGGTGCCTGGACCTTTGTGCATTTTTTGAAGGGGAAATTTTTCCGAAGGCAGTCAAAGACAAAAGACGAAGGATTAATTCCTTCAGACAAATAGTCTGAAGATATTCGGAGTGGTCCAAAAAAAAATCCAACAGAGCAAAAAACAAAGGCAAAGAACAAAGCAAACCTTCGTGCTTTTTATCCGAAGGAATTCCTTCGAAAAAATAGTCTGAAAAAATTCGGATCGGTCCTTGCAAAAAACCCGACAGACCATAAACCCGAGCAAAGGAAAAGAAAAGACGTATATCCTTTGGGAAAAAGATCTGAAGGAATTCCTTCAGACTTTTTGTCCAAAGGAATACTTTGGAGGATAAAATAGAGACAAGGAGAATTCAAGCACACAATTTGTCTGATGAAAATCGTTCACAGGGAAAGTCCAAACACAGAAGAGTCCGAAGGAACAAATTTGACAAAATTGGCAAGCATAAAGCCGAAGGAAATCAAAGGTAAAGTCAACGAGAATTTTGAAGGAAATAAGAAGACTAAGGTGACATCTCGCAAGATGTCAAATTTTGACTGCGGGAAGTAACCATTGAAACAAAGGTAAAGCCATAATTCTGAAAGAATTAAACCACGGGAAGTTGACCTCAGATTAAGCGATGAGAAGTTAAGAAAAGGCCAAATGGAGGAAATATAGACTAATACATCCAAATATAGAATCCCACCAGAAATAGACATGAACAGGCAGACCAGAATAGGATAAAATAAATGCAAGCAAGGGCTATTTTCAATCGACCAATCAAATCTTCAGTTGACTAGTTGTTGAAGTCCTACTCATCTCTGGATCAACTCATGCATCTGAAGGTCCAACTCAACTTCAACTAGAGTTCCAAATTCAAACGTCGAGTTGACTATTCTCGATTTAGAGTTGATTAATTGTTAAATGCCACATCTACTAGGAGTTTCCCATGCAAAGGAGAATGATCTCTTCATCCAACTCAGCTTATCAGACGACCAACTCAACCTTTCAAACGTTCCAACTCAGCATCAAACAACTCACATAGAGTTCTAAAATTGAAATTGGCATGGATCTCCATGCAAAGAGAGGTGGACGGTTCAAAACAAAGACAAGTTCACTTCCTCAAGCACAAGAAGCTTCATGCAAAGACAAAGAGAAAACATATTTTATTGAAAGGCCAAGTCAACCTTGAGTTAATCTAAGTTAGTCCTTCTCTTCAAATTTTCAATGCCAATCTTTGGCTCTTGTAATTCTCTATAAATTGGCTTTCAGCCTTGATTAAAATGATCCCTCTCTTGGCTAAACTAGACTCGGCCATTGGTGAGTTGTGTAATCTTTTCAATCAATAAAAGGACTGTACTTTCATATTTCAAGTGTTGGCATAGTGTATATTCATTCAACAATTTGCATAAGTGGTAGATTTTTCTCCCTTCCCAAATTTTAATTCATACCTAGTTGTTAGATTATCCTTATGCAAGTCATGTTTAGTGTTCTTTATGTCTTTTGCTGAAGCTGTAAGTGGATGTTAGGTGGCTGCAAAGTGTCTTGTATCAAACCTCTCTCCATCATTTTCCCTCATGTTTTGGTCATTGGATCGAACCTTTTCATGAAATACTTATGCATAAGTGATTGACTAAAATCAAAGGTCTTCCTTTTCAATTGTTTGTTCAATGTTCAATGTTCCATGTTGAGTGGATAAATCTTCTGGTGTATCACCCTTTTAGGTAGGATTTCCCCTTAAAGTTTCCTTATCTCTTTTCCATGGTAGTTCGCAGCATAGAGTAGAGATCCTCATTGATACATCATACAAGAACCAACCTTCTCCTGAGGTTCTTCTCACCATTGAGGCACCCACTCTCGTGAGAAGATCTCATTGTTTCAATCGGATAGAGGACTAGCCATTTCACGCAAGTCTTCGATTCAGGGCGCAGCTCTAGGTTGACAACAGTTTTTGGCACACCTAGTGGGACCTATTTTTTCTGGTCTTAATGAAATTGCAGTTGTAGCATTGTTCTTCAAGAAGTATTTGGTGATTCCAAGCTCAATCAATTGCTTCTAATAATTCAAGACAGTTTCCATGTAAGTCTATTTTTATTGCATTATTGTGAATGAATTTTCATGGCTGTGTATGAAGAGAATTCTTATGCTATGTTTCCTTATTAGCTGAATGATGGATCATACCAGCCTGGTCATGATACCTATGAGCCTTTTTATGAGTCTAATCAGCATTATCAAGAGTATTCTCAAAGCTATGTTGAGCCTTATCAAGTTTCTCATGATCCTTATTATCAAAAGCGTGAATCTTACCTTCTTTGTGAGCTATATCAGTCTCAGGACCAGATTTCATCTTTCCCATATGGCTATGATGTTACATATGTCCAGTCTTGCCTTCAAGAAAGAGTGAATGAAATAGAGCTCAGAATACTAGCATATGCAAGAAATGTTTGTTCTAACTCGCAGTATGAGGAAGTGAATGGTCTATTCCGAAATGTGTCCACTGATCCAGAAGCGATAAATGGACTATGTATTCTTGTATTGGAAAATATGGAGGCTTGGGAAAGGCAAAAAATTGAGTTAAACCAATCATCTACAAAGGGCTATTGTGCTTCTTATTCTCATGAAGTTCTTAACCATGCCCAGTGTGTGCCAAGGGAGCTTCCTAGTTGGAGTCAAGAGCATATTCAAGAGCCTATTCAAATGAATATTCATGAGACTAAACCTTCCTATAGTCCCATTTCCTCACCAATCATCCCTCAAGCTCAAGTTGTCTGGGAAGACAAGCAGGTTTCAAAATTTGATGAGGTAATGGCCAAGTGGAAGGAAAAAAATACAGAGGTCTTTAAGAGTTTCTCTTTCCCTCCTTTCCAAAACTCCCTAGATAATTCCTTTTCCCTCAAGATTCCAAAATATGATCATGATCAACCTCCCATACTTCATTTTCCCTCTCAAACAAATGAATTTTATCTCCCTCCCACCATCCCCCTTCCTCAGGAGGAGCCTATTCTTTGGAGGATTAAGAAAGAGGTTGCAGCTACAGGTCAAGTTCTTGCAGAGTGTGTAGAAGATGCTTTAGATGTGTTTGAGGAAGAATTTCCTATTGATACTTCACTTGAGGTTGTAGTTGAGCATCCAATTATAGTTGAAAGTGAGAAGACTGATCTTGATGTAGAAAAACTTCAAGAGGAGCTGGTACAAATTGAAGTCATACATGAGTTACAGGTATCTCCTATTGAGAAGGATCCAGATAGTGTTACAGCTGATTTAGTTCAAATAGATCAAAATGAGGAACAAAAAGATGATTGGCAGATGTACCTTGAATCTCTTCAGGAGATTTAAGAGCTTTGTATGGATCTGATGGCTATTGAAGATCATGTTTATGAAAAATTTGATCAAGAATCACCTATTTAAGATCCCAATACGGATTGGGTTTCCTACTCAAAGATCCTTGAAGAGCTGGATGAACTTGTAGTAGTCAATAAGAAGGATGTGGTCACTCAAAAACCATGCATAGATGAGATATCACTTGACAATGTGGTAGATGACAAGCAATTTGAAGAAAATTAGGGGGTACTTGATGAGTTTGTCTTGGTTGTTGTTGATGACTCATTCGAGAAGATGCTAATACAATTGGTGGACAGGGAAAATGCCTTATCAAAGGTTATGACCAATAAACATCCTGCTTTGCAACTTGTACCATCTCTTGGAAGGAGTGAGTTCAAGAATTTTCCATTTGATCTAGGTGGATCATGCTTTATCATGGTTAGCTAGGTTATTTAGTTGTTTCTACTTTCCTCCAAGTGTTGTTCAAGCATAGTAGTTTGCTTCAGTTTTGTCCAATAAGTGCTTGTTTGCACATTTGCTTCTTAGTTTTTTGCTTTCATGTGTTTCCCTTCTTATTTTGAAAAAGGATGTTACTTCAGCCATGATCAGAGGAGATTTTCAGTCAGAAATCAGGATCACCATTTGGGAATTCAAATAGTGTCTATACATGGTTTGAGTTCTCAAGCATAGCAGGCATGCTGAGCCAGCTGAGTCACCAAAAATGTTGACAATTCTTCCACAAGGCAGATTGTCTCTTGCCATTTGGAAAATTCATGTCTCTAGCCAAAGAAGAAAAAATACATTGGGCAAGAGGTAGACCAATTGAAATAACTCATTTGCAAAGGACTTAAGTCCGTGGGAAATTATACAAGGATAAAGGACCAAGGAGGAGCCATAAAATCAAAAGGGCGGGGTTAGAAATGGCACAAAGCAATGGAAATAACAAAGGAAAGAGCCTAAAACAAATGAATACTTCAAAGAGTTTACAAAGGGAACACTCGCAGCCTTGCAAAAGTCTGCCCAAAATCAAAAAAGCCGAAAGAATAATTCCTTCAGACTTATTTCCTTTGAACTTATTTCCTTTGGACAATTTGTGGGATTGCAAAAGGGCTTTGGAAGGCAAAAGGGGACCCCTGAAAAAATCCGATGGCCAAGATACCCTTCAGAAGGGTCATTTTCAACAATCCTGAAGGGCACCTACCCTTCGAGAAGGTACACGTCAAATTCGGGACCCCTACAAAAAGCCCGGGTGCCCTACAATTTTTTCGAAAAGGACACAGACGAGGGACATGAGCCCTTGTAGAGAGCACTTGGTCAGCGACAGGACCATTGTAATTTTTCTGAAGGGCATAAAGGGAGAGCCACGAGCCATTGCGGAGGGCACTAGGTTGGTCCTTGGACCTCTGTGCATTTTTCGAAGGGCAAATTTTTCTAAAGCTATCAAAGACAAAAGATGAAGGATTAATTCCTTCAGACTTTTTGTCTGAAGGATTAATTCCTTCAGACAAATAGTTTGAAGATATTCGAAGCAGTCCAAACAAAATGTGGACAAAACAAATAACAAAGGCAAAGAACAAAGCAAACCTTCGGGCTTTTTGTTCGAAGGAATTCCTTCGGACAAATAGTCCGATGAAATTTGGAGCAGTCCCTGCAAAAAATCGACAGACCATAAGCCTGAGCAAAGGAAAAGAAAAGATGTATATCCTTTGGGAAAAAGGTCCGAAGGAATTCCTTCAAAATTTTTGTCCGAAGGAATACTTTGGAGAATAAAACAAAGACAAGGAAAATTCAAGCGGACAATTTGTCTAATGGAAATCATTCACAGGGAAAGTCCAAACACTAAAGAGTCTGCAGGAACAAATTCAGTAAAATTGGCAAGCATAAATCCGAAGGAAATCAAAGGTAAAGTCAACGAGAATTTTGAAGGAAATAAGAAGACGAAGGGTGACGTGCCGCAAGACGTCAAATTTTGACTGCGAAAAGTAACCATTGAAACAAAGGTAAAGCCTGAATTCTGAAAGAATTAAACCATGGGAAGTTAACCTCAAATTAAGCGACAAGAAGTTAAGAAAAGGCCAAATGGAGGAAATATAGACTAATACATCCAAATATAGAATTTTGCTAGAAATAGACATGAACAGGCAGACCAGAATAGGATAAAATAAATGCAAGCAAGGGCTATTTTCGATCGATCGATCAAAGCTTCAACCGACTGGTTGTTGAAGTCTTGCTCATCTCTGGATCAACTCATGCATCCAAAGGTCCAACTCAACTTCAACCGGTGTTCCAAATTCAAACGTTGAGTTGATTGTTCTCGATTTAGAGTTGACTAATTGTTAAATGCCACATCTACCAGGAGTTTCCCATGCAAAGGAGAATGATCTCTTCATCCAACTCAACTTATCAGATGGCCAACTCAGCCTTTCAAATGTTCCAACTCAGCATCAAGCAGCTCATGTAGAGTTCTAAAATTGGCATTGGCGTGGATCTCCATGCAAAGAGAGGTGGACGGTTCAGAACAAAGACAAGTTCACTTCCTCAAGCGCAAGAAGCTTCATGCAAAGACAAAGAGAAAACATATTTTATTGAAAGGCCAAGTCAGCCTTGAGTTAATCTAAGTTAATCATTCTCTTCAAATTTTCAATGCCAATCTTTGGCTCTTGTAATTCTCTATAAATTGGCTTTTAGCCTTGATTAAAATGATCCCTCTCTTAGCTAGACCAGACTCGGTCATGGTGAGTTGTGTAACCTTTTCAATCAATAGAAGGACTGTACTTTCAGATTTCAAGTGTTGGCATAGTGTATATTCATTTAGCAATTTGCACAAGTGGTAGATTTTTCTCCCTTCCCAAATTTTGAATCATACCTAGTTGCTAGATTATCCTTATGTAGGTCATGTTCAGTGTTCTTTATGTCTTTTCTTGAAGCTGTAAGTGGATATTAGGTGGCTGCAAAGTGTCTTGTATCAAACCTCTCTCCATCATTTTCCCTCATGTTTTGGTCATTGGATCAAACCTCTTCATGAAATATTTATGCATAAGTGATTGATTGAAATCGAAGGTCTTCCTTTTCCCTTGTTTGTTCAGTGTTCAAGGTTCCATGTTGAGTGGATCAATCTTCTGGTGTATCACCCTTTTTAGGTAGGATTTCCCCTTAAAGTTTCCTTCTCCCTTTTCCATGGTAGTTCTCAGCATAGAGTAGAGATCCTCATTGATACATCATATAGGGACCAGCCTTCTCTGGAGGTTCTTCTCACCATTGAGGCACCCACCCTTATGAGAAGATCCCATTGTTTCAGTCGGATAGAGGATTGGCCATTTCACGCATGTCTTCGATTTAGGGCACAGCTCTAGGTTGACAACAATAACCAATCAACAAACTTAGTCAAAACTTCTGATTTATTTTTCATGAAAAACACCCAAGTCATCGTAGAAAAATCATCAATAAACAACACAAAATACCTGCACCCTCCAATGGATGACTTCTTCATGTCACATGCATCACTACGAACTAACCACAAACATTTAGTAACTCTCCATGAAGAATTCTTAGGAACTTTTTCCCAATTCTGTTTGCCCAATACTATCTTTGCAAAAAGTGGGCAACCCACTCACCATACCATATCTCTACAAGTCCACTAAAGAGTGAACATTCAAATGTCCATAGTGGAGATGCCACAACCATTGTGTAGACATAGTACATGTACCTATATCAACAACTGCTGCAAGTTCCACTGTGGTAAGAAGCACTTTACAATGCAATCTAACCAAATTTCCATTCTCATATCCTGTATACTTAGTTTTGTATCCATCCTTCACTGAATTGATATAAATGAACCCATTTTCAAACACAATTTGATAACCTTTCTTTCAAATAGTTACCAAGGAAAGAAGATATTCTTGCAATGTGGGAACATACCAAACATTCTCCAAGTATTTGATAGATCCATTAGGAAGGAGAATCCAAATTGACCCAAGACCTTGTGGAGTATGCATAGACTTGTCTGCCAAGGATACCAAAGAGAGAAGCTTCTTTGAAAGTCCAAAAGAAGTCTCACCTAAATGTCATGTTTGGTCGCTTCTATATCTAAAACCCATACATCTATGAGCTCATCTCTAGCCTCATATTCCATATAAGCAATGTTCTTGTTGGCCATTTTTTGGCCTACATACCAAAATTTTGCCTAAGTGTGAGAGGGTGGGCATTCAAGCAAGACTTCGGGTTTTACACAGCAGAAGACTTCGGGTTTTTGGAAGGAGAAGTCTTCGGGTTTTACAAGAGACAACTTATTTCACTTTATGAGTAATAGCAGTTGAAACCCCTCAGCAGAACTAATCTGAGTTGGAAAACCTAAATTACTCTTGACAGTGCAAATCGGATTTTGAGAAGTGCTTTGCTTATGAAAGTTTTATCAGTAGAAATAATTCGGGTTGGAAAAGCCGAATTACTCTTGACAGTGTAAATCAGGTTTTGAGAAGTGCTTTGCTTATGAAAGTTTTATTAGTAGAAGTAATTTGGGTTTAGAAACCCAAATTACTCAGGATAATGCATTTTAGGTTTCTCAGGGTGAATTACTTCTCTTTTTATAAGTAACAAGCAGTGAAGAATCCAAAGTTGCAGACATTGAAGAACAAACAAATAGACTCGGACAAAAAGTCCAAAGGAATTCCTTCAGAAAAGTTCAAAGGACAAATTAAAAAACCCCAAAAATGACGTTTCCAAAAAGCACAGGTGCCCTCCAAAAAGCTCGGGTGCCCTCCAAAAAACCTAGACGCCCTCCAAAAACCCTAGGTGCCTTAAGATAAAAGTCCGAAGGAAATCGAAAGACATAAAACCTGAAGAAAATATAAGCAAAGGCAAAAGGAAGTTTGTGGGAGGACATCCTTCGAAAAAATTGCAAACATAATAATCTGAGGGGCTTGACAAGAAATCCACAAAAAAGGAAACGGCAAAGCCATGGGAGATAACATAAAATTCTGAAAGAAATAGGAACAAAACAAAGGTAAAGACAAAAAGTTTGAGGAAATGAGACAAAAAAGAATCCCAAAAGAAATAGGGGTGAACATGAAGTCAATAGGAAAAAGAGAAGTCAACAGGGAAAAGATGAGTCAACAGGAGATAGTCTGAAGGAAATCCAAAGAGAGGTCAACAAGAATTCTGAAGGAAATGTAGCCGAAATAAAGCCAGGAAATAAAGTCCGCAAGAAAGGAAAAAATCTGAAAGAGAAGCCAAAAGAATTCCAAAAGGAAATAATTAAAAAAACAAAGGCAAGACAAAATTCTGAAGGAATAATTGGACTTGGATAGAAAATAGAAGTCCATAGAAAATAGACACGAACAGGCAGACCAAAATAAAAGAAAAATCCATGCAAGCAAAGGCTATTTTCAGTTGACTGGTCAAAGCTTCAGTTGACTAGTTGTTGAAGTCAAGCTCATCTCTGGATCAACTCGTGCTTTCAAATGTTCCAACTCAGCTTCCAACGTTTCAATTGGAGTTCTAATTTTAGTATGGCATGGATTTCATGCATGCTCTTGTTTATCTCATGCTTTCAAATGATCAAACAACTCAAGAGGAAGTCCATATTTGGAGGTGGACGTAGCATTTTTGCATGATAAGAGTTTGACTTCCTAAAATTAGTCGTCAAACTTTTCAACGCAAGAAATTTTTATGCAAGACAAAATAGACTTTTGTAAAGGCTGAGTTGGTTTGAGTTTACTCCCTCTCTATTTTCAAATTCCACTATTGATGCAGTGGATTGCACCCTTGAACATGAGGTTGAGCTCCTGTCTTCCACGCATCACAATGGAAACTCCCCGCTTGCCTATGGGTTTGGCAAAACTGGGGGGAGAGTCTCTAGATAAGGGCTAGCTGCCTCTGATGCATCTGAGTTATTCCAATAATGTTGTTGTTGTCAACCTGGAGTTGCACCCTAATTCAAAGATGTGCTCGAGATGGCCAGTCCTCTATCCGGATGAAACAATGGGATCTTCTAATGAGGGTGGGTGCCTCAACAGTGAGAAGAACCTCCAGAGAAGGTTGGTTCCTGTATGATGTATTAATTTGGACTTCTACTCTACACTGTGAACTACCATGGAAAAGGGAGAAAGAAAAAAAACTTAAAGGGGAAATCCTACCTAAAGGGGGTGATACACCAAGATTTTGATCCATCGATTTGGAACCTTGAACACTGAACAAACAAGGGAGAAGGAAGACCTTAGACTTCAATTAATCACTTATGCATAAGTATTTCATGTAGAGGTTCAATCTAATAACTAAAACCTGAGGGAAAACAATGGAGAGAGGTCTGATAAAAGACACTTTGCAGCCACCTAACATCCACTTAAAGTTTCAACAAAAGACAATGAAGAACACTTTAACATGACCTACACAAGGATAATATAGCAACTAGGTATGAAACAAAATTTGGAAAGGGAGAGAACTCTACCACTTATGCAAGTTGCTGAAGAAATATACACTATGTCAATGCTTGAAATCTGAAAGTACAGTCCTTCTTATTGATTGAAGAGGTTACACAACTCACCAATGGCAAAGTCTGGTCTAACCAAGAGAGATTGGATTCCTTTAATCAAGGCTGAAATCCATTATATAGAAAATTAAAAGAGGCCAAAGATTGGCGTAGAAAACTTGAAGAGAATATTCACTTTGGTTAACTCCAGGGTTTACTTGGCCTTTCAATAAAATACATTTTCCCTTTTGTCCTTGCATGAAGATTCTTTATTTGATGAAGCGAAGTTATCTTTGTTATTAACTGTCCACCTCTTTTTGCATGGAAATCCATGCAAATGCTAAATTTAGAACTCCATGTGAATTGCTTGATTACCGAGTTGTAGCGTTTGAAAATTGAGTTTAACAGTTATTTAAGCTGAGTTAGACGAAGAGATTATTTTCCTTCGCATGGAAAGCTTCTAGTGAAGTAGCATTTTAATCAATTAGTTAACTCTAAATCTGGAATAGTCAACTCGTCGTTTGAATTCAAAACTCCTGCTGAAGCTGGATTAGACCTTTGGATGTATGGGCTGAATGGAGATGAACAGGACCTTAATAATCAGTCAACTGAATTTGACCGTTTATTTGAAAATGGCTCTTGCTTGCATGTATTCTATTCTAATTCTGATCGTGTCTATTTTTCGCAAGATTCCATATTCAACTCCGTCAGATTATCTGTTTTCTATTCTCTTTTGCACAGTCAGCCTGCATTTATTTTGGATTTCTCCTCTTTGGTCTCAGGGGTTACTTCCCGTGGTCAAAAATTGATGGCTTACAGACGTCACCAGAAGTTGTCGTATTTACTTCGGCTATATTTCTTCAATTTTTTTCCCATGGTCTTTTTGTCTCTGTGTTCTTCCAAATTTCTTCAAACTTTTTGTCTGAAGGAATTCCTTCGGACAAAAGTCTGAAAGAATTCATTTCCTTTGTTTTGCCCTTGTCTTTTGTCTTAGTCTTGTTTTTCTTCAGATTTATGTCTGCTCCAAGCCTTTCCAAATTTCTTCAGACTTTTTGTCCGAAGGAATTCCTTCGGACAAAAAGTCTGAAAGAATTCATTTTCTCTCTCGCCTTGGCTTTTTCCTATTTTTTCTTTGTTTTCTTCGGACTTTGTCTCTTTGCAAGCCTCCCGAATTTCTTCGGACTTTTTGTCCGAAGGAATTCCTTCGGACAAAAAGTCTGAAAGCTGTTATTTGTTTTTTTCTGAATCAACTTCTCCGAAGCTCCTTGGATTTTTCACCATTGGCATTCTTTCTTTTGGCTTTGTAATCTCTCCGAATTCCTTCGGACTTTTCTTTGTGCGTCTCCTGAATTCCTTCAGACTTTTTGTCTGAATGAATTCTTTGTTTTTTGCCAAATCAACTTCTCTGAAGCTCCTTGGATTTTTTACCATTGGCGTTCTTTCTTTCGGCTTTGTAATCTCTCCGAATTCCTTCGGACTTTTCTTTGTGCGTCTCCCGAATTCCGTCAGACTTTTTGTCTGAAGGATATCTTCCTTCGCTTCTCGCTTTAGCCAATGAAAAGTGCCCTTCAGGATTTCAAACATGCCCTTCCGCCAACCAAGTGCCCTTTGGCACCGACCAAGTCCCCTTCGGGATTTTAAACGTGCCCTTCAAAAAAATTGGAGGGCACCCGAGCTTTTTGCAAAGGTCCTTAAATTTGGTCTTGTGCCTTCCTGAATGGTAAGTGCCCTTCGGGAATATTGAAAGTGACCCTTCCGAAGGGTAGGTGCCCTTCAAAATTCTTGAAATGGACTTTTCCTTGCCTTTTGCAACTTTTCTAAATTTCTTCGGACTTTGTCATCGGCTCTTTCTATCTTTTCTGCCCTTCGCAAGTGCTGTTTGACCTCTAAAAATTGCCTTTCAGAAAAATTGGAAAGGCTTTTTTGTTGCCTAAGTGTCGGGAGAGTCCATAGAAATGGCCTACAGAGTCTGTAGAAATCCTACAGAATCCATAGAAATGGCCTACAGAGTCCGTAAAAATCCTCTTTTGGTCAAGGAAAACAATGTGAACTTTCTAAATAGCAAGAGACAATCTGACTTGTGGAAGAATTGTCAACAATTGCTAATACATATATATATATATATATATATATATAATGGGGGTGGGGGTGCGGGCGGTCGATCGGTGAAAAGAGAGGAATACTAAAAAATAGAACCTAACTTAAGAGGGTGATGCACCAAACAAGTTTCATCTACTCATACTCACACTCTAAACCATAAGAACACAAGCATACACTTTAACTGGTAAAAGGACCAGAATGCAGGGAGCTTGACATGGAGGCTTTAATGGAAACACACAGAAAAAGGACTTACCATAGGCATTGTAGGAAAAGCACACTGTCTAGTAACCTCCTTCTGTCTCTGCGCTCTAAATACAGCTCTTCTTGTCACCTGTAGGAATGGTGCTTTGTATATACCAGGTGTGTTGGTATCAAGCCTGTGAAAGCATTAAGAAAGAAATGACTGAACACAAGTTTAACACTCAGACACACTCAGAGATATATCCAACTAGAATAGAGGTAAAAATGCTTATTCTATTGATTCCAGGTGAAAATTGGCAGGGCTTCGCCTTACAACATGAGAGATATCTTTCTCAAAATGAGAAGTTTGTAATATATAGAGGAAGAAAAGGCCTTTTGGTGCCCTTTTACAAGTGGCCCATGTGCATTCTAAGCATTGAGAAGAGGAAGCCGCTTGATAGATAATGTTGTGTCGGCTCCTGTTTTGACTTTAGGCATTTAAGATATATTAAATGTCATATGTGAAATTATGGGCTGCGTTGTTTGTCTACAAACAAGACTGCTCCTTCAAGGCACTCACACGGTTTGTCTGCCCATCAATGCAAAGTGAAAAAATGGGTCACGTCATTCACTATTTGCACTCCTTGATGACCACTTGGTAGATACTGTGTCAACCACTGGAGTAACTCCTTGAGTCGACACCTTCCTTTGCCACTTGGACCATTTTGTCTATTTTTGCACTTTGTCTCTTCCTAGCTTTGTCTTTTCTGGCTCCTTCGGCCCTCGGGAGCTATCTTCTACTAATTCTTTGGCTCTTTGGACTTCCTTCTCGATGGTCTCTTCTTTTTGGCCTTAAGCCTTTAAATTCCTTTAGGTTCGCGCCTTTCATTAAAAAACCAACGGTTATTTCATTTTTGCAAAGTTGACGTCTACGCACCCATCGCCCTTTGAAAGCCAATGGCTAGTCTATTGCTCTGAATTTGACGTCTGTGGGGATGTCATCGAACGTCTAGATCCCAACGGCTAGTTTGCGATGCTTAATCTTGACGTCTTCAAGGCCGTCACTTTCCTTGGCAATTCCTTCGGCTTTTTTGTTTGATCCTTCCCAAAGGGGAGATGTCCCTTCGGCTTTGGAGAAGTGTCCCTTCATTTTGGCCGAGAGTCCCCCGCAAGGGTACCTGCCCTTCGAGGTCCTTTGGGTTCCTTGATCCTCAAATCCTTCGGACAAAATGTCTGAAGGATTTCTTCCTTTGTCTTTCCCGCTTATTTCCTCGGGCTTTCTTCTTTCGGGCAAATTCCTTTAGACAAAAGTCCAAAGGAATTCCTAAGGCAAAAACAATGTCTTTCGGGAAGATTTTCTGTGCCAAAAGACAGGATGAATTCTTTCAGACAAAATGTCAGAAGGAATTCCTTCGGACATTTTGTCCGAAGGATTTCTTCCTTTGTCTTTCCTGCTTATTTCCTCGGGCTTTCTTCTTTCAGGCAAATTCCTTCAGACTTTAGGATTTCTTCCTTTGTCTTTCCCACTTATTTCCTCAGGCTTTCTTCTTTCGGGCAAATTCCTTCGGATGAATTCCTTCAGAATTTTTGTCTGAAAGAATTCGTCCTATCTTTTGCCATGGAAAATCTTCCCGAAAGACATTATTTTTGCCTTATGAATTTCTTCAGACAAAATGTCCGAAGGAATTCCTTCGGGCATTTTGTCCGAAGAAATTCTCCATCTCTTGCCTTGAACAAATCTGAAGGAATTCCAACTTTTTTGCCTTGTTCACTTTTCCAAAGAAAACCTTACCCTTTCATCCTTCTCTTTGATCCCTTTGCAAGTATTCCCTGCCCTTCGCAGCCTGCTGGAATGGTCCATTTTGCGCTTGACTGCCCTCTGCAAGGGCACTTGTCCATTCGGGCCTTGGGAGGCTCCTTTGAACCTTCTGATTGAATCGACCGATTGAACCAACAATTGGTTCAACGGTTCAATGGTTCAATATTGTGTTCTGCTCATTCATTTGACTGTTTGAATCAACCGCTTTGAACCACCTGATTGAACCCTTTGATTGAATCGACCGATTGAACCATTTGTTTAAACCAACCGATTGAACCAACCAATTGAACCAACTGCTTGAACCAACTCATTGAACCAAACCAATTAAACCTACTGCTTGAACCAACTCGGTTCAATATTATTAAGTTCAAAGCTCAAATTTCAAAGCTTTTGGATAGATCAAGTCGTTGAACCCCAGCACGGAACCAATTTTTTCAACCTTAAGAGAAATGTCTTCAAATTTTGGTCTCTTTCCTTGTGAATTCCTTCAAACAAAATGTTCGAAGAGCTTTGTAAGAGCGTTGCATTCTTTGAACTGGTTCATCTTCTGCCGAAAGACTTGTGCAACCCAAACTTTGAACTGGTTCAGAACAACAGGGGAAGGAGACCGATTTTGGCCTACAGGGGCAAAATGGTGAATAGCCACCTCTTGGCTTTTGTAAATTTTTTATATTAATGGCTTTTCAGCCTTGTAAAAATGATCCCTCTTTTGGCAAGAAAACTTATGCCAAAGTTTGTGCTATAACCTTTTTCAGAATCAATAAGAAGACTGTTTTTTCAATTTTCAGCAGCTAGTAAAGTGTACTTTTGTTATAGATTTGCCTTAGAGAAAGATTTTCCTTCTTCCTTGTCAAATATGGATTCATACCTAGTTACTAGCTGGTCATTTATGCAAGTCACGTTCTGTGTTTAAACGTCTTTTGCTAAGTCTATAGTGGATATTAGTGGTTGTTTAGTGCCTTTCATCAGAGCTAATTTTTCATTTCCCTCAAGCTTAGATCATTAGACAGAACCTTTTCATGAAATACTTGTGTATTGACCAATTGGAGTTGAAGATCTACCTCTTCCATGTCTGAATCAATGTTCTCAAAAGCTCAATTTAAGTGGATCAATCAAATTAGGTGTATCACCATTTTAGTTAGGATTTTCTTTCAAGTTCTTTCTCCCCTTTTCTCCAAGGAGTTTGTAGTGTAGAAGTTGAGATCCTCATAGATGCATCTTATAGGAATCAGCCTTCTCTGGAGGTTCTTCTCATTATTAAGGCACCCACCCTCGTGAGAAGATCCCATTGTTTCAACTGGAGTGAAGAGTAGTCATTTTAGCATGCCTTTATTCAGGGTATAACTCTAGGTTGACAATAGTTTTTGGCACATTCGGTGGGACCTATTGGAGCTGGTCTTGATGAAATTGTAGTTGCAACAGTGTTCTTCAAGAAGTATTTGGTGATTCCAAGCTCAAGCAAATGCTTCTAATAGTTTAGGGATAGTTTCCATGTAAGTCTATTTTTATTGCATTATCATGAATGAATTTTGATGGCTGTGTATGAAGAGAATTCCTATGCTATGTTTCCTTATCAGCGCAATGATGGATCATATCACCCTTGTCATGATACATATGAGCCTAGCCAACCTTATCAAGAGTATTATCAAAGCTATGTTGAGCCTTATCAAGTTTCTCTTGATCCTTATTATCAAGAGCATGAGTTTTACCTTGTGAGCCATATCAGTCTCAGGACTAGATTTCATCTTCTCCATATGGCTACGATGTTGCATATAAGCAGTCTTGTCTTCAAGAAAGAATGAACAAAATAGAGTTCAGAATACTGGCATATGCAAGAAAGGTTTGTTCTAACTCTCAGTATGAGGAAGTGAATGGTCTATTTCAAAATGTGTCCAATGATCCAGAAGAGATAAATGCGCTTTGTATTCTTGTATTGGAAAAGATGGAGGTTTAAGAGAGGCAAAAAATTGAGTTAAACCAATTGTCTACAAAGGATTATTGTGCTTCTTATTCTCATGAAGTTCTTAATCATGCCCAGTGTGTGACAAGGGAGCTTCCTAATTGTATTCAAGAGCCTATTCATGAGACTAAACCTTCCTATAGTCCCCTTTCCTCACCAATCATCCCTCAAGCTCGAGTTGTCCAAGTAGACAAGCAGGTTTCAGACTTTGATGAGGTAATGGCTAAGTGGAAGGAACAAAATACAAAGGTTTTAAAGAGTTTCTCTTTCCCTCCTCTCCAAAACTCCCTAGATAATTTCATTGCCCTAAAGAGTCCAAAATCTAATCATGACCAACCTCCCATGCTTCATTTTTCCTCTCAAACAAATGAATTTCATCACCCTCCCACCATCTCCCTTCCTCAGGAGGAAGCTGTTCTTTGGAGGATTGAGAAAGAGGTTGCAGCTACAAGTCAAGTTCTTGTAGTGTGTAGAGGATGCTTTAGGTGTGTGTGAGGAAGAATTTCCTATTGTTACTTCACTTGAGGTTGTATTTGAGCATCCAATTATAGTTGAGTGAGAAAACTAATTGTGATGTATATGGACTTCAAGAGGAGCTAGTACAAATTGAAGTCATACGTGAGTTACAGGTATCTCCTATTGAGAAGGATCCAAATAGCTTTCACGCTGATTCTATAGATCAAAATGAGGAACAAAAAGATGATTGGCAGCTGTACCTTGAATCTCTTCAAGAGATTGAATAACTTTTTATGGATATATTGTCTATTGAAGGACACGTTTACAAAAAATTTGATCAATAATCACCTATTTAAGGTCACAGTACAGATTGGGTTGCCTACTCAAAGCTCCTTGAAGAGCTAGATGAACTTGCAGTAGTCGATAAGAAGGATGTGGTCACTCAAGAACCATGCATAGATGAGGTATCACTTGACAAGGTGGTAAATGACAAGCAATATGAAAAAGATCAGGAGGTACTTAATGAGTTTGTCTTTGTTGGTGATTGGTTTGTTGTTGACGACTCATTTGAGAAGATGCTAATACAATTGGTGGACAAGGAAAATGCCTCATCAAAGGTTATGATTAATAAACATCATGATTTGTAACTTGTACCATCTCTTGAAAGGAGTGAGTTCAAGAATTTCCTATTTGATCCAGGTGGATCATGCTTTATCATGGTTAGCTAGGTTTCTTATTTGTTTTGCTTTCCTCCAAGTGCTATTCAAACACAGTTGTTCCGTTTAGTTTTGTTCCAATAAGTGATTGTTTGCACATTTGCTTTTTAGTTAGTTTTCTTGCTTTCGTGTGTTTCCCTTCTTATTTTGAAAGAAAAAGGTTACTTCAGCCATGATCAGAGGAGATTTTTAGTCAAAAACCAAGTTTATCATTGTTTTAGGAGTTCAAATAGCATCTATATGGTCTGAGTTCTCAAGCATAGTAGGCATGCTTCCCTGCGAGTCGCCAGAAATGTTGGCCATTTTTTTGCCTACATACCAAAATTTTACCTAAGTGTGAGAGGGTGGGCATTCAAGCAAGACTTTGGGTTTTATACAGTAGAAGACTTCAGGTTTTTGGAAGGAGAAGTCTTCGGGTTTTATAAGAGAACTTATTTCACTTTAAGAGTAATCAACAATTGAAACCCCTCAGCAGAAGTAATCCAGGTTGGAAAACCTGAATTACACTTGACAGTGCAAATTGGGTTTTGAGAAGTGCTTTGCTTATGAAAGTTTTACCAGCAGAAGTAATCTGCGTTGGAAAACCCAAATTACTCTTAACAGTGCAAATCAGATTTTGAGAAGTGCTTTGCTTATGAAAGTTTTATCAGTAGCTGTAATTCGGGTTTAGAAACTCGAATTACTCATGATAGTGCATTTTGAGTTTCTCAGGGTGAATTACTTATCTCTTTTTATAAGTAACAAGCAGTGAAGAATCCGAAGTTGCAAACATTGAAGAACAAACAAATAGACTCAGACAAAAAGATTGAAGGAATTCCATCAGAAAAGTTCAAAGGACAAAATAAAAAATCCAAAGGGCAATGTACCCTTCGGAAAGGATGTTTCCAAATAGCTTGGGTGCCCTCCAAAAAAGCTGGGTGCCCTCCAAAAGCTCAGGTGTCTTAAGATAAACGTTTGAAAGAAATTGAAAGACATAAAACCCAAAGAAAATATAAGCAAAGGCTAAAGGAAGTTTGTGGGAGGACATCCTTCAGAAAAATTGTAAACATAATAATCCAAGGGGCTTGACAAGAAATCCGCAGAAAAGAAAATGGCAAAGCCATGGGAGATAATATAAAATTTCGAAGGGCAGGAAATGAAAATTCTGAAAGAAATAAGAACAAAACAAAGGTAAAGACAAAAAGTCTGAGGAAATGAGCAAGCAAAGAATCCCGAAAGAAATAGGGGGTGAACATAAAGTCAACAGGAAAAAGAGAAGTCAACAAGAAAAAGATGAATCAACATGGGATACTTCGAAAGAAATCCAAAGAGATGTCAACAAGAATGCTAAAGAAAATGCAGCCAAGGTAAAGCCAAGAAATAAAGTCCGCAAGAAAGGAAATATCCGAAAGAGAATCCAACAGAATTCCGAAAGGAAACAATAAAAAAAACAAAGGCAAGATAGAATTTCAAAGGAATAATTAGACTTGGACAAAAAATAGAAGTCTGCAGAAAATAGACGCAAACAGGTAGACCAAAATAAAAAGAAAATCCATGCAAGCAAAGGCTATTTTTGGTTGACTGGTCAAAGCTTCAATTGACTGGTTGTTGAAGTCAAGCTCATCTCTGGATCAACTTGTGCTTTCAAACTTTCCAACTCCGCTTCCAATGTTTCAATTGGAGTTCTAATTTCAGCATGGCATGGATTTCATGCATGCTCTTGTTTATCTCATGCTTTCAAATGATCAAACAGAGCAAGAGGAAGTCCATATTTGGAGGTGGACGTAGTATTTTTGCATATAAGAGTTTGACTTCCCAAAATTAGCCACCATCCTTTTCAACGCAAGGAATTTTCATGCAAGACAAAATAGATTTTTGTAAAGGCTGAGTTGATTTGAGTTTACTCCCTCTCTATTTTCAAATGCCACCTCTTGGCTTTTGTAAATTTTCTATATTAATGGATTTTAAGCCTTGTAAAAATGATCCCTCTTTTCGTAAGAAAACTGCTATCAAAATTTGTGATGTAACCTTTTTCAAAATCAATAAGAAGAGGACTATTTTTTTTCAATTTCCAGCAGCTAGTATAGTGTACTTTTCTTATAAATTTGTCTAAGTGAAAGATTTTCCTTCTTCCTTGTCAAATTTGGATTCGTACCTAATTACTAGCTGATCATTTATGCAGGTCACGTTCTGTGTTTGAACATCTTTTGCTGAGTTTATAGTGGATATCAGTCACTATTTAGTGCCTTTCATCAGGGCTATTTTTTCATTTCCCTCAAGTTTAGATCATTAGACAGAACTTTTTCATGAAATACTTATGTGTATTGACTAATTGGAGTTGAAGTTCTGCCTCTTCCTTGTCTGAATCAATGTTTTCAGAAGCTCGATTTGAGTGGATCAAGCAAATTAGGTGTATTGCCATTTTAGCTCAAATTTTCTTTCAAGTTCTTTCTCCCCTTTTTTCCATGCAATTTATAATGTAGAAGTTAAGATCCTCATAGATACATCTTACAAAAACTAGCCTTCTCTGGAGGTTCTTCTCATCACTGAGGCACCCACCCTCATGAGAAGATCCCATTGTTTCCACTGGAGTGAGGATTAGCCATTTCAGCACGTCTTCGATTCAGGGTGCAACTCTAGGTTGACAACAGTTCCCTAAAGTAGTGAATGCAAATTCATGAGCAACATTGCTAGACTCATCATAATCATGGTTAGCATATTGAGCAGAGTTAGACTTAGTCACTTTTTGTGGCCTCTGAATTTTGTCAAAAATAATCCTACACTGAGAGCCAATGTGACCAAATTTCTCACATCTATGACACTGAATGTCTGATCTACCTCTACCTTTGACTCTATAAGAGTTGTGACCACATCCTCTATCACTCATCTCATTTGAATGAGAATGGCTAGATTGTTGATTTGAATAACCTCTACCTCGGTTTTGAAATATGCCTCCTCTATAACCTCGACCCCCTCTATAATTGTTCTCTCTATTGTTTTTTTTACCATAAGAACATGAACTAGGCTTGGATTCAAAAACATGGGCTTTCTCGATTTTCTTAGATTTCTTAGGTAGAGAGAGGTCATGTTGAATAAGCAACTCGGTCAATTTATCAAAAATGATGCCTATGATCTTGTCAAAGACATGCAACATTTCTACAAAGTTCCTATAAGATGCAGGTAGTCCTTTCAATGTAGCAGTAACTATGAGATCATCATCTAGTTTTCCAAACCCAGCCTTAGTATACTCAGTAGCAATATTCTTCAACTTAGACATGTACTCTCCTATATCCCCATTTTCCTCTAACGACAAAGTAAACAACTACATGTGGATGTCTATATTATGCTCAGGGTTCTTATTATACAAATCAGATAAGGTTTTTCATGCAGTGTAACTATGAGAACTTTCAATATGTAAGTACTCAGAGTACATCACTTAATTAAAGTTAGGGCTTTAGAATCACGGAGATTAAAAACATCAAGTTTGGCTTGTTCTATAGGCAATGTAGGATGGCAATGAAGGATTTTCATTATTTACAATATCTCATAGCTCATTAAAAATTAATGAAGCTTCCATCAAATGTTTTCAATCAAAATAATTAGAAATTGTTAATCCATCACCATCTAAAAGCAAATTATGAATGTAAAATAAGTGTGACAAATAAAAGAAATAACACACTCACTGATAGCGCTTTGCACAAGACAATGCTTCTATGGGGTTTTTCACTTAACCTCCACGTAAAGCAAAAAAGGGGATTTTTGATGGGTTTTGCATTTAACCTCACAAAAAAAAATCAAATGATTACACCCTTATTTCACCAAAAATACACCCTTATTTCACCAAAATATAACCTTATTTCACCAAAAGTAAAAGAAACAAACTTCTATTGCTTTTTTCCAACTAGTATTCATGCTTTTACAATCATGTATGCTTTTTACAACTTGCAAAGCATACAAAAAAGATATTTTAAAAAGGAATATTCCCTTCAAAAAGCATATACCATTTAAAAAAATATCTTTCAAAAAGAAGAATGGAACCCTTGACTTCTTTCTTTCAAATCTCTACACAAAAATAGCCCTTCCAATTGCTCTAAGAGCATTTACAAAACATAAAGACAGAAATTTATATGTAAGTTTATTTTTTGCTTTATGGGAATTAAAAAAAAAATTACTTGGCATGGAAAATCAGATTTATCCGTGAAGATTTCAAAGTCAAAAACCAAACGCTATGTGTAGATTATGTGGAGCCCACTCAAACCCTATGTTTTTGAAATTTTTTATTGAAAACTTTAGAAAAATGCAATTTTTATTTTCTTGAACCTTCCAACGCCACGCTAGATGCCATGGCTTCGCTGCAAAATTTTGAAATTGGTCTTTTAATACTCTAGGGCGTACAATTATGTACTAGGCCATACAACTTCAGATTTGCCTTTGTTTAAGATTGACAAGAAGGAATTTGATGAAGTAAATCTGGTTTTGGATGAGCTGGTGTGCAAAGGAGGCCATTCTACTGCAGATATGGGCCATACAACTGAAAAAGACATCTGGTCTAACATTTCAAGGGCATTTGAATTCCAGATTTGATCTTTTAGGGACTTAAATACAGTAAAAACTGAGTAGATTGAATTTTTAAAAAAATGAAGGATGTACTATATAAATATGGAAGTTTATAGATTAAAAAAACCTGTACAAATGGCTATTTGGGCAAAAAATAGGGTTTTAAAAACATATATGTTCAAACTATGGCCTTCAAAATCATTCTACAGTGCTGAAAATGAAGGATCCAGGCACATGGCCATAAAACATGGGGTTACCATGCAAATTTACTCCAAGCCAATGTAAAATATTTGAAAAATTAAATATTTTAATAATATTTCAAAATCTTAACCTTAGATCAAAGTTACAAGGCATACCTTATACCACATGCATTTTTCCAAATTTGACTTCATGTGAGGCTTCTTTATTTCCACACAAATAAATCTTTCATCTTTGCTTTCATCAAAATTCACCATGCTCTGAATAACCACACTCTGATACCACTGATAGCATATAAACCACTTAGGTTGAATCTTGTGCCCACTGAGTGCGAGTCCACAAGTATTTTATTAATCTCGAAAAATCAAGTACATAGAAAGGGTGCCAATATGTTGTTAACCCTTTTTACAAAGCAAGACATAAATATATAGTTTTCACCTCATACCGGTAAAAACCAACTCCAGCAACCAACTATTTACAAGAATGCAACCCATAAGTTAGTTTTATTTATTAACATAAATATAAAACTAACCTAATAAATCTAACTTAATTTATTTACGAGGGTATCTTTATAAAAAGAAGCATGCCCCGTTTACATCTATTTAAATTAACTTACCAAAATCCTAAGCTAAGACTTTGGAACAAGTCCTAACAAATTCCAACTTTTTGTAAAAATATGGTGTTAGCACTAAAAAATTCTCTACTTTGTCAAGATTCTAAAGCTTTTTTTGGTTTGTGAAAAAGATGTAGAGAAACAAAGTTATGATCAAAACATGAAATTTCCATGTAAATAATTGAAAGTTTAAAATTTCAAAAATTTACTGTAAAATGAATCAATTACTATTCATTTTTTCATTTGCTAATTCTGAACATCAGAGCTCTATGTATCCTAATTTAGCAAAGGGAGATATGATGGCCTGAGCTCAATGAGGAGAATGAATTGCTGCAGCAACTAGTGTAGTCCAAGTATGGGATGTATTTATTACTAATTTATAATCTGTTGGAATGAAAATGTACTAGATTAGGAAAAGTAGGTATTGAGACAAATCCATGTAGCAGAATTTGCCATAGAAAGTGTACTAATAGAGTAGGATTATAATAGGAAACGGGTAGGAGACAAAATGACCTAAAATTGGTCTATGGTATTTATGATGATGTATTGAAAAATTGTCCCAAAAATAATATGATAGTAGCGAGGCCGATGTAGTTGAAAAGGGAGGATTTTAAGGACGGGTTGATGGCATGTATAGTGGTCAATATAGTTCTATTCAGGGTGGCCGAGAACATAGTTTATGGCCGATAGTGTAGAAGTATGGCCAACAACGTACCTATTGACCAATGTAGTGTGTAGAAAGGGCTGATATCATATATAAAGGATGGTATAATCAAGATTTTGATAGGGCTGATGTAGTCTAGTTACATGGTCAATTTTGTTGAGTGTATTATATGGCCAATGTAGTTTTATTCATGGCTGATATAGTCAAGAAGATGACAAAGGTGGTCGATGTAGTGTTGTACATTGCTAATGAAGTGGTTAATTTGATTGTTTATTTGTTTTTCAATTGTTAAAGTATGATTTATGTTAATTTTGGGATAGGTATCTAATGGGTGCTCTATTGTTTGGCATTTTACAAAGACAACAGAGACCCAAGAGGCTAGTGGATGCGCTTTGGCTACTAGATCTAATAGATAGATTGTCTGTTGTAGATCGGGCTCAGCTTACTACACTTAGTTTTGATGGACTCAGAGAGATATGATGTATCCCTTTGAGTGTTGAGTTAGTCGCCATGTTCCTATGGACATGGGAAAGAATAACTAATACATTTCAATGGGTGGTAATAGGGGGATACCATTGAGGTGGGTATTACCCTAGAGGATGTGCATGCATTATTAGGGTTACCAATTACTGGCACACCTGTGGTGTGCAATATGCCAGATTCAGATGATGATAGGCAAGCCTTAGCTTTATGGGTGACAAGTTCAGAGAGATACATCTAGCCTGAGTTGATGGTGCGTCTCTTTGATGTGTATGTTTCAGTCATTCTAGATATCTGGAAGGTCATTATTGGACTTGTGACAACTTGATTAATTTGTCACAAGTTGGATGGGAAGGTCCCATTATATATTATATATTTATGCCAATCAATGTTAGAGTGGGGCACATTATATGATTTAGGTTGTGATTTGGGTGTAGTTAATGCATGATTTTTATAACATTTTATACACGGGCCAATAGACTATGGCATCTATTTTACTTTTTGCTAGTTGATTTATGAGATGTTTCCCATGTATAGGCCGACAAGATTACCTCATGTTGTAGATGATGCCCTCCCACGCATGCGGAGATGGACATAGGACCATGTGGTGTGTGTTGTACCACATATCCCAATGTTGTTGAGTGTGACATGGGGTGAGATTGTTTGGCACCCATATCAGGGCATGGTGAATTCTTGGTGGCCGTGGCCAAGTACTTTTCAGGTGCAAGGTCGATTGAGGATTATGGGACATTATCCTTGGGGGTTGGAGCCACATCCAATGCCTCATGTACCCAGACAATTTGGGTTGCCATATCTGGCTCCTTTAGTGGTTCCTGCATTTTGGGCCCGACACGCAAGGGAGTAATATGGTGTGGGAGGTGCAAGGACATCAACAGAAGTTCCCATTATATGGCCTCGTTGAGTGAGGGATTTTAGACAACACCAGTGATAGCGAGGGGATAGAGTACTAGTTGTTGTATCACAGTAGAAGATACCACAGCCACCACCACAGTGAAACAGACAGAGACAAGCTCTCGTGTAACCATCTGTACAGTTAGAGGTACAACCATATGGAGATCCAATAGTGTAGCCTGCGTTGAGTTGGTCTATTGTGCGGCAGATTCAAAGTGGAGAATGACATGCTTGTGTGATTTAGCCTAACCAGTATAAAGGTTTCGCACCAATATGGAGCCATGGTTTATAGGAGGTGCTTAGTGGCTGAGTAAATGGAGCAAGTATTGGTGAATAAGATGTGGTTTATTGTGATTATTTTGATATCATGTAGATAGAGATACATGCTTAGATAAATGTATGATTTTGGAGATATATATGTGAGATCTAATGTAATTTTAGTTTTGCATTTTGCAAGTGTTGCAGTGGAGGAGACCCAATAGGATACTATGGTAGAGACAACCCATCATGATATATTGGATAGCATGCTACTGCAACATAATACTATGTGGATGGTTGATCTTGTGGTGCTTTTAGCACTTGCATATGCTAGTTAGTTTCAATTTGGTGGTTGATGAGGTAATTCGAAAGTTGCAAAGACTATTAGATGCAACCCAGGTTGCAGTTCTACCAAGAGTTGGTCACAGGGAGCTACGAGCGTGGCAATCATTGGCCGAGGAGAGAGCTTCCCACTTGGATACAACGAGATAGTTGAGAGATGTTTGGGCCTAGGTGGCCAATCTGTAGGGACAAGTTGATGGGCTTTGATCATGGACAAAGTCACTACAATGGATTGTTCAAAGAGGGAAATCATATGCTTCTATGGGTAGTGTAGCATGTCCTCATGATGGACCTCAGCCTTAGAGTTGTATTTTGTACTATGATTGTACCATTTTGTATCAAACTTTGAACCCTATATATATATATATATATATATATATATATATAAAGATGTGTTTAAATGACTCATAGATGTTATATATGTGTTTTCTTTCTAGCACTATTGTTGATTTCATTAAGCTATGAGAAAATGTATGATGTATGTGTTATTCTTTTCTAGCAAATGTGAACAAATGCATGGTGTTGATGCTATGTATCACACCCTTGAGAGAAGGTTGGGTTTATCCCTTCCATGCGGCACAATGGAGACTCCCATCTTGCTGTGGATTTGGCAAAACTAAGGGGAGAATCTCTAGATAAAGGCTAGCTCCCTTTGATGCATCTCTTAAGTCTTTTACTACTACTGCTAACAATGGGGGGGCGAAAAGGGAGAAGGATACAACCAAAATAGAAACTAATCTAAGTGGTGATGCACCAAATGATTTTTGATCTACTCAACTATTCACACTTCAAACCAGAAGGGGCGAATATACACTTTATCTGGCAAAAAGACCAGACTGTAGGGGTATTTTAACAGGGGGCTTAATGAAGACAAAGAAAAGGAACTTACCACAGGGGCTGTAGGAAAACACACTGTCTGATAGCTACTCTTTTATCTCTGCACTCCAAATGAAGCACTTCCAGTTAATCCTGTAGAAATGGCTTTGGCTACACTAGGTATGTTGGTGTCAATCTTGTGAAAGCATCAAGCTAAAATGACTGAACACATAATTGATACACAGACACACTCAAAAGCATAACCAGTCAGATAGAGGTAAAACACATTCTAATTGATCAAAGGTGAAATTTGGCAGGTCTTCGTCTTACAAAATGAGAAATATCCTTCTCAACTTGAGAGGTTACAATATATAACATGAAAAAGAAGACTATGGCACCTTTCAAAACAAGTGGCCCATGCTGCGTTGAACACATTGGAAAGAGGAAGTCCACTAAAGGAGCCATGATGTGGCTGTCCAAGTCTTGACTTTGGCATTTAAATCATATTAAATGTCATTGTAAAAGCATGGGTTGCTTGATCGTTTGAATGACAAGGCCGCCCCTCTTTGTGAAACTTACGCAACTATCCGCTCATCCATGCTCAAACGAAGAAAAACAAGCCACGCCATTGAATGCTTGCGCTCTTCGATAACCACTTGGTGGAGACTGTTTCATCTGCAACAATAACTTTTCCTGTCGACACCTTCTTTTACCACCTGGGCTGATCTGATTCATGTCTGTGCTTCGCTGGGTGCATCCTTTGGAACATTCCAAATGTTGTCATATGTGTGCGTAGCTGTGTTTTGGATTCTCTATTTTGTTCCCCTTTTCCTTGCTATTTTTTGTTTCCTTTCAACGGCCAACGCATCCCACCCAGTTTGATGTCTCTAAGCTTGTCACTATTCGAAAAACAATGGCTATTTTGCTACCTTGATTTTTAAATTCACGCGCCCGTCACTAGACGTTTGAACTCCAACGGCTAGTTCGCTATGCTAAAATTGATGTTCTCGGGCCCGTCATCCCTTTGGCAATTTCTTCGACCTTTTGCATTCCTTCAGCCTTTTGTATTTGAACCTTCTCGAAGGGAAGGTGTCCCTTCGAAGCTTGGAAAAGGTCCCCTTTTGGGTTGTTGGGAGTCCCCACAAGGGCACTTGCCCTTTGGGCTCTTTCGGGCTCCCTTGGTCATCTCAATTCCTTCGAACATTTGTTCGAAGGAAAACTTGTTTTCATGTCTCGACCTTTTCTTCGGTCTTCTCCTTTGATAAAATTCCTTCGGACAAAAGTCCAAAGGACTTTGCCTTAGTCTTTCACTTGTGAATTTCTTCGAACAAAATGTCTGAAGGAATTCCTTCAGGCATTTTGTCCGAAGGAATTCATCTATTGATTCTTCCTTGGATTTCTTTCGGATTTAAGTCCAAAAGAATCCCTTGTTTTTCCTTTGGATTTCCTTCGAACAGAATGTCCAAAGGAAATCTTTGTCCTTTGCCTTGGTCTTTTTCTGAAGGAAACCTTACCTTTCGGCCTTCTCTTTAATCCTTCCGCAAGTGTTCCCTACCCTCCGCAAGGGCACTTTGGGCCCCAAGTTGCCCTTCGGAGCTTGTTGAAAGGTCGAACTGGTCACCTGCCTGCCCTCCACAAGGGCACTTTGTCTTTAGAGCTTGTAAAAAGACTTGCATTCTTTAAATTGGCCCACCTCTTTGTCAAAAGTCTTGTCCAAGGCAATTTCCCAAAGCGAAATAAGCCCCATATCAAGCTGAGAACCTACAGGGCTTAGATCTTTCAATTTTTCATAAGAACAGGCTATTACAAAAGGGAAATGGAGCATTTGTAATAAGGGGGATACATCCAATGCTGATGGCTCAAGACAACAGGGAAAGAAAGAGACCGATTTTTGCTCTGTAGGACCAAAATGGTCAACACATGATCAAAAAGAATAACAATCAGAAGAAATTGTAATGTCCCCACTTTAGCACAAGCAATTTCAACGGGGGCGGACTGTAATGTCCCCACTTTAGCAGTTGACTTACTCAATTTCAGGCATACTATTTTTAGTAAGTTAGCAGGACATAGCAAAGGCCAATTTTGATGATTGGATTTGATACTCCTCGACGGGAGCTTTCCGGCGAACTATCACTTGCGTTATTCGGAGTCCGATTGCTATTATATTTTAATGCCTGAAGTGTTCTAAAAGTAACTAAATATTTACTTTATGGGGCTGGTACCCAAGGGAGACATAAGTAATATTTTAATATATAAAATGTTGCACATCTTTTATCCCACATTGCTCATGAGAGTTGAGTCGCCCCCTTGGAGAAAGAATAAAATAAAGTGTTTGTAGCTTCATTAGGCATGTTGGATAAGAAAAAAAATTGATGCACTTGTAGTTTGCAGGTTATTCTGGGCATTTGGTAATGTCCTTCCCAACTGTAGCACTCTAGACATCAATCCTTGGGATTGGTCTTTGGAGTCTGTGCTTTCAGCCTCATACAGTCGCGCACTATAGCAGCCGCGCCACTGTAGCAACCATGCCATTGTAGTAGCGACATCACTGTAGTAGTCGCGTCACTGTAGCATCTCGTAGCAGCCACTGTCTATAGTAAGAGTTGAGAGAATCAAGCCTACGGAGTTCATAGAACTAGCCTGCAGAGTCCATAGAATCCAGCCTGCAGAGTTTGTAGAACCAGCCTGCAGAGTCTGTAGAAACCAGCCTACAAAATCTGTAGAAACCAGCCTGCAGAGTCTGTGAAATTAGCCTATAGAGTCCGTAGAAACCAGCCTACAGAGTCTGTAGAACCAACCTGCAGAGTCTGTAAAATCTAGCCTGCAGAGTCTGTAGAAACCAACTTGCAGAGTCCGTAGAAGCGTGCCTGCAGAGTCCATAGAAACAAACGTGTGGAGTCTGTAGAAACAACCCTGTAGAGTCTGTAGAAACCAGCCTGCAGAGTCCGTAATTTTGCTAGATGGAGAACAAAATGATTCCACCTTCGGTACTCACTGGGGATATTCGCTTGAAACAATGTTCATTCCATTACTGGAATATTTAGTGAGTTATCACGTGGCTGACATTGTACTTGTTTACTCATTTTGCAATCAATATAAATACAGTGTGTTGGTTATTTCAGTTGTGTGTCTATGCTTTCAATTCTATATTTATGTTATATGCATAAACCTTATAAAACACAAAAAAAAAAAAAAACAATACAAGCAAACCATTTTGGAGTCATAAGGGGTTTCAGCTGGGTTAGTTTTGGGCGTAACTGGGGTGCCCATTACACTTAACCATTTCCCGAAGGCTAAGGGACAAGTAAGAAGGGAAAGAGAAACAAGTGATTTTGATTGAATATATGTAAAAGGTACTTTTTGTTTTAAGAATCACTTAAGTTGGGGCCCTTTAAGGGTCATGAGCGTTTTAAAAAATAATCTTCCTTATGATTTGAATTTGTATTTCCCTCCCATTTGGGCATGCCCCTTGGGGGAAGTGGTATAAAAAGAAAGGAGGATTTCAATTGAATATATGTTATGTTGATATTCAAAATATTGGTCATTAAGCACGATAATGCTTAAGCCATTACTTTGAAGATGAAAACCTTCAAACAAAAGAGTGGGGATGCCAACCCTCATTTCTCATGTAGGATAGCTTCATCTTGAGGTTGTACTTGCGCATAAATATTCAGCAAAGACAAAAATAGTACATTTGGAGTGGGGCGACTAGGATTTGGAGCCTTGGGAGCTGCTTGGATAAGTTGAAGACCCCTCATTGGAGGGCTACATGGATTTTGTGGCTAGAATTGACTGTTTCCAGCTAGGGCGACTTGGTTGTGGAGCTAGTTTGTAGAGTTTTGAGGCTTATTTTGAGCCAAAACACAATCTGATTTTATTCTAATATTTTTGCAATGTGGCAACTTATCTTGAGAGGATTTGGCATGTTTTGAAGGTCATCTTTCCCTAAAATATTCAATAAATATTTTATGCATTTTTCCAACTTTGGTGAATTGGTTTAAGGGGCTTGTAGCTCCAAATACAATCAGATTTTTCATAATAAATTCTGCCTATTAATTCAGTATTGTTTATGTAATTTTATGAGGGTTTCACTTGACTGATCAGCTACAAATTTCTATTAATATTTCAGCTTAAGGGTGTCTAAGGTTTGAGGGTTATTTCATGCTTTTGGAGGGATAATTTGCTTGTTTGGAACAACTATTTGTTGCTTAGAGCTTAGCATAATTTTGTGTTATTTTTTTAAGTATTTGGCAGCTAGGGTTTGTTGGAAATAAAAATTGGATTTGACTAATTACCTAGGGTTTTGTAGAAAAATTAGAATTCAAAAAAATATCTTAATTTGAAAAAATTTAGTGGTGTCATACCTATATCTTGAATAGCCATGGGTTTTCAAGGTGATACATGCAAGAGGGTGACAAAGAGATAAGGTATTCCCTGCGGAGTAAGAAGAAAGTGGAAGAAAATCCACAAATAGAAACAATGTCTAACTTGGATGAGCCAAAGGATGAGGTTGAAAACAGATAAGAACAAAAGTTTGACAGGTACACACAGGCCCAAGAACAAATGATTGCTATTATGGCGGAATTTGTCCACACTATGAAGGCAATGAGGGGTGACAAACCATCCAATGGAGATGGTAGTGCTTCTAAAAGTCACAACCTCATGGATCAGCCTTCTAAAGGGATTGGAGGAGCTACACGTAGGCCTAACCAACCTACTTTTTTGGAAGAAGTTGTCATTCCAAATGGGGAAGATCAACCCACATTGAGAGAGTTTGTTGAGAGATTGTGACAATTACATGACCTATCTAGCTTCTTTTAGGATCAAATGGATTTTTCAACTTTCACTTTATGGAAGCATGGCCAAATAGGTGGCAATAGGGCTGGCCAAAATCACAAGGGCAGCCAAGGAGGGCTTCACCATGCATTGGGAAAGCTTTCACTTTTTAATTTTGATGGTTTTCCCAAGAGTTCAGTTAGGGCTTTGATTCAAAAGGTGGACACATACTTTTCCCTTAGACCTATGATGGAAAAAGAGGTCATTCAATTTGCTACTTTGCACATGGAAGGGGTTGCCTATGAATGGTGGTATCATGGATTGGTCATTCAAGGGTACCAACTCATTTCATCCTATGAAGAATTAAGAGGATTAGTGAAAGGTTTAACAAGGCAAATCTAGGGCTACACTTTAGAGAATTGGCACAATTGAAACAAAAGGATACTGTAAAGGAGTATGTGACTGAATTTCAGAGTCTTTCAGTCATGGTAACAAATGTTTCATAAAGAAGATTAGTGGTTATTTTCATGGAAGGTTTGGTTGATTCTATTAGGGGTTTGGTCAAGGTTTTTGACCCTTCTTCTTTTCAAGGAGTCATTCAAAAGGCCCTTGATCTTGAGTTTTCAGCACAAGGTAAAATTCTGCCATTTAGTTCACAAAAAACTAACTCTTTCGAAAAAATTGGACAGCCAAAAGACAATAAGTGGGGGCAGCCAAGGGGCAGCACTTTTGAACCACCAAGATCAGCTCCTTTGGGGTAGTTTGGTAGGCCAAACCAACAGGCTTTGGGGCAGCAAAGAGAGTTGCCAAGAGGGAATTATGAGACAAGAAATGAATTAAAAAGGAAGAAGTTGTGTTTTGATTGTAAAGACCCTTGAACACCGGATCATCATTGTCATGGAAAGGGTCAAGTGCACTACATCGAGGTGCATTCAGATGAAGAAGATGAGGGTGAAGAGGAAGGGGCAGCCACCCATGAAGAAGAGCACTTGGAGATCCTTGGAGGAGAGGACCTAGATGGCACCTTTGCTTCACTATCGGGGACTCCTAGATGTTATCCCTTTCATGTGAAAGGTAATTTGAAAGGTAAGGATGTCACTATTCTCATTGATGGTGGAGCTACTCATAATTTCATTGATAAGAAATTGGTTACTTTATGTGGATTGCAATCTATTGAGTTTAATGGTTTTTGAGTGACCGTGGCAGATGGCTTCACCATCCCTTACACCACTAAAGTCCCCAAGTTGAGCATCATGATGAGAACACATCTCATTGAGGATAATTTATATGTCGCTGGTATTGGGAAGACCAACCTAATGCTTGACATACAATGGTTGCGCTCTCTTGGAGAGTACACACAAAATTACCAAACCATGGAGCACAAGTTTGATGTGAATGGAAAAGAAGTGATTCTACATGGTTTGCATGATAAGGCATCCAAGGAGGCAACATCCAAGAGGATGGAGAGCATGATTCAAGGAGGGATTCCGGTAGGGGCAGCAAAGCAAGTTATTATTTTTGAGTTGGAACAACCAACTCTCATGAATGAATTTGGTCACACACATGGTTTGTTGAGTGGAACAAATGTGGAAAAAGGATACCCTTCCAAAGAAATCAATAAACTGGTCATAGGACAGCCTTCAAGGTATGTAGAAAATCATCAAATTCATTTTTACATAGGCTTGACTCTAAGGTATGAAGGCAGATCTGAAGTTTGCACTAAAGACCAATTTAAAGGGTGTAAACAAAATTCAAATTTGGTTGTAAAGCTTCAAAATCTTTTGAGCTATAAGAATAGTGAGTTTGAAGGGCAAAATCAGCCACCTATTAAGGTCAAAATTTCATTTTTTTGGAGCAATTACAGCCCCTAACCAAATCTTAAAATGTTGTTGCAAAGTCTGAATTTTCATACTCAAAAAATTCTGAGTTGTTGAAACAAGTTCAGCCACTATATGAGGGCAAAAATGTTGGATTTTTAGGCATGCTACAGCCCATGATGAGTTCCAAAAAGGTATGTGCAAAGTCTGAATTTTCTTTCTCAAAATTTTTTGAGTTGATGAAGCACGTTCAGCCACCTATTGAAGGTAACAAGGTTGAAATTCGGAGCAAACTACAGCCCCTAACAAGATGGAGAAGTGCACCTTATTACTCAGAAAATTCAGGGTTAAGGGATATTGTATGTCCCCAAGGTATGTTTCCTAAGATAAGATAAGATAAATATATGAATGTCCAACTAATGAACACAAAAGTAGGTCAAAGGGCCTAAAAATTATAGAAATGTGTCAGGGAAAAGCAAGAAACCAAAAAGGTCTCCGAAAACAAGAAAAAAAATGCTGAAAGAAATAGTATAAAACATGGCAAAGAGTGACACTGCAAGAGGGTGCTACGTTGGCAGCTACTGCCATACAGGACACTGCTGTGAAATGTAAGGAAGCAGTGAAGATGATTTTGGAACTAGAAGAATAGGTTCATTGAGTACTAACTGTCCTAGTTCTTTTAGTTGGATGTAATATCTGCTTCCATTTTCTGGTTTTTGTTTTCTTATCACTATGGAGTTTCTCAGTCTTTGTAAAACCTAGGGTTAGTCTTTTGTTTTTCTAGATTGGTGGTTTCAGGTCCATGTAAAACCTATTTTTGATACTTCTTTGAAGTAAGTTTTAGGCTTCACCTGTGGACGTATTTGTTATATCCTTCTCCCTATGTTTAAGGGTTTTAGGGTCCCTTCAAAACCTATTTTCACCTTAATCTAAAACATGGCAAAGAGTGACCACGCTCAGAGCCAAACCATGAAAGGACCCAACCACGCTCAGGTCCAAAGAAGGGAGCAAAAGAAATGAGCAATCTCCAAGAATCTGTAAACATCAGGAGCATGAGGATGATCCCTAAGAAAGAACTACAAGGTAAGGTCGATGATGAAAGGTACAAGGTGGTGGATGGACTGATTTTCTACAAGAATATGATCCTTTTAACCCCTAAATCTAAGATAAAGCATCGAATATTAAAGGCTATACATGATACCCCAATGGCTGGTCATCTGAGGTACTTCAAAACGTACAAGCGAGGGAGAGGATCTTTCAGAGGGACTTAAAGGAGAGGTTCTTGAATACATCTGGGAGAGCCTTAAATTGCCAACAATGTAAGGCTTAACACACTTTTCTAGCTGGTCTATTGCAGCCCCTACTTGTTTCCACTCAAACATGGGAAAGCGTATCCATGGACTTCATCATGGGGCTTCCCATGGTACAAGATAAGAACTATATGTTTGTGGTGGTAGATAGACTCACTAAATATGCACATTTTTTTGCAATTCCAGCCAAGTATACTACACCCATAGTGGCTGATATATTTTTAAAAAATTGTTTAAACTTAATGGGCTACCTAGGAACATTATAAATGATTGAGACATCAGGTTTGTGAGTTTATTTTGGCAAGAACCTTTAAGTTATAAATGTAGTGTTAAGATCATAAAGGTCGGTTAGCTTTTAAAGCCCACTTAAAGCTACTTTAGTCCTTTAAGTCACAAAAGGGCCCTCCTTAATGCAAAAATACAATGTTACTGATTCATGGCCCTAGGCATGCATTTGGAAGCCAGGTTCAAAATCGATGCTGGTGCGAGGTCTGATGCATTGCCCCAACACCCATGGTTCACCCCTGAAGAACCCCCAACACACTCGGGTGACCAAAGGTGAACCCTGGGTGTTGGGGCAGCGCACTCGCATTCGTCGGCGCCCAAAAGCTGGCAATATACTTTTTTTTTGTTTTGTTTTTTTCTTTTTCACCAAACCCAATGCATTGAAATAATAAAAAACACCTTCCTCGACCCTAAAATCCAAAAAAAAAGTATATGTCAACACAAATGAGAAGAACAAAGTGATAAAAGGAAAAACACTTGCCTCTTATTTTTCTAAATTTCTCATTGCATACTTCATCATACACTTGTTTGATCTAGTCAATTTGTTTGATCTAGTCATTTGCCTATGGTGATTGAGGAGCCATTTTCTATCAAGGTAAGTTTTATATTGTTTTATTTTATTTTTATTTTCATTTTTTTAATTTTTACTAGTTTCTAGCTGCTGCGGGTTTGTTTTGATTTTTTTTAATTTTGTGTTTGTTTTTTTTATTGTAGTTATATATACTATTAGTCTATTACTACAATCAATAATGTCTTGTAGCTCTTCCTCTAGTGGCCAAAAGCAACACAAAATGGACTTGACACACTCACCATTGTGGAAATATACAACACTAATAAACCAAGTTTCAGGTGGTGGGGCCTATATTTAGAAATGCAATATTTGTGGTTATCATATCACAAGCTCATACTTTAGGGTGAAAGCACATTTATGTCACATCCCTGAATGCGGAATCAAATTTTTCATAGGGAAGACTAACTCTCCATTGCCACATTCAAAAATCTTTGAATTCATCAAGGAACAAGAAGATGTAGATGCCGCACATGCCATGAGACTCCATCACCCTCTAGCAAAGAGAGGCAAGGGATCAGGGAAGCCACCTGTTTCCCCAAGTTCTACTACCGGTTCTCTAGTTGTGTCCATTGGAAGACATCCATTTTTGGGAGCAGCCCCTATGCAAGAAGAGGCTTCTCTTCCAGTTACAAACAAAAGAACAAGAGGACCATTGAATAGGTCTTTTCAAAATGAGAGCAGGGAAATTGCGGATCAAAAAATTGCATCATGCATATATGAAAATGGATTGTCTTTCAATGTGGTTCGATCACCATATTGGCAAGAAATGGTGAGAGCAATCAATGAGGCCCCAAAAGATTACAATGGCCTAGGGTTTGAAAAAGTCCACACCACTTTATTAGCAAAGGAGAGAAAAAATGTTGAAGATTCTTTGAAGCCAATCAGAGATTCATGGGCTGAAACAGGGATCTCCATCGTTTCTGATGGATGGAAAGATGTAAGAAATAGGTCTTTGATCAATGTGCTTGCCATATGCCCTAAAGGGGCAATGTTTTTGAAGGCCATTGATTGTGAGGGGTGTGCGAAGGATGTAGAGCGAATTACCAACATCATCATCAAATCCATTGAGGTAGTTAGACCTGAAAATGTTATCCAAGTTATAATAGATAATGCCAAAAATTGCAAGGCCGCAGGGATGTTGGTGGAGGCAAGATATGGACACATTTTTTGGACACCTTGTGCTGTCCACTCAATCAACCTCGTGTTGAAAAAGATGGGGAAGCAAATTGACTGGATCAAACAAGTGTATGATGAAGCTGAGCAAATTCAAATATTTGTCACCAACCATTAACACTCTCAAACCATTTTCAAATCCTTCTCGACATTGGACTTGTTGAAGTTATTTTTATTTTTGTTTTAAAATTATATTTTTTTAATTTTTTAATCTAGTACATACTTGTATAACCATATTTTTAATAATTTAATTTTGTAATAGGTTGCTTTGACTAGATTTGCTTCTCACACAATCGTCTTGATACGACTTGTACTAGTATGACAAGCACTTAGTAATATGGTCATCGGCAACTTGTGGGGTGTATGGAGGGAGGCGAGCAAAGAACAGGCCCAAAGAGTGAAAAACTTGATCCTAGATGATGGTTGGTGGGCCCGTGTAGATTATTTATTGACTTTTATTGAGCCCATCACAAGTATGATCCATTTTGCTAACATGGATCAGCCATGTTTGGGAGAAATATATGATGGCATAGACTCAATGATTGATAAAATAAAATTCATCATTAATGAAAAAGAGCAAGATCCTAAGGAGAAAATTTTCAAACAAGTGCATTCTATCCTTGTTGAGCGGTGGAACAAAATGACCACCCCACTACACCTCCTTGCCTTTGCATTGACTCCTCATTTCTATAACACAGAGATCCTTTCTTTGTCGAGGAGGGTGCCACCATATAGGGATGTCAAAGTGGCTGAAGGGTACAAATTGGCAATGTCTAGGATATTCCCCGATCCTGAAATAGAAGACTTGGTTACAAGTGAGTTTGAAGCTTTCATTACCTCCTGAGGTCATAGTCTTGGTGCTCTTCGAGACAAATACAAGAAGGATGGTCATATGTTGTGGTACCTTCATGGCCAAGGATCACCGAACCTCTAACCTCTTGCAATCAAGATCTTGTCACAGGTAAGTTTTGTATTTTTTAAGTTTTTAAATTTATTATTTAAGTTTTTAAGTTCTTTTTCTTTTAAAAATTTTAAATTTATGTTTAAATTTGAATATAGGTTGCAAGTTCATCTTTTTTTGAGCAGAATTGGAGCACATATAACTTCATTCACTCACAAAAGTGCAACAACCTCACAGTTAAAAAGGCCGAGGAGTTGGTCTACATACACTCTAATTTGTGTCTTCTATCATACAAGAACCCAAAGTACAAGGAGGGGACGTCAAAGCATTTGGATATTGATCCAGAGGTTGTTGACTTGGATGCTTGCATATCCCGCTTCTCATTAGATGGCATTGGTAGTCTTTCAGGTTTGAGGACACAAAATGTAGCTAGCGGGAGTGGCAGTGCAGATAGTCTATGTGGTTCTACTTCTAATGAACCACAACATCATGATGATGTTGATGCTCTCGATGAAGAGCAATATGACTATGAAAATTGACTTTTATAGTTTGAACTTTGATGTATCTTGTAATTAATTACATCCACAAGATAATTATTGATATCTGAATCTTGATATTTGATAATAGATATTCATAATTTAATATATATGATTTTCATTTATAATTTTATCATTTTTGTTTAATCATTAATGGTTGTACTTATAGTTATCATTTATCATTATCAACTTATCATTTATGATTTGACTCATTTATCTCTATCTATTTAGTGGTTAATGACAATGACACTAATTCCCTATGTATCAGGCTAGAATTTTTATTTTTTTATATTTTTTGTACAAACAAACCATACAGGCAAACCGGGTTCTTCGAACCTGCACCAAAACCAAAAACGAACCGGTAACCTTGCAAAAAAAGAACAACTTAAGTGAAATCTTCACTTTTACCTTTCAAGGAGGGTGATATGTGCTTCTTGCTTATTCTCTTTTCCATAGCCTAGTGGAAACACCAAGATTTAGGCTAGGGACCATGTCCATGGCTTTTTAGGCCAAAAAGGGGGACATGACAATTAAGTGGTTGTACATGGCTGAGTACTGCTACAATACATCATACCACATTTATAGAAATGTCGCCTTTCAAGGCCTTGTATGGATATGATGCATTTTCTTTTGTGGACTTAATTTTGACAGATAGTAGAGTGTCAGGAGCATGGATTTGGAACAACAAAGACTTTAAATGTTGGAGGTGCTAAAAAATAACCTTCAACATGCTCAAAACCAAAAGAAATTGTATGAGGACCAGCATCGGATAGAAAGGACATTTGAGGTGGGTGACATCGTATTTTTGAGTTTGCAACCCTAGAGATAATCTTCCATTAAGTATAGTGAGGTGGAAAAGCTTAAACCCCGCTTCTATGGTCCCTACAAAGTTCTAAGAAGGGTTGGATAAGTTGCATATGAGCTAGAGCTGCCCAAACATAGTTGGATCCACAATGTGTTTCATGTTTCATGCCTCAAAAATGTGTTAGGGCAGCAAATCACTTCTCTGATTGATTTACCACCACTAAATGATGAGGGCAAGCTAATTTTGGTCCCAGATTCTATCATAAAAGGTTTGGGAAAGGAAGCTAAGGATCCGAAACATCATGGAATATTTGGTTCGCTCAAAAGACTTGCCCCTTGAAGATGCTACTTAGGAAGGGGAAGCTATTCTGTAGCATCCGAACTTGCAATTGCTTGAGGACAAGCAATTTCGAGAAGGGAGGGTTGTAATGTCCCCTTTTCAAGATTAGAGCAATTGAACACCCTTATCATATTTTCTTGTTGTTTTCAATAGGCTAAGGGAAAAAAAAATCAAGGGAAACATTGGTTCTCCATTCAAGTTCTCAAAAGTGCTTTAATGGCAACCTTTTTCTAATTTAAACTTAAGGAGGGGATCTTTTGATCACGGACAAGTTAGCCCTAAAATGGATTTATAAGGAAATTGCTTTTTGAATATTTAAATTTCCTCTTCAAGTGGAGCGCTCCCTTTGTGGGAAGGTCTTTTGGAGGGAAAGGATATAAAAGGAAAAAAAGAGGTTCATTTTGGAACTTGTGTCATTTTGATTAACTAATATTCAAATTTGAGCAGCTTGCTTATGCTTTCAGTCGTACAGGGAAAAAACCCTCTTTGGTATTCAGATATTGAGGACAAAAACCTTCAATGTTCAGTAGATGACTTCATTCAGAGGTCATATTTGAGTGGGAATTGATAGATTTCAGGTCTAAGGCATCTTTCCAAGTGGAGAACAACAGTTGGGCAGCTTGTGGAGGTGGTGCATAGCTGTAATCAATACGTGGTGCATAGCTGTAATCAATACACTCCTTTAACTAGTATTTTTATAATATTTTACAGCGATATATGTGGTTCAAAAATTCAGATCTTGAGGTATTTTATATGGTTGTACGTATTTTAATTTTTGCAAGGGTTTGTGGCAATTAAATATTGAATTTTGATCTAAAATAAGTGTTTCTAAATTCTTAAATTTTTTGTGGTTAGGGTTTGATAAAAAAAATCAGAATTTGCATTTTCATTTCAAGAGTTTGTAGTGATTTTTAAAATTGATAAATTATGTCCCAAGTGGGACATTACAGTGTAGACCCAACTAACTTGGCAATGAATTTAGAAATTAATATTAAATAATATTTATGGCTAACCAAGTTAACTTGGTGATCCATAAGCATAAAAAACAATCTACTTAATCATCCAACCAAGAACTCAATCAGAATCAAAACTGTGGACAAATAATGTTTTGCATGGTGGCAAACCACTAGATACAACAAGGTATCAGTTGAGTCATTGTTAGTGGCAGATTATAATGTGTCTTGGTGGTTTCATTTGTGTTATGGCAGTTTTGTCATTTCCCCAATAGTTTTGCCATGACAAAAGTGGTGATTTCACCCATGAGAAATGAACAAGTTGAGTAACAACAGAAAATAACGTCTTCTAATTATGAGTTGTTTGAGAGTCCTTTTGTGCATGAAAGGACACTCCCAATCTTCCTATAGAAGGCACAATCCCAGTTGTCAGTAATTAGTGTGAGAGGAAGGGTTAGTGAGTTTACTCGGTAGTAGGACAAATAATTGTGGTACAAACAGTAGTTTGAATCAAAGTATACATAAACATAACCGGCGAGTACTCACCAAGGGGGATTTTTGAGTAACTAGAGAGTAACCGATAGAGCTAGTTGATTGATCGGGAATAACCAACAAATGAAAAAAATGCTTAAATTTATTACAAACAATTTTTTTAAAATTTGCAAAAGCAAAATAGATCAAATGAGTCTGTAAAATGTTGGGAAAGTGTTTTCTATTAGATTTGAATACAAATAAAGTACATAATCATGCGAATACAACTATGGCACTATCAAGTTATCAACAACAAACTGATACAGTGATACTTCTACAAGAATCTACAGGTACAAATTACAAGAATCTATATTTTTCTCTTCCTTGCTCTCTGGAAAACTAAGGGAGACTGAAAAAGTCTAGTCCTCCCACTCAGTTGCCCCTCTTTGCTCCGCCTAGAATGATGTGTGAATGCAATGATGGGGTGTTTTTCAAAATTTTAGACAAATCTCTACATTTTTTCAGCATTTTTTCAGTGTTTTACATCCATTTGCAGATCTGAATGCGTGTTGGACGCGTTTGGACGTGTCCAGCACGCATACAAGCCTCCCAGTGAGTACTCGCCATGTGGTTAAAAACTGACGGTTTTAAATTTTTGGTGAGTTCAAGTGGCGGTTAACTGTCTGAGCATTTTCCCAACGAGTAACCGAGTACCCAGCAATTACTTGTCAATTATGTAATCTATGGTTTGAATTATAGCAGTAGGATGATTGTTGTAGCATGCTCTATTTGAGTTCTTTGTAAGCTGTTGCAGTGAAAAGAAAGAGAGGAAGCTGAGCTATTGCCACTTCCAGCTAGTTTTCACCACATTGTGGTTTCAAAGTAAAATCCTTGTGTCAATTTTGTTTTGGTTGCTGGTTTTTACTATTTTCATGTTTGTTTCATTCTATTTTATGCAACTGCAGTACTAGTTTATTTCTAACAATTTAAGGACATTAATTCAGGCACAATTTTGTAGTCTCATTTGAAGTATAATGTTGGAAGTTGCATCCAAGATTGCATCCCATGAATTACACCAAAGAGGACTCTAGGAAGTCCATGGCATCTTTGAAGGACAAAGCAAAGGTGGAGATAGAGGACAGTTATAATGTAGATGAGAAATTGAGTTGCACCGCTACTAACATAGCCAACATAGAGATAGAGAGAGAAGAAATGGGAAGCCTTTTCCAAATCAAGATCTAAATCAAAAAGACAAAGGTAAATGCACTTGTTGATACTAGCTCACGGTCTAATTTGATTTTAGATGAAGTTGTTAAGAGGTTTGATTTAAAAACTTTTGATCATCCTCATCCATATCCATTGGGTTGGGTGAAGAAGGGTGTATAAATTCAAGTAACCAAAAGATGTAGAAACAAAATTGAATTAATCCAGAGTATGTCATTGAAATGAAAGCAAATGTGATTCCACTTGATGTATTTGATGTTGAGTTTGGAAATCCTTACTTGTATTTTAGGTACCATCAAGTTTGTATGGCAAATGTATAGAAGACAATGTTCAAAATGAAGGAAGGTTTGTATTAATGAGATTGATGAATGGTGTATTGAGGTCATTCATAGATACATGTGTCACAGCCTATCTAGATAATTTTTGCTTTTCGGTTCTTGCAAGTGTTGAAAGAAAAATATTTTTTATGTGATATGAAGAAATGGGAGTTTGCAAGGGAATCACTAGTCTATTTAGGGCATGTGGTTGGAGGAGAACTATGAGTTGATCTAGTAGAAGTTGAGGCTATCACCAATTGGCCCATGCGTAAGAGTGCTATAGAAACAATGAGCATTGTTAGAGCAGTTCAATATATGAGGAAGCTCATTCCATCATTCTTCACAATAGCAACACCTTTACATGCAATTGCAATAGATGGTAAGAGTTTTCATTGGAATAAATAACATGATAGTTCTTTTGATTCATTATAATAAAAAAATCAGCAATGCACCGGTGCTTGCTCTTTCTAATTTTCAGCAGCCATTTGAAGTTTAAGTGGGATGCAAGTGAGTATGCTATGGGGGCAGTTTTAGTGCAAGGGGGTAAACCAGTTTGTTATCATTCGAAAATAGTTTTTAAAGTTATAATAGATTACCAAGTTTAGAAAAAAATAAATATATGCAATTGTTCAAGCAATCAAGAAATGGATACATTATTTGTTGGTCAAGGAAACTATTGTTCTTACTGATCATAAATCTCTTCAATATTTACAGGTACAAAATAAATTGTGGCAAGCAAGGCACTACAAATGGATGGAAGTTTTTCAATAGTTTTATTTGGTGATCAAGAAGAAGAAATGAAGCACAAATGTAGTGGCTGATATGCTAACTTGGAAACCAATTTAAAAGCAAGTTTCAGCTTTGGCTAAAGTTTCACAGCATGAGCTTTTCACAAAAGTTTATCAGGAAACAAATGCACAAAATGCAAATTTTTGGTAGACATATCAGCATTTGAATACAAAGAAGATGGATGTTGAAGACAAAGTTGATTTCTACCTCAAAGATGGGCTAGTCTACAAATTGAACAAACTATGTGTACAAAAGGAGGAAAGACTTCTACTGATGAGGGAAGCACATACTTCCAAAGTTTCGAGTCATTTAGGTGGTTCAAAAAACCATGGCTCATTTACAAAGATATGTGTATTGGCCCAAAATGAAATAAGAGCTCTCAATTATTCATTCAACATATGGTAAAATATGCCCAAAGAAAACATGCCTATCAGTTGAGATTTTTCAGCCATTTTTAATAATTCCCGCCTCCCAAATCTTGCCTATATCCACAACTAGTGTAAAGCAGCGATTTTCCTTCTTGGTTATGGGGATATAGTCGTCTGAGTTCTAAAATCATATAACTTCATGAATGAACAACATATGGTTTTGAATATATTGAAAAAAAAAAGAAACTACAAACCTCACACTTGGATGATAATTTGCCCACCGCTACAACATTTTTTAATTTATTCTTCCACGGATGGACGGTACTACTGGTAGCATAGCGGCGTCTTCACTGCTACGCACTTGGACTCGTAGGGATTATGAAAAAGTGTTACCCACCATGTTGAAGTGGGCATGGCTTTTTTCCTTCTTTACTATGCTTAATGAACGAACAGATCATTACGAGATTCACTCAAAAATGTTGGAAATGAAATTAAATAATTTTAATTACGTCTAAATCAGTTGTTCCAACCATTCAAAGATTCACATGATTAGTATAAATATTTGGAATGTTGTTTTTTTTTATTGATTTGAAGTAACGATATTCTCTTTGTTTTAATAGCATGTACGTTACATAAAACACATTCTCTCTTCCCATTCTTCTTTAGGTGTCGTCTATCTTCATGTCTCACATTTGAGTTTATAGGAGTTAGTCTTTAGTTGAGTAATGAGGATCTTTTCCCTCTATTTAATTTTAGTGTCTATATAATTTTTTTAACAATGCTCATAAATCATATTGAACTTTGTAATATAGTGGTCTTTTCCTACTTATTTTATTACTCCACATCATTGTTCTAATCTTTTTATTTACATAGTTTTTAATGTCTTTGTTAAGGTTCAGGGATTCGTGAAGGATGATATCCAATCTAATCATTCATTTGTGGTTCTGTTTCATCCATTTGTTCTTTCCTCTATGCAACTCTTCATCTCTTGTCGCCCTATGCCACCTCTCGATCTTCATTTTTTCTTTTTTTAGGTAACATAGTACCCTAGTCATAGCAGTTCCTCTAAAGGGAAAGTCCATGTTTCAACCTTAATAATTTCATTGGGAATTTAAGCCTTGATTCTGAAGTTATTTGTGATTAGACATTTTGGGATCCTTTCTATTTTCTTTCATTTCAAACTCTTCATTCCACTAGCCCATCCCTTGCATCCATACAACACCATCAGTATGACAACTAACCCAAATAGAATGTTGGTGGTCTTCCAATCCCATAACTCAACATCCCTGCAACTATTTTGAAGTTTATAAATAAATTTCCAACCCCCTTGTATTCTTTTCATCCTACATATATCCCAGTTGAGCTTACTGTGAAATTTTAGGTTGAAATACTTGTATGTTGATACCACTTCAAGAGAATCTCCTACGAATTGAAATTTGAGATGTTGCTTCTACCTTTTCATCGAGAAAATCATAATTTTGGTTTTGTCAATATCCACATGCATACATCCATACTTGTTTACAAAAGAGCTCTAGAGTCGATAGGTGGTCTCTTAGAGCTTGAGTTGTCTCTACCATTAGAATTATATCATTAGCATAAAATAAATGTTTCACCACATACTTGGCCAAGTGGACCCCTTCCCCTCCAAATTTGTTTAACCAATCTTCTAGTTTGTTGATGTATAGCAAAAATAAAGTTGAAGATAAAGGGCAACCTTGTTTGATGCCTATATCATTCCCAAAACACTTGAAAAACCATGCTTGTATTTTGATTTTATGCTTGACTTGATCATACAATATGTTAATTACTACCCTATAGTGTGTTGGAACCTCTACTTCCTCCATTCTACTCCATAATTTGCTCATTAACATTATGTCAAAGGCCTTTTTGCAAGTCTACAAAGCAACAATAAACATCCCCCTTTTATCTCAAACCTTTTTGACTAGGTACCTGAGTGTGACACAATTATCGATAATTGAGTGTTTGGATTTAAACACTACTTGCCCCTTTTCTCTTTTTCTTTTTTTATTTGCTTAACTGCTAATTCTACATTCTATCATACTCCCAAACAACTTTGCAAAAAAATGATTAATCATAATAGTTCAATCATTTGAGGGATTATTTACATCATCACCTTTAAACAGAAGTATGGTTAGGCTAGGTGTCTACTTTGTCTATAAGTCATTTTGAATGACCTCATTAAAAATTTATTTGGTGTGAGGTGTTGGGCTATCTACTCACCATTTCAAATGATCTACTTGTAGGTTTTCTATGTCTTGAGTTTTACCCGTTACTAACTTTTTAATCCCTTATATGATAACTTGGGTAGGGTAACATAATAACTAAGGATAAACATTATCATACTTATCATATTTCCTTATAAGATTGTTAAGAGCTTTAACATTTTAGGCCATAATTTTTTTCTTGTTTTCTATATATATATATGTGTCATTTAAAATTGAATTATTATGGGCCAATTGTAATGTTATTGTAGTTGTTAGGTTTTTAAAATCAACTTTAATTCATTATGTGAATATTTAAATGAATGAATAATTGTCTTGAGGTTTCTAAACAAACTAATAATGTTGGTTTTAAGAAGTGATAATAACATTGTATATTTCTAATCTTAATTGAATGTGTTTGATTGACTCAAATTTTTAATGGATGCCACATGGTAAAAGATGGCTACTTTTCCTAGTTTTTTCTATAAAAAGTAGTAGTTGATGTATTAGAATATAAAAAACCACTCACATAACTACTACTAAGAAAATAATCTAATACTATACAATAAAAAGAAAAAACATTCATAAGAAACACATAGAGACATAATAGAAGAGTAGAAATGCTCAAATAGAAAAAATGTTTATGTATCCAAAAAGACAAGAAGAAAAAGTAAACTATGGCCCTTATTAGCGGGTCATACAAAGAGAGCATCAAAAAAAAAAGTCTAACCAAAATAAAGATAATTCAACCACCCATTATGGTGGGGATCGTACAATAAGGAGGTTATTACATCCTTCCCCAGTATCCATAAAAACTACTAAATCACTTGCAAATTCTTAATCCATAAATTGTACATTATTAGAGTTGGCATCATTTATGTCCTTCAACTCATTTATTTTCTTATCAAATCTCAATGATAGTAAAATGACCAAAGTGACAAAGATTAGGTAATTCGTAGGCTATAACACGAAGAAGCTAAGTATTATGAGTATAGAATATGTTAGAGTCATCAATAACTCTTCAAAATAAGATAGTATACCATGATAACAGGGACTAAAACACTCATAGCGATCTAAGTTCTCCTTTTACAAAGTATAAATAAAATCATTCAGAGTTTCTTGTGATGTTATTCCAACCTAGGAAGATTCAACCTTTACACCTACAAATTTGTCCATGAAACTATAGCACAAATCTCTAATAAGTCATGGGTCACAACATCAAGAAGTCAAGTAGTGCAAGTAGAGAATATATTAACGATATAAAGAATTCTATGCACCTAAAATCATTTGCTTCATTATTGTTGACTAATATTCCTATTAATTGACACTAATTCCACTTAACCTATTTTATTATGCTAATTTATCCTATTTCTAGCCATTTATTTAATATCCCCCTTCTATTATCATTCACTAACCATATTCATCCCATTCCTTCATTAATTTTATCCTAATCTACTCCTAGTTATCTATTATATGGGAATTTTAAATTCTCATAACCCCATCTACCCACCTACTAACCTACACCCTAGACTTTCCTACATCCCTAGCCCCTAATCACCTACCTAATCCCTATCTAATTGCCACCTAATCCTCCATTATCCTCAAGCTAATCAAGAAGCCTCTAGAATTGGAGAAGCTCCTCCAAATCTCTAGAAGTCTCTAAACTAGAGACTTCTAAAGAATTTAGTATTCCTTGAATAATCCATATCCATTGGATCTCCTCATCCAACTTCAAATATCAACCCTTTATCTTCCCTCCCAAAATCTATATAAGCAACCTCCTCCTCCATGGAAGGGGATCTCCAATCTCATATCAAATCCATGTTAAATTAGTCCTTGAATCAATCCTTCATCCATCATCAAAATCCTTTTATCTTGCCATCACTATGCCAAAAATTTTAATCTAATATGCAATCACAATCCATTAGAACATCTTGGAAGGAGGTGATATGAAACAAGGAATTTGGTAAGGTCTATATCATTTTTGTTTTGTTTCATGAATCCTTCCTAACAAGTAGTTTGCATTTTGAGTTTGAATTATCTTTTTTAATTCATAAGTGCTAACATCATCAACTAACATTCATCCATGACATGATTTTTCTTTGAAGGACCATTACTCCTTCCCCTTCGCTTCACTCACAATGCCCTTTCAAAGAGGGGGAAAATGTATGCACCTAAAACTGTTCACTTCATATTGTTGACTAATATTCTTATTAATCGACACTAATTCCACTTAACCTATTTTATTTCACTAATATATCCCTCTTTCTAGCCATTCATCTAATATGCCCCTTATATTATCCTACATTCACTAACCTTATTAATCCCATTCCTTCATTAATTATATCATAATCCCTATTGTCATTAATCTAATCCTAGTTATCCATTATATGAGAATTTAAAACTCCCATAACCCCACCTAACCACCTACTAACATACTCCCTAGGCATTCCTACATCCCTAGGAATCCTAATCCTCATTAAAACCCCTCTGATCCCCATTATCCCTAAACTAATTGAGAAGCTTGTAGAACTAGAGAAGCTCCTCTAAGACTCTAGAAGTCTCTAAACCAGAGACTTCTAAATAATTTTTAATTCCTCTAAAATTCACTCAATTTGCCTATTTAAACAAGCTCTCCCTCTACCTTCAAACCAACTTGAATCCTCATAGCAAATCCATGTCCATTTAGATAACTAAGCAAACTCCAATTCTCATATCCAATCCATGCCAAATCTATAATCAAGCATCCATTATCAAATCCTTCATCCACCATCATGCCATCACTATGTCAAAAATCTGAGTCTAATATGCAATCACAAATCCATTATAACATCCTAGAAGGAGGTGATATGAAGCAAAGAATTTGGTAAGGTCTATATCATTCTGATTTATTTCATGAATCCTTCCTAATAGGTAGTTTGTGTTTTGAGTTTGAATTAGTTTGTTTAATTCATAAGTGTGCTCAAAATCCCACCATAAGAATTATTCAAAGTCAAATACAAAATCGTGATAACATGTACTATGTCACTAATGGCGATTCAAATTATCCCTTTGTAAAGTTTAAATAAATGCATTAGGAGGTTGTTGTAATGTTCTTTCCATTTGGGAAGAGGCAACCATTATGCCTACAAATTGGATAACTTGTCATTTATCCTTATAACTACAACATGAAACTCAAAAAATTCATGGGTCATAGCATCAAGAAGTCGATTAGTGTGAGTCAAGAATATGTTAGATTCATCAAGTATTCTTCAAAGCATGATAAAATACCATAATCACACCTAATTATAGACACCTAAATTATTGTATTAGACACTCCAGAAACATCAAATTTGACATACTTAAATAATGCACATACATTTAACACTTAAACACACTTTCCCTCTATCTGTCTACCCTTATATTGTCTTGGCCACCTCTATTCACCAAATACACCTATTCAGGATCAACTTAGTATATACAAAAACATATCAAAATCCTAGACAAACCTTCTCCATATCTTAGATCATTATTTTACATTTCTAGGACACTACCAGTAATGCTTTTATAGTGTTGGTTATTATAGGGGTTTGCCTCTACTAGTAGTGTCTAGGTGCACTAAATAGGTATTTTTCAAATTAGGAAATCTCCATTAGGTCAACCTTGATGCTTTTCATGGGTCAGTTATAGTAGGAATTAACAAAGATTCATCTATATAGAAATCATTCCTAAGGTTATACTTGCTTGGTCAGATCTTTGAAATCAGTTAGAAACATTAGGAATGAATTAAACCTATCTTGAGACATAACAAAAAAAGCTATACATCTTAAAGCCTTAAAGGAGTAGCCCTAGAGCAATCCATAAAGCCAAGTCAAAATACACAAAGTCAAAGTTGCATGGTGGCAAGTGTTGAAGATCAATACATCACATTGCATTTTAGATTGTTCATTATGTTGCACACACATGCACATAAGTGGGAGAACTATGTGTAGCTTGAAACCTCTGCAACATATTGGAACATAAGCAACACTCATCCATTCAGTGGGGAGTGGTTGGAATCAATGCAACCCAAGGTAATAATCCCTTTTTAAGGGCATCTTGTTGTCGAAAGCACAACTAGGGTTTGGATGTAGGAGAAGAAAAACATACATTATTGTATGGTATTAAAGGTGTGTAGACATATAATAACTATTTGTAGTTGTAGGCATGGGTGCAAAGGTCTTAATAGTTATAGACCACACAGTGCATAGGGACATTTTTAGTAATCTTTGGACAATGTTAGCTATCACAAGGGTTAGACTTTGGCAGTAGTGTCTAAAGAGGTCTTTAATCTTTGTTTTAGGTATGATCAACTGATGAATTAGTTATAGAGCATTTACAGGTCCAGAGATGCCTTATATGAGAGTTAGACAATCAAAAATAGCTAAGTACATTATTTTCTATTGCTTTGTCAATTCTAAATCAAAATGTTGCAATATATATTATTCATTTCAATTCAAATTAGTGTACTTTAATGTTATTTTTTCAATTTGAATTAGTCTATAGTATACTTTATTTTATATCTCTTAGGTGTAAAGTTAATAGAAAACATATTTTGTGAACTAGTCACTGATTCAGACACAAAAATCTTAGGTTTCCTCCTACATTAAGGTTTCCAATTTTCTTAAAGTTTCATATTTCTCCCCTATTAGGGTATGATTTTAAGTTTAATTTATGATTTCCCATGGTTGAAATTGTTTATATCTAGCCTTTATAGACATGGTATTGAAAGTTGTGTATTTCCTTTATTAATCATATCATGTATTCATATATAAGACAAGGAAAAGTAATTAATCAAAATGCAATGAATTTGGGTATGTTATTATACATCAAAATTTCTTAGTTTCCCTTCATAACACATATTGTATGAATATTGAATTTTATATTCATCCCATTACTTCTTGAAGGAAAAGAGCATGTATGACTCTTTTCATTTCTCCTCTCTCGATACCTTATGGTATTGGTAGATATCATCCCACCCCTATTATTCAACCTAGGCTTATATTACACATGGAGTTCAATGTTGTCATAACATAAAGAGGTGGAACACACAATATTGTAGTGCAAAGTAGAGGTAACACAGGTATCCCTCCTAATCTTCTTCTACTACCTAAAGTATTGGCCAGTGAAACTAAAGATTATGATTTCATAGATGAACTTAAGACTATTCAAGAAAAAATATTTGTATTATAATTGTTCAAAAGATCCAATATATATAAGGACATTCTTTACACAACACTATGTGATTATTTTATCAATTTTTTGGAATTAGGAGAATGCTAGATCTTAATTAAACAAACTGTCATGAAAAATTAGAATACTAAAGATACATAATAATTGACATAAACTGATTTGGAACTTACTAAATATAGAAATATACTAAATATGGAAAATACACAGAATAATATAAACTTAGTTAAAAAACTAAGATGCAGATTGGTTCTGGATCTGAGACTAACATGGAGATTGTATGCAATCAGAAATGCATCATGTCTATAAATCAATCCTAGCTCGAAGAAGATAGAACATACCTACACCTTTGATTGGGAACACATTTATTAAGTGGGAGCATGACCAATATGAGGATCTACTAGACCCAATTAGGGGGTCATTTATCACAATAGACTATGCTAAGGATGGTTCCAAAGCCTTGAGTCTAACACAATCATGCATTAACCCTAAGGTGGTCTTAGGTTTTGATATTTCACCTAAACTAATAACAAGAAAAGTAAATCTAATCTAGTGCTCACCAAAGCTTATGGCACAAAGTGGGGGTTAGAAACAATAAAACTAAATATGCATAAGAGACATATACTCACGTCAATGTATACAAAATCTTAATACATGGAAGAAAAGCACAAATGCATATCTATCTACTCTTACAAAAGGAGAAATAAAGTTAGGGATACTTACTTTTGAAGATGAACCCGTCAAGCCTCAATCTCTCCCTTGGCCAAGGTGCTTCACAAGAAGTTGTTATGGTATGTAAGGATGACAAAGACAAATCATCTCTAGATTATTGTTGATGCAGTGGATTGCACCCTGGACAGGAGGCCGAGCTCCTGCCTTCCACACTCAATAATGGAAACCCCCTCTTGCCTGTGGGCCTGGCAAAATTGGGGGGAGAGTCTCTAGATAAGGGCTAGCTCCCTTTGATGTATATTTTAGGCCCTAGATTCCCTACTGCTAACAAATAAATAAAAAAAGGGGGGGATGAAAAGGGATAAGGATGCTAAAAATAGAACCTAAACCTAAACTAAAAGGTGATACACCAAAAAAAAAGTTGATCCACTCAGCCCAAATATACACTCTTCACCAAGAACAAGCTCCCATACACTTCATTTGACATGAGAAATCCTTCTGCATTAGTGAGTTAGGGGTCCATGGATATATAGGGAGGAAGAACTACCAGAGGCATCCTCAGACACACTATGGCAGCCTATTCGCATGCACCTACACTCCTCTATGGACACTTCTGGCAGACCTGTAGAAAGAGAACTCATAATGCACTAGACATGCTAAAATCATCCTGTAAAAGCATTAAGGAAAATGACTTAACACAGAATAAAGGCATAGACACATACGAAAGTGCAAACTCAGAATGGAGGTAAAAATGCTATGTCTTGATTCAAGGTAAAATCTGACAGAGTTCTGCCTTACAAACCCAGATATTTTTTGGACAAAGCTTTGCCTTACAGGCTGAGAGATCCCTCTCTCAAAATGAGAAGTTTAAAATATATAGAAAGAGGAGAAGTAAAGGTGTCCCTTTTGAAAAAGACTTTTTGGCACCCTTGACAAGCTGGACCATGTGCATTTGTGAGCATTAAGAAGAGGAGGTCACTATTGCTGATGTCATTCTTCTAGAAGAGGCATGCTAGAACCATGTTGTGTAATCACTAGTCTTGACTTTGGCATTCAAACATTAATGTAAAAGCATGGGCCACACCTCTTTTTCTGTAAACAAGATTGCTCTTTCTAGATATTCACATAGTTTTTATGCTCATTAATGTAAAGTGGAGAAAACAAGCTGTGCCGCTTACTATTTGCACCATTTGATGACCACTTGGCAAGCACTGTTCCAACTACAAGAGTAAATCCTTGAGTTGACACCTCTCTTTGCCACCTGGACTATTTATCCGCTTCTGCACTTTGTCTCTTCCTAGTTTTGTCTCTTTTTGGCTCCTTTGGCCCTCGAGGCTATTTTTTTTGGTGGATCTCTAAGTTCCTTGGGCTCTTCTTTAAGCTTTTCAAAATCAATAGCTATTTCACAACTTTAAATTTGATGTCTGTGCACCCATCACTGCGTTTGAACTTCCAACAACTAGTTCATCATGCTTGATTTTGACGTCTTCGGGCCCGTCTGTAGACACCAAAATTGTGTCAACTCCCCTGGTCATTCCCCATCATATTCTTCTTCGCTTATTTAACCCTTTTCGATCACTTGTTCCACCAACCTTGACCCTGGCAGCATGTAAAAATGAGCACAAAGCTAAAGCTAGACTCTGTCCTCATTGTGCATCTGCCGACGACGGTCTTTACCCGGCCGATGTCGCTGACGTTGGTCACTTATCGGCCGATGTCAGCAATCTTGCCAACGTCGGTCACCTTACCGTTATCCGTTATCAATTATCATTCGGTTCCCGATCTGTTTCTCGAAACGGTTATCGAACCGTCTCTCGAACCATCCCCCTGGCCTTCATCAGCGTCCGCTGATCAATCCCGCACATGAAGAACATAATCATTCAATCTCCTCTCTGAACTCTAACATCCACAGACTCTTGCAATCTCGCGATCAACTGACTCCAGCATCCATCAACTCCAGCATCCACCAACTCTAGCGTTCGTTTCAATCTGGCACTGCACAGACAACTTCAACTATGGCTTTCATCACGGCTTCTGACAGGTAAGTATTTTCTGTGTTTATTTTCATTTTCTTTCTGATTATTAGTTATTCATTATTTTTGTCATCCTGAATCTTCTCCCTTCTTTACATCCCTGTTCATAACCCCAGAATCTATCCAAACCCGACCTTACTTTCCCCAGACCCTATCCTGACCTTATCCCGATTCCATCAGACCCTATCCCGACCCTGTCAAGATCCTGTCCTGACTCTCCCAGACTTTTTGCAACTCTATCCAGAACCTGCCCTGACCGACGCCAGTCACTGCCCCGACCGACGACGGCACATCAACCGACGTCGACACCTTCCCAGACCGATGTTGGCACCACAGAGACCGACACCAGCGACTGTGCAGAATAGTGCCGCTTATCAGGTACGCCTTTTTATTTTCTGTCATTTTATTTTTCATTATCTACTTTCGTCCAATATTCCGCTTTTTTATCAGTGGGTTGATATCCTTCTAGGGAGTCTTCATACTTCTGGGATCGGGCGTTCGCCTGACAGCCCACCATATCTTTGACTAACGTCTTTCTGTGTTTTAGTTTCTTTTCTTCGCAGGTGTCATTCCTCCACAGCCAAAGAGGAGAATCTTCCAACGTTTGATTTCGGTGTGCTTGACTTTATCAGGTACTTCTAGCCTTGACCATTTATTTTAGTTTCTTATTTCTTCTTTGAATGTAGAAAGCAATTTTGCATAGAAACATTCTGGCACGCCCGGTGGGACCCTAGGTCCTCCTTGGGTTCTTTCTCTCTTTTTTTCGTTCATTTAGGTGCATTAGGTTCCTTTCTTTTCGCCTCTTCTCGTCTCTTCTTAAACGACATCATAAGCAGGACTAAAACGAACATTTCTTTTTTTTGCACTTCTAGACTAGCTAAAACTCATATTCTTCAACTCTTTCTCCATTCATCTTCATACGAACAAACATTTTGACTTGGGCATTAAAACACTTTACATTCATTTCTATTTGCCTACATCTCTTAGACCACACATAGTAATTAAACCGCATATTGAATTAATCTAGATCACTTGATGTTACACGACCAAACCACCTGCACAAAACAAACATTTTAACTTACCTAAGACAAGGCCCGACTGGGATTTCATCCCCCAGCGGATACCTTACCCGTCCCGGTGACCCAACTTGGATTTCATCACCAAGGGGGAAGCCCACTCCGTTCTCTGGCGGAGGATAAACTCTAGGCGAGGTATATCTTGGCTAAGCGAGACCAGCTAACCACTGGAATCGTGAAGTGAGGGGAGCTTGCTCTTTAGCACCAAGCCACGTACCAGACCCTAACACAGATTTCTTGAGCACCATAACAAAACCTAAAACCTTCCATAGACTGCTTCTTCTAGGACCCGACTCACAAAGCCAATCTTCCTCTACACACATTCTAAGGCATAAGCCACTATAATCCTAATAATTTACTTCTAGGGTTTTTAGGATCTACTTGTGTCTTCATCTTTTTGGTTCTTATCTGCTTGTTTGAGCTTGTGAGGACGTTCTTCCTTGCCTTGAATGGTTCTGACTCGTAGCCAAGCCAAGGCTTTAGTCGATCACGCGAGGCATCATCCTCTTCTGTCTACTCCGCCTACAACCAACCCTATAATGGAGTTCAACTCGGAAACTGAAAGAACTCCTACCAGACCATCTCCAACCCAAACACCTATTATCCTAGAAGGGGACCAAGATTTTGCATGATTCTTGGACCTCAATACCGCAGCCTTGCAATACTATCTCGCGAATAGCCGAACGCGAGACTCCTCAGGCAATCCAATCTATGGAATGCTGACTTCTCTCCTCGAAACTGCGGCCGTATCAACGGCGTCCGTAGTCCAACCCTTAGATATCCAGGCTGTTACCTCAACCAATGACCAACCTTTTACCAACCATCCAAGCGTGGCCTCTCCTTCCATCGTTGGGCCCACTTTCACCAGGGTTTCGGCCCCCAATCAATCTCAGTCCACTCAACCACTTTCTACCCCCTTTCAAAACTTAGTCATCTCCATTCCACCTACCCTTACTCCTATCAACACTAGGGTGGCTACCTATCCATTAGCCCATGTTACCTCTAGCCAACCTCCCATGACCACATCAAACCTAGCCATGCCTTCCATCCAACCATCCTTAGTCACTTTTTCTGTCCCTACGACTAGTCATCCATACGTTGCGCCCTTATTGGTACAACCGACTACGTCGTATACCTCTTCCAGCCTCTTTCAAGTGCCTTACAATCTAGGAGGCACTCCACCCACCAATCCGTCAGTAGATATTATCAAGATGCTGATGGATAAAATGTCCAACCTAGAGACCTCTGTTACCAGCTCGCACAATACTCTCGTACGAACAAATCTGCAACGAGCCCATCCATCCTTCTGTCCCCATCAGACCATATCCCAGCCAGTGGGAACTTCATAAGTTTTCTCATTTCCAGAGCAAGGAAGACCCACAACAACATTTACGGGCATTCAGACACGCCTGTTACCTTATCGTCCATGACGATGCATTACTCTTACACACGTTTCCCATGTCTCTCTCGAGTGCTGCACTTGACTGGTACAACTCTCTTCCTAGCCATTCCATCTTCACGTTCACTCAGTTGGCCCAGCTCTTCCTCGATCATTTCTCCATCAATATCACCAAGAAGGTCTCCATCACAGACCTCTATTCTATCTGCCAGTTCGAAGATGAATCTATTGCTAATTTCGTCGCTCGGTGGAGGGGCCTTATCAATCAACTTTCATTTTCCTTACCCCAGCCTGAGCTTATTGAACTTTTCTCTCAAGCCTGCGCTAAACATATTTCTTCTACCTTGAGGGTTCAAACCTTCCGCACTTTTGACGAAGCCTTCACGATGGCTCGTAAACTTGAGTTACGTGCCGTTGAGGAGAATAAAGTCAAGTTGCAGAGTAAGAATCCCAACTCCAAAACCAATGACCCCTCTTCTAAACCTTCCTCGTCCAATTCTAAATCTAAAGATTCAGCAAATGCTGTGGTTGTTAGATCTTCTTCCTCTTCACCTTCAACTAATCAACCTGAACCATCCACGTCTATGAGCGCCACTCATCAATTTCAGCAGAGATACATACAGTGACAGTTTACTCCACTTGGAGAATCATACGCATCTGTGCTAGAAAAACTCGTCAAATAAGGGGCCATCAATCTCCCTCAGATCCGCCCTCCACCACAATTTGATCCCTCACGCGCCATCCCTGCGTGGTATAGGGAAAATGACTTCTGTAACTACCACCATGTTAAAGGTCATGACACGGGCAACTGTAAAACCCTTAAAAACATAGTCCAAGACATGTTGGAAAAGGGTGACCTCATCCTCGACAATCCTAATGCCCCTCCTAATCAGGGTATCGATATCTTCAAACAACCATTTCCTAATCATCCACCAACCCAAAACAACGTCCAGACCTTGACTGACAATACCCATGAACATAATATTCGAACAGTCAATACGGTCTCGCCCCTCATTTCTAACCAACGTCAAGAGGTGAGCTCATCCATCAGTCCATCACAAGTGGATGAACCTCTTTCACCGGCTAGTTCTCCCTCAACTTCTCTCATTTTGGAGGACGCCTCGACCTTACCTGTTCAGCCAGTTTCACCATCTTCTTTCTTGCTACCCATGGAGGACCCAACCTTTCCTACTCCTCGACCACAAGTGGAGGGCACTATCATCCCTGCCCTTTACCCGCTTGAGGAGCTTCATTCTCCAGTTTCTTCTCCACCCAGGGAAGAACCCATCTCTCCTTCGTCTCCAACCAAACATGAACCTGTCCAAACTTCACCATGCTTTGGAGCCAAAATTACCATACCTTCAGTCCCACAACCGTCAACGTCTTCTCAAGAGCCCAAACTTCATCCCGCATCTTCTCAGCCATTTTCTCGACTAGTGGAGAGACTCGAACTTCTCCCTTCTAGGAAAGTGGAACATCAGGGATTGTGGGACCGTCTCACAGCTCTTCAACAAGCCCGGGCCCTCTCATCTCATGCTGCTAATCCTCCCATGGCAGAACCTCCTAAGACTATCAACAAAAATCCGATCTCCACTTCTAGACCGTCTACATCTTCATCAACTTCATCAAAATCAAAACCCTCATCTACTCTGCCTAAACCTATCAAATCGCTTGGCGTTCGCCCCGTCTCCAACCTCACTCATCCACAAGTGAAGGTGGACTTAACCCAGACTTCAACTAATAGTAGTCTTCAACCTAAATCACACAAGACTGCCAAACCACATAGGTGAACGCCTCCTCTTCCGTCACCATTGCCCTCCATTTTGGGCCCGCATCCTTCAACCCTAACTAGAGTCCTTCCCACTCCAACCTCTAATCAAAACCGATTGCCGCCTTTGCTTCCTTTACCGACCACTAACCTACCCTCTTCCAAAAGGGCGGTACCTCTCATGAAGAGTGTACCGTCTCAGCCTGTCATCGCGCCATCAACCCAGAAGGTGGTACGAAAACCCCCTCCAACTTCGCCCAAGCAAAAGTCACCGACATCGCATACATCGATGAGCATAGATCCTTTAGTGGGTTCATACTCTTTAATCTTACAACGACTTTTGCAAACTTCTAGCATAACTCTTCCACCCATCAAGCCCTTTCAACCTCTCAGGTCTAAACCCTCCTGGTTCGACGACACGAAGATTTGTTTATATCATCGTACACCAGGACATGACACCGAGACTTGTTGTGCCCTCAAGGCTATCATTCACCGTTATCTAGATAAAGAAACTCTTCTCTTTGAGGACACTTTCGACCGCCCCCTGACTCCTTCTCATAACCCTTCTACCTCTTCAAACCCATCTACATCTCATCAACCGGTTATGACCCCTTCATCATCTTCATCTCCCATCTTTGAAATCAATGCCATTCATATCACCACTAGGTCACAGAAGGACAAGGCAAAAGAAAAAGCCACCATTCCTTGGACCTACCCTTTTGTCAATCCACCTCAACCACCTAAACCTAAGATTTCTATCCTTGGCGCACCTCAACCCTCCTCTTCTTCTTCTTCTTCCGGACCAATCCACGACTCTATGTTGAAACAGCTTCACCAGACGCCTGTGAAGATGTCCCTCTATGATCTCATCCAGACCTCTCCCCAACATTGTTAGGCCCTCATCCAAGCCCTACAGGCAGTGGAGGTCCAACCCGAGGATCCCCAGCCACTTGCTGCCCTTGTCCACTCCTTAGCCCCTGTCGCCTCCCTCACATTCAACGATTCTGAGATTCCCACATCCAACACGGAAGATCAGGACACCGCCCTCTTCATCACTGCCTATATCAATCGAACACGCATTAAACGCGTTATGATTGACGGAGGCGCTAGCATCAACATCATCTCCACCCATGCCTTTGATCAGTTGGCTCTTCCCTAGAATTGCGTCTCTAAAACTGACGCGATCTTGCGCTCTTTCAATGACACTACTACCACGACCATTGGCACAGTCATCCTTCATATTTGTGTTGGTCCACGCACAGTCCTGGAGCTCTTCTACATCATCGAAGGAGAGTTCAAATACAACATCTTGCTAGGCCGACCCTGGATCCGTGCCATGGCCTGTGTCCCCTCCACCCTACACCGTTGTGTGAAGTTTGAGCATGACGGACAAGTCCATACCATTCCCACTGACCCTTCGCCCTTCAAAACATGCAACACCACCTACCATCCAAACGATGTCCTCATTCCTATCAAGCCATCAACTCTGGCACCGCTTCCATCCGTGGAAGCTTCGACCAGTTCGCAACAGGCGGTCGCCCTTACACCTCCCCTTCAAGCGACAACCTTAGACCCCATGGAAGACGTCTTCCAAAGACTTTCATTGGGAGAGTATCGCTTGCTGGATTTAGACATGTTCCAAACTCCACAAGAGTATGAACGCCTTCATCACAGCCCCAACTACGACCATCGGATAGGGATGACCATACCTTATGGTCCCCCTCACCTTCGCACCAACCTCATCTATGGGGGGCTTAATCAAGCTCCTATTGACAGTAATCCTCTTTCTTCACCTCAACCTTTCACATCAGATTTCTCATTTCTTGGCAACCCCGCCTTTGCACACACTTACCTTTACAGGTGTGCATGGAAGGGTTTTGGTTTCGGAGGCTATGAGCAGGGCTCCCATCAGCCTATCCAACTACTCAATGATGATGACGCCAAGAAATGGTATGGTCTGGGATATCATGACCCCACTCAAGACCCTTTAGACCTTTGTCCTGAACCAATCCTTGACCAATCTCCTCCACACTCGCCTGTTTTGCCACCTTCACCTATGGAGTTAGTGGTTTCCATTCCTCCTAGTTTTTTTTTCTATAAACACCATCCGCCTGGACCCCTTGACTTATCAGCTCAATAGGGTATCCAAATCTCTCCCTCTCATTCTTCCCAACATGATCGAAGATGAGTCGGCAACCATTCACACTGTTCATTGCGTTGACGATGACGCCATTCTTTCTTACATGGATGTTGACGATTCTTTCATCCAGCGCTCCCTCCCTTCTGAGACCCAGGTTATGTTAAATGAATCAACTATTGACATCAACCTTCCTTCTTTTGATGTTCCTCATGTCTTAAAGATTGGCCAATCTTTAGACGCTCAGGAGCAGCTTGACTATACCCAGTTCCTCTCCGACCATAGTAAGGCATTTGCTAGACTTACAGTGATATGCCTAGCATCGACCCCACCATCGTTACCCATAACATTGTCACCCAACCAGAGGCTAAGCCTGTCAGGCAAAAGCTTCGAAAGATGCATCCTCACGTTGCCCTCCTTGTTAAAGAGGAGCTTTAACGCCTCCTTTCTGTCTCCTTCATCCAGCCCATCGATTATCCACAGTGGGTCTCTAACATCGTCCCAGTCACCAAGGCAACTGGGGGGATTCGGATCTGCACAGACTATCGCGACCTCAACCTAGCCTGTCCCAAAGATGACTTTCTTCTTCTTAACATCGACCAGCTTGTTGATCTTACGACCGAACATGAGATGCTATCTCTTATGGATGGGTTTTTAGGATACAATCAAATCCTGATCGCTCCAAAAGATCAGCACAAGACTACTTTCATCACCCCATGGGAGACTTTTTGCTATCGAGTCATGCCTTTCGGCTTGAAAAATGCAAGCGCCACTTATCAGCGTGCCATGACCTACATTTTCCATGATCTCCTCCACAAAATCATGGAGGACTATGTGGATGACCTGCTCGGCAAGTCCAAGCTTCGCCGTGACCATCTGACCATTCTCAAAATCATCTTTTCTCATCTTCTTCAGTACAATGTTCGTCTTAACCCCAAGAAATGTGTTTTTGGGGTCCTCTCTGGCAAGCTTCTCGGCTTCATTGTTTCTTTCCGTGGCATCGAGATAGATCCCACCAAGATCCGTGCTATCCTCGAAATGCCTCCCCCGACCAATCTCAAGCAGCTACGTAGTTTGCAAGGGAAGCTCCAGTCCATTCGTCACTTCATCTCATAGCTTTCTGACCACTGTCAACCTTTTCATCATCTCCTTAAAAAGGACATCATTTTTACATGGGATAAGAACTGTCAAGAGGCTTTTGAAGCCTTAAAACGCTATCTGGTCTCTCCACCAGTCCTCATTCCACCTAAAGATGACCAACCCTTCTACCTTTATATCTCAGCCACTCACCATTCGTTAGGTGCCATGATCACGCACCGAGACGAGCATCATCATGAGCAAGCCGTCTATTACATCAGCCGAACACTGGTCGACTATGAAACTCGGTATACCCATATTGAGAAACTCTGTTTGGAGTTAGTCTTTGCTGCTACTAAGCTTCGCCACTATCTTCTTAGTCACAAAACCTTTGTCATCACCCACACCGACCCTCTCAAGTATATGCACTCCAAGCCATATCAGAATCAACGTATGGCTCGATGGCTCATGCTGCTTGCTGAGTTCGATCTCGAATTCATCCAGCAGAAGTCTATCAAGGGGCAAACCATCGCTGATCAACTAGCAGATGCCCCTCTTCCTGACAATCAATCTTCACAGTGTGAATTCCCTGACGAGTCTATCACTGCGCTTTCCTCCGACGACACCACCTATCAGATGACTATGTTCTTTGACGGTTCCAAATGTCAACTAGGTGGGGGTGCTGGGGTTATTCTCATTCCACTCGAAGGAGAGCCCATGCCTCTATCTTTTAAACTTGACTTTGATTGTACCAATAATATGGCCAAATACGAGGCCTTAATTTTGGGACTTCAGACCGCCCTTTCTCTCAGCATCACGTCCATCAACATCTTCGGCGACTCGCAGCTCATCGTCAATCAGGTCAACGGTTTATACCTCTGTAAAAATGAAATTTTGCAAAGGTATAAAAACCGTGTTGACTTTCTCCTTGCATCTTTTGACCATTTCCTCCTGTAGACTGTTCCTCGATCCACGAATAAGTTTGCTGACACCATGGCTTCTCTTGCTTCACATATCCCATCTTCCTCATCTACATCCAGACTTTTTGTCACGGTGCGTCGTGTGCCGTTGCCTTCATATATCTCTCCTCACATTCATCATGTCAACACTATAGACCCTAGTCCACAAGACGCTTGGTATAAGCAACTTGTAGACTTCTTATCTTTCTCTATCATTCCTCCCAACCTCTCTAGTAATGCACGATGAGCTTTTATCAAGCGTACTACTCGCTATACCATGCTAGGAGGTCTTCTCTATAAGCGAGGCTTCGACGGCCTCCTTCTTCGCTGTCTCACCTCCACTGAAGCATCTCAAGCCATTCAACAAGTCCACGATGGGATTTGTGGTAGACATTTCAGTGGGAATTTGGTTGCCAAGCGCATCCTTCATTTGGGCTATTATTGGCCTACCCTTCATCAAGACTGTAGTGATTATGTTCGGCGTTGCATCAAGTGTCAGTAGCACTCTAACTTGCTTCATCTCCCCAGTCACGCCTTACAAATTGCTCAGGATTTCTGGCCTTTTTCTCAATGGGGTTTAGATCTCATCGATGAGATTAATCCTCATTCGTCTCTTCGTCATCAATCGATCATCACAGCCACTGAATATTTCACCAAGTGGGTGGAAGCCATTCCTCTCGTCTCCACAAAAGTCGACAAGATCATCGACTTCATCAACACCCACATCATCTATCATTTCGGTGTCCCTCATAAAATCATCACCGATAACGACAAGTCCTTTAAAAACAAAACTGTCCAAAAGCTATGCGACTCCTTCAGCATCAAACTCAGTTTCTCTTCGCCTTACTACCCACAAGCAAATGGGCAAGCCGAGGCTTCCAACAAAATTCTCACCAAAATTCTCATGAAAGTGGTCAGTGACATAGGCAGGGATTGGCACATTCACATTCCCTTCGCTTTGTGGGCCTACCGCACTAGCATTCGAACCTCTACGGGTGCTACCCCTTTTTCTCTCATGTACGGAACAGAGGCTGTCTTACCTCTCGAAGTACAGATCTCATCTCTCCGCATTTCTCTACATGATATTCTTTCCAACGATGACTTTCGTCAAGATCACTTAGCTCAACTTGAGTTACTTGACGAACGCCGTCTTGCTGCCCTTAATCATCTCCATGTCTATCAACGTCGCATCAAACGCACCTATGACAAAAATCTGTGAGAATGAGATTTCAACATCAGAGACCTTGTCCTCAAAGAGAATCAACACGTGACCAATATGGAGCGAAGTAAATGAGGCAAGTTTGCTCCTAATTGGCTCGGACCTTTTATTATCACGCACAAGTATGGATCAGGGACTTACCATCTGTCTTCTCTTGATGGATGACCAGAACCTAAGCCTCTTAATGCGTTGCATCTGTGACCGTTCTATTGTTAGTCAAGTATTCGTCCACTTGACACTTAACTTGAGCTCGTCCCTTGAGCAATCCCCATCCTCTTAGTCCTCCTTCCTTTCAACCCTATTCCTCTTAACAATTCCTATAACCCTTTTATGCTATATGGATGCTTTGTCCTAATAAAAGGGAGCCCTTGACCTTCTATAATCTTGTCCATGACTCACATCTCTGTCAAAAAAATCAAGATGTCACAATATCCATGGTCACTATATCAATATCAAAATAAAAAAAAAAATAGACTGCTCCCTCGAAGGACAGCTGCACTATCATTGCTATAATTAATAGACTGCTCCCTCGAAGGACAGCTATTCAAAAGCCCTTATATTAAACAAAAATCTAGACCACTCCCTTTAAGGATGGCTATGACTCAATCTGGCAATAAACAACACTATTTTAGAAGCTTCCCACATTGATCAACTTCACAACCTGACCACCAAGCAAACGACATCTCTATGCAGGCTTCCCGCATTGATCAGTCTGCGCTAAAAATAAAAATAAAAAAATAAAAAAATAAAATAAAATAAAATTGAATGAGTCATGGACTTGACTTATAGTTGTCTCAGGGTCTCCTATAAAAAGGGGCAAAGTTATCTCTGCTCGTAAAACGGGTTACCCTCTTTCCTCCTCCTATCACCTGCTCAAGGGACTTCAAGCTCACTTTAATGTCTAAGTGATTCGATTACCGCTCTAACATAACCACGGTCAACGATGTCACGCATGACTGGGGCTCTTGTTTCTCATAACCCCTATCTATGCTATCTTTTTGGTCCTTGTCAATGAAAGAGCAATATGCTTTTCACTTCTTCTACACTTTGGTCACATTCACCTTCATCACTTGTCAATCGACTCAACTCAACTCTCTTTTCAGACCATCAACATGACTTAGCCTATTCATCCTAGTTGCTATGGACACTAATACACATGGAAACTATCGACCCGCCACAATTTATGTTCAGCATAAACCAATACTTGCTGAAGCATAAATAAACCTCAATTCATTTTTAGCGTACATCCATCACGAATATGGAATATTGCTAGGGATGAAAAACCCCTCAACCAATGTTGCAGAATACACCATTTGGAAAAGGCTGCAACATCTTTTTTCTTCATCATTTCATCATAACCACGACCAATCTATCAACCATTTTAACCACCTGAATCTCTCTGATGGACAAACCTTCTTTCCTTCTTTTAACCATAACCTTGTCCTTGACCACGACCCATTTTATCCCTTTGACCCTCCCTCCCTTCTAGGGAGAACTACATTGGCCTGAGGTCCTATCACCAGGGCTATGTAGGCAGCACTCAGTTGACATGGTGTCTTCTCGGGTTAGCTCGGCCACATCCTTTCGTCCATTCCTCCCCTCGACCACCAACCATTGGAGATCATGCCTATCTCCTCCGACCTCGACTACTTCCAAGACACTGTTGCCTTGGTTGTTTTTGCATGTATGCTACCTCATGACTGGTTAGCAGAATTGTGCACAGAACTTTTTGGACCCTCACAAGTATAGGATCGCAAACCGGTTGATCCCTACTACTTGTGACTTTTTCGTGTTTTTGGGAGCACTTCCTGAGCCTGAAATACCTGGAACATGACAACCATTTGGAGCTTCAGCTTAGATTGAGTGACCCGATCAGCAGACAACTAAATGCTGGGGCCCGGTTACATTAATTTTGGCACTCCTCAACCCTTGACCTGTGACACTTTTGACCTGACCATCTCGTGCAGTGGTATGCACGCAATCACGACTATTGCAGCGTTCACCCTCACCCCTTTTTCATCCACTCCTTATCAAATCAGCACCTGATTCTCGGTTCCCTTCCCTCGACTCCTGCTTTGAGGGGGAATACCTTATCCATAATCGGGGCAACCTATCTTTTTTCTATTTTGTCTTGCAGTTCATTCGAACAACCAACAAGACGAAATCAACCTTATCCCTCACCTGGGGCAATCACTCCTATTTTTGTCTTGCAGTTCATCCAGAACAACCAACAAGACAAAAAGGGGCAAATGTAAACACCGAAATCGTGTCGACTCCCCTGGTCATTCCTCGTCTTATTCTTCTTCGCTTATTTAACCCTTGTCGATCACTTGTTCCACCAACCTTGACCCTGGCAGCATGTAAAAATGAGCACAAAGCTAAAGCTAGACTCTGTCCTCATTGTGCATCTGCCAACGATGGTCTTTACCCAGCTGATGTCACCGACGTCGGTCACTTATCGGCCGACGTCGGTAATCTTGCCGACGTCGGTCACCTTACCGTTATCCGTTATCAGTTATCATTCGGTTCTCGATCAGTTTCTCGAAACGATTATCGAACCGTCTCTCAAACCGTCCCCCTGGCCTTCATCAGCGTCCACTGATCAATCCCGCACATGAAGAACATAATCATTCAATCTCATCTCCGAACTCCGACATCCACAGACTCTTGCAATCTCGCGATCAACTAACTCCAGCATCCATCAACTCCAGCATCCACCAACTCCAGCGTTCGTTTCAATCCGGCACTGCACAGACAACTTCAACTATGGCTTTCATCACAGCTTCTGACAGGTAAGTATTTTCTGTGTTTATTTTCATTTTCTTTCTGATTATTAGTTATTCATTATTTCTGTCATCCCGAATCGTCTCCCTTCTTTACATCCCTGTTCATAACCCCAGACTCTGTCCAAACCTGACCTTACTTTCCCCAGACCCTATCCTGACCTTATTCTGATTCCATCAGACCCTATCCCGACCCTGTCAAGACCCTGTCCTGACTCTCCCAGACTTTCTGCAACTCTATCCAGAACCTACCTCGACCGACGCCGGTCACTGCCCCGACCGACGCCGGTCACTGCCCCGACCGACGTCGGCACCTTCCCAGACCGATGCCGGCACCACAGAGACCGACGCCGGTGACTGTGCAGAACAGTGCTACTTATCAGGTATGCCTTTTTATTTTCTATCATTTATTTCTATCATTTTATTTTTCATTATCTACTTTCGTCCAATATTCTACTTTTTTATCAGTGGGTTGATATCCTTCTAGGGAGTCTTTGTACTTCCGAGATCGGGGGTTCGCCTGACAGCCCACCATATCTTTGACTAACGTCTTTCTATGTTTTAGTCTCTTTTCTTCACAGGTGTCATTCCTCCACAGCCAAAGAGGAGAATCTTCCAATGTCTGATTTCGGTGCGCTCGACTTTATCAGGTACTTCTAGCCTTGACCATTTATTTTAGTTTCTTATTTCTTCTTTGAATGTAGAAAGCAATTTTGCATAGAAACACCATCACCCCTTGGAATTTATTTGACCTTTTCCTTTCTTTCGGCTTCTTGTTTTGAGCCCTCCCAAAGGGAAGATGACCCTTCGAATTTTGGAGAAGTGTCCTTCATTTTGGCTGAGAGTCCCCTGCAAGGGCACCTGCCCTTCGGGGTCTTCCTTGGTCTTGAAATCCTTTGAACAAAATGTCCAAAGGAATTTCTTTAGAAATTTTATCTGAAGGATCTCTTCCTTTGCTTTCTCCACTTATTTCCTTGAGTCTTTTCACTTGGCCAACTTTTCCACAGATTTTTTCACAGCTACTTTTCCTGTGGACAAAAAGTCCACAAGAATTGTTTTGCTCATTCTTTTCCTTCAAAGACTTTCTTCGGGTTTTTTACCCACAGCGGTTTCCTAAATTTCTTTAGACTTTTTGTCCGAAGGAATTCCTTCAGATAAAAAGTCTGAAAGCAATCGCTTCTTGCCTTTGCCTTGTCCTTTTGTGGTAAGATTTTCTTTTGAATAATTTCTTCAGATAAAATGTCTGAAGGAATTTCTTCAGACATTTTGTCTGAAGAAATTCTCTTTTTGCCTTACACAAATTTCTAAAGGAAACTTACCTTTTTGGCTTTCTCTTTGGCCTCTTTGAAAGTTTTCCTTGCCATCCGCAAGGGCATTGGAATGGTCCCTTTGAACCAACTCATTTGAAACGAGCCGTTGAACCAATTGAGTGAACCAAGCCGTTGAACTGAGCCATTGAAGCAAGCCATTGAACCAATTGAACTAGACTATTGAACCAAGCACTTGTCCATTTTGTGCCTAAGTGGGAACTTGTCTCTTCCTTGCAGAGTCTATAGAAATACCTACAGAGTCTGTAGAAACTCTCTACAAAGTCCGTAGAAATAGACTGTAGAGTCCATAGAAATAGACCTGTAGAGTTCGTAGAAACTAGACTTGTGCAAAGAATCAAATTTTGGAATGGTTTAAAATAGTAGGGGAAAAAAGGGGGGACCGATTTTGACCTATAGGACCAAAATGGTCAACAAATTGGTGACTCTTAGGGGAAGCATGCCTACTATGCTTAGAAACCAGTTGCGTTAAAGTCCATTGGGCAAGGAGTCAAAATGTAGCTTTGAAGAAAGGTTAACAACAGCCTTGAGAGATCCCAAAATCAATCATGAGATTTTACCCCACACACAAAGGAAAAACACACACAAGGCAAAAAACACTACTTGTGCAAACACTACTTAGGGAAAACAGGAAAGAAAATTGAAAGTAAACTACTATATACAGCTAACTAGGTATATTTTCCTCCCTCCTGGATCGAAGGGAAATTTTCTTAAGTCCCCTTTCTGGCAAGGAAGCTTGTGGTGCCAGACAAGTGGCTGAATGGAATCGAGAATTGGTAACCTGCTCCTCTTGCCTGCCACCTTGATTGGCTTGCATCCGAGTGGATCAGAGTCAAACATGCTTCCAACATATATGTACTTTTCTTATTCTTAGAAGCTTGTCAAATGTTGGTCCTTCATGCTGGTGAATTTCACCAAGAAATCAATTATTGTTGGCTCATCACCATAAGCCCTTTGATATGCATAGTCCCTTTACAATGGATCATGGTTTGACCTGTTCCCTTCTACTTCATTGAAGACCTTGTTACACTCATCCTCTGCTCCTTCATGGATTTCTTGAAGAAGGGTGACTGTTATGATGTCTAAAATGGAATCACAAACTGATTGCTCATCCCACAAAACATCACCTTCTTGTTCAAGGCTCTCTTCTTCAAAATTATCCTCAAGGTGAACAAGTCTCTCCTTTTCTTGCTCAAAGATCAGAGTCTCTAGTTTTTCAAAGACATTCATCTGATCTTCTTCCAACTCAGGCTCCTTGGCATAGTCATCCTCCTCATCAAATCAATAAGGAAGTTCATCAAACAAGGGAGGAGAGAGCTCACCATGCTTACGTTCCTCCTCATATTGCTAGAACATCCACATGTATGCAAGACCTGCATCTTCTCCATTGCTGACAATGTCTTCCAAAGGAGCCTTCATGATGATTTCATCTTCATTATCACTCATGATAGCCTCTTAGGAAACTATAGATTGGATCTTCTGCTCCTCACTCACCTCCTGCAAAATAGGTTCCTCCTTGAGAAGGGGTGAAGTGGAAAAACCATGTGGAAGAAGAGGCAATCCTTGAGCTAGAATCAAATGATTCTCCTCTTTCCATTTGGCCAGCACTTCATCTATATCAGGTGTGGCCTGATATCTCTCTTGGAGGTGTGTAGATGGGGTGTGTTTAGACATGTCCATCACATGTTGGATGAGGATTCTCACTCGGGATCCAACTCTACAATTCTCCTGGCTATGTTTTCCTGGAAGAGCCTTTCTTGGAGGTCATAAATATCATCATGAGTAGGAGCAACCTTGACTTCTTCAAGGTTTGGAGCAAAACCTTTTTCCTCATCTTCCTTCCTACCCCATGATTCCATTGTTTCCTTCCAGCTCATGATCTTGGGATTGGAACTTTTCCCTTGTGAATAGGCAGTAACTTTATCCTCTCCAAGGTCCTGAACTGGTTCATGACTTTCCTTCTTCCATCTTGGAATTTGGAGATCATGTTGAAATACTTGAGGAGGTTGGGGAAGATTTGGGAGGGTCTGCTCATGTACAGGAAGAGCTATCTGAAGAGAGGCATGCTGGAAAGCTAGGTGCATGAGATTAAGAGTAGGATTGATTGATGCATCAAATGAGCTAGAATGAGCAAGTGCTATCTGATAGAAAGGATTTGGTGCACAAGAGGGGGCTTTCTTTAGAATAAGATGGGGCACGCAAGGCTAACTACCTTGCATTAATGGACTCTTCCATTTTTCTACCTCCTCCTCCATGGATTGTAAGGCCTAAGCTTGCTTAAACAAACACTCCTCTTTGTACATCAGCTCTTGCTAATATCTGTGTTGCTCATCCGATCTGTCTATCTCCATCACCTGCTTCTCAAACTGTAGTGCTACTTCCATTATTGTTGAAGGGAAACTAGAAGAGCTGCTTGAGGTAATTCCATGAAAATCTTGAGCTTGATCAAAACCATACGAAGGAAAACAAGGCCCATGATGCTGGACAATGGAATTATACATACAAAAATGTGATTTCTTGATGGCACCAGAACTGCTTAACTAGTTGATTCAACTCAGAGTCACCATTGGTGTTGATAAGAAGCCTATAAAGGCTTGTTGGTTGAAGAACACACCAAGATTCTTCAACTCTTTGAAACCAAACTAGTTGGTCCCACAATTACCTGATTAAAGGTCAGGTGATATATTAGTGGTTCGTTCTACTGTAACAGGACCAACACCAATCTTGGAACTTTTTTGAGTGTTTGAACGTGGTCCCACTAGGCATGCCAAAAACTGTTGACGTAGTGGATTACACCCTGGACAGGAGGCTGAGCTCCTGCCTTCCACATGCAATAATAGAAACTCCCCTCTTGCCTGTGGGCCTAGCAAAATTGGGGGGAGAGTCTCTAGATAAGGGCTAGCTCCCTTTGATGTATCTTTTAGGCCCTGGATTCCCTACTACTAACAAATAAATAAAAAAAGGGGTGGATGAAAAGGGAGAAGGATGTTGAAAACATAACCTAAACCTAAACTAAAAGGTGATACACAAAATTTTTTTTGATCCACTTAGCTCAAACATACACTCTTCACCAAGTACAAGCTCCCATACACTTCATTTGACACAAGAAATCCTTTTGCATCAGTGAGCTAGGGGTCCGTGGATATACAGGGAGGAAGAACTACCAGAGGCATCCTCAAACACACTATGGCAGCCTATTCATAGGCACCTACACTCCTCTATGGACATTTTTGGCAGACCTGCAAAAGGATAACTCACAATGCACTAGACATGCTAAAATCATCCTGTGAAAGCATAAAGGAAAATGACTTAACACAAAACAAAGGCATAGACACATATGAAAGTGCAAACTCAGAATGGAGGTAAAAATGCTATGTCTTAATTCAAGGTAAAATCTGGTAGAGTTCTGCCTTACAAACCCAGAGATTTTTTGGGTAGAGCTTTGCCTTACAGGCTAAGAGATCCCTTTCTCAAAATGAGAAGTTTAAAATATATAGAAAGAGGAGAAGAAGTAAAGGTGCCCATTTTGAAAAAGACTTTTTGGCACCCTTGACAAGCTGGCCCATGTGCATTTGTGAGCATTGGGAAGAGGAAGTCACTGTTGCTGATGTCATTATTTTAGAAGAGGCCTGCTAGAACCATGTTGTGTAATCACCGGTCTTGACTTTGGTGTTCAAACATTAATGTGGAAGCATGGGCCATGCCTCTTTTTTTGCAAACAAGACTGCTCTTTCTAGATATTCATGCAATTTGTTTGCTCATTAATGTAAAGTGGAGAAAATAGGTCGCACCACTTACTATTTACACTATTTGATGACCACTTGGCAAGCACTATTCCAACTACAGGAGTAAATCCTTGAGTTGACACCTCTCTTTGCCACTTAGACTGTTTATCCGCTTTTGCACTTTGTCTCTTCTTGGTTTTGTCTCTTTTTGACTCCTTCAACCCTCAGGGCTATCTGCTTGGTAGGTCACTGAGTTCCTTGGGCTCTTCTTTAAGCTTTTCAAAATCAATGGCTATTTCACTGCCTTAAATTTGACGTCTGTGCACCTGTCACTATGTTTGAACTTTCAACTGCTAGTTCATCGTGCTTGATTTTGATGTCTTCAGGCCCTCACCCCTTGGAATTTCTTTAGCATTTTCCTTTCTTTTGGCTTCTTGTTTTGAACTCTCCCAAAGGGAAGATGACCCTTCAGCTTTTGGAGAAGTGTCCTTCATTTTAGCTGAGAGTCCCCCACAAGGGACCTGCCCTTTGGGGTCCTTCAGCTTCCTTGGTCTTGAAATCCTTCAGACAAAATGTTCGAAGGAATTCCTTCGGACATTTTATCCAAAAGATCTCTTCCTTTGCTTTCTCCACTTATTTCCTCGGGTCTTTTCACTTGGCCACTTTTTTGCAAATTTTCTCATGGCTACTTTTCTCGCAAACAAAAAGTTTGCAAGAATTATCTTGCTTGTTCTTTTCCTTTAGAGACTTTCTTTAGGTTTTTTACCCACGGCTCTTTCCAAAATTTCTTTAGACTTTTTGTCCGAAGGAATTCCTTCGGACAAAAAGTCTGAAAGAAATCGCTTATTGCCTTTACCTTGTCCTTTTGTGGTGGGATTTTCTTCCAAAGAATTTCTTCAGACAAAATGTCCAAAGGAATCCCTTCAGACATTTTGTCCAAAGAAATTCTCTTTTTGCCTTAAACAAATTTCCAAAAGAAACTTACCTTTTCAGCTTTCTCTTTGGCCTCTTTTCAAATGTTCCCTACCCTCCACAAGGGCACTTGAGTTCAGAAACTACCCTCCACAAGGGCATTAGAATGGTTCGTTTGAACCAAACGTTGAACCAACTCATTTCAAATGAGCTGTTAAACCAATTGAGCGAACCAAGCCATTGAACCAAGCCATTGAAACAAGCCATTGAAGAAAGCCATTAAACCAATTGATTTTGAGCCAATTGAACTGGACTATTGAACCAAACACTTGTCCATTTTGTGCCTAAGTGGGAACTTGTCTCTTCCTTACAGAGTCCATAGAAATAGACCTAGATAGTCTGTAGAAATACCTACAGAGTCCATAGAAACTCTCTGTAGAGTCTATAGAAATAGACCTGTAGAGTCTGTAGAAATAGACCTATAGAGTCCATAGAAACTAGACTTGTGCAAAGAATCAAAATTTTGACTGGTTCAGAATAGTAGGGGAAAAAAGGGGGACCGATTTTGGCCTATAGGAACAAAATGGTCAACAGTTACACAACCTTTCAATGCATCCAAAAGACTTCTCCATAAGATAAGATCTGTATCTCCAAAGAAAGTATGGAACCCTAATCTTTATTCCTCAAGTAGAATGGTCAATAAATAGATGTTTATTTGCTCTTACTTCTTATTTCACTTATTCTTATCAAATGATGGAAATGAACTTGTATTTATAGGTGGAGTTGACCCTAAACCCTTTCAAAAATCTTGGTCGATAAGGTCGACCTAGCATAGTTTCATACAATAATTCACTAGGTCATGAGCTAGGTCAGCCAAAGGTTAACTAGTTCCTAAGATAAAAATACCCCAAAAATGTATAGGGTTAACCTAGTCGACCCAGTACAACCAATTAACAAGAATAAGAGGATAAAATGTCTAAAATATGTACAATAGAGAAGAACAATCTTAGGATTAATGGTTTTAGGAGATAAGTGTGTAGATAACAAGTGGCAAATAAGACAACAATCTTACGAAGCACCAATGGTCTACCCACCCCTTTACCAGTGCACCCCTTAAGGCGTGCACTCAAAGAGATTGAGACTCGATAGGTTCTTACAAGATACAAAATTTTAATAATTGATAAAATTTTGAAAATATTATATGTATACATATGCCCCACTTGAAGCTCATCACGTGTCATGTGAATGCAACATGGGATGGTGCTTCGAGAAGTAGAACATGATAACATAGAATGTTGATGCTAAGTAAAGTGCAGTAAGTAGAAAATAAGATAAATCAAGGTACAATATTGAAAAACAAATACCTTTACTTACCTTAGTGTTTTAGATAAATAAGTAGACTGCAAGAGAAGTGAAGGCATCCAATGTGAAGAACACTAGGTGAATATGTAGAAGTTAGTGCAAAAACTAACCAAAAATTGTTATTTTTTAGAGAATAGGTATATGGTAGTGAAAAATGAGTTAAGGAAAAGATATGAGGGTATTAAGAAAACTTGGCAAATTAGAATTGTTAAGACAAGGCTAAAATATTAAAGGTAAATGAATGACAAAAGGATGGCAAATGATGGCAAATGAATGATAAATCATTGTAGAACACATTAAATCATATTGGAAAGCATGGAAAACATAAATGACAAAATGAAATATCAATTCAAGAAAACTTGAACAAAGATATGTAAGTGACAAGTAACTCCATGTAATATAAGTATGTCAAATCAACATAAAGAAAAATATGAAGGTCTAAAAAATGAAAATGTAGGTCAATATGGAAGACAAATGTGAAGAAGTCATAAATAAAGAAAAATATGTAAGAATTCAAAATTTCATATGTAAGATAGGTGAATTCCACAAAAAAAATCAAATAAGAATATAATGGAGAAATGGAAATTATAAAGTTGTTAAAGGATTAAAACTCACACTTAGTGCTTGTTCTAAGATGCAATGTAAGAAAACACAACCACCTAATGACATGACTTATTATGAAAATGAGATAGTGTGGTAATCAAATGGTGTAAGGCTATTTGTGAGGAAGGCCTGGTCCTATCCATGATCTTACAATGCAACTCACAAACTATAAACCAAGAGGTGTAATAAGGTAGATGTGATCAAGGATGTGATCAGCTAAAAGCAATATCCAACAAGGGGAATATAAGGAAAATGTGATGTAAATAAGGAATGTGAGGTTCCACATGGGTGATGTGAACATCCTTAGCAAGAATGAGACACACTAGGCAAATAAGAAAGACTAAAAATTGTCAACACCATGGACTTAGGACATTTTGATTAATTAACACAAAGCTTGGGCTAACAAGTGAAGTATATAGATTATCCCATGAAGTCTATATACATGAAAAATAAAATAGACCTACCTTTCCACAACATGTTCCCCATTCCTTAGGACCCCTTATAGAGTTATCAGTCTACTGTAAAGATTGGGTACTTACATGAGAAAGTAGGTAGCATTAAAAGATTTTTTTATTCTCCTTGTCTAATCTACTAACCTACCATACCCTAATGGACCTTGACTCTACTGTGAGGCCAATTGTGGAGTTTGAGCTTTGAATAGAAGAAGGAGATGTGCTTTGAATCACATCTTTTAGTGTGATTTGATTTTTTGAGTTTTTAATGTTGTATTTTGGATCATTGCCTTTTGTTAAATGATTTGCCTTTTAACTTTCTTGATGGATTTTTTCTATTCCTCCTCCATATAGATTAGGAAAACTAAACTTTGGTGTTAAAGATGACAAACATAAGAGAGATTACACTTCGTCACTAGAGAAAATGACCTAATGACCAAGGTGTCTAAAGACTCCTTGACTTGCCCACAAGTAAGTGTGCAATCTCAAAATTTATCGATGTGAGCCTCAAATGAAAGAAAATAAGGGAAATATGGGGATTATAAGAGATTTGTCTATGTAATAAGTGATACAATGATGAATATGCTTGTAGCTAATCATAAGGAGGTAAAATGATGTTATGAAAGGGATGGGGCTATGCTTATGATAGTCATGTCACTAGAGAGGCCATACTAACCTACAATGGATCTAACACAAGCACCAATGAAAGTAATAGTCATCCCAAAAGTGGTTTAAAGATGTTTTAATGTGGTAATTTGTGAGGAAGGTTAGGTCCTATCCATGGTATTACACTATAACTCACAAGGTGAACACTAATGAGGTGAATGGTAAACAAGGGGAAAAAAAATCATAAAGCTACTAAGACAAAGAATGACATGAAAAGACAAAAAAAAAGAGATATATAAGGACAAAAATGAAAACAAATCCCAAATGTGATGTGTAAGAAAACCAAAGAATGTAAAAGAAAAAAATAATGATAGTAAAGTGTGACAAAAAAAAGAAAACTGCATAAGAACAAAGAAACATAAGACAAAATAAAATAACAAGTAAGATCTATTCTAACATCTGTATCAAAGATGAACATGTTAAATATAAGTCTATAAGTCTCGAAAGGTTTTTTGAAGCTAAATTTAGTTGTTATTATCAATTGTAGATTAAGAGTGGGCATCGTAAGATACCCCAATAGGTTATTGGATGTAAGGAAGGGCATCATAAGATGCCCCAAATTTTGAAGGGACATGTAGATGGGCATCACAGGATGCCCCAACATGTGAGGTGGAGTGAGGTAACATTAAACTATTAGAATGATTTGCATTGGGTTGGTAGGTGCATTTGGAGATAGGTAAATGCAAAGGTTTGTTAGATTTTAAAGTGGTTGAATTCGATATAAGATTTGTAGGAGAGGTATGAAGAGGTAAAGGAGGACCATGTCTGATATACTTTGGAGTAGGCATTTGAACTAGGTACTCTTTTGGTTCATGTGACCTAAGAGATTGAGGTTCAATGGATGTAATGATATGTTTAAAGTTGTTCATGTTAGCTATCCTTTCTTTATTAGTGTAGGAAGAAGGGTCAACCATGGTTTGAATAAAAATAGTGGATGAGGTGTAGGTATTGGATAATTGTTGTTGATCATTAGGTAGTTGATTTTGATGTGATTGTTGTTCTTGAGATTAAAGTTGAGAAGCTTGAAGATAGTTTTGATAACATTGTTCTGCTAGAATATCAAGATTGAAATGTGGACCAAGTAAGGAAGAAAAGAGAAATCGATGAAGATCATAATAAGACTCATGAGAATGACCTATAGTAGCATGCCACCAACAAAATTTACTAAGATTGTACCATTTTGGAGGAGGTTTGGAAGGATCAAAGCTCATGGGTTTAGATGGTGGTAATTTCTTCTTAAGTTGTTCTAGACTCAAGTGAGGGTGGGTTGGGTTAAAATTGGTTGAATTGGATGCTCCACTTTGAGGTTGGGGAGGTTTGGATGAATCAATGTTATGAGAAAATGATTGAAAATGTTCTTAAGTAGTTGTTTGAGGTGTTTCAAATTTTAAAAAATAAAAAATAAAAGGGTAAAAAATTTATTGAAAATCAGAAAAAAGTATTACAAAATAGCAAAGGGCCAGAGCCCCAAGAACTCAAAAGAACTAGTCAAGCCAATCTTGAAACACCATTATCCTTCACAATGTCATTCTCATCCTCAACCAGAATCCTCTCCAAGTCATGTCAGAGCTCATGGGGAACCTGCTCCTCATTAATCTTCCATCCATCTAACTACTCAGAGGCCCACTTAGCCAAACAATATGCTGCCCTATTCCACTCCCTTGGGATATGAACAAAGGACACCATTTCCATCAAAGAACTCATTTGGAAAATCTATTGTACTATCATTGACACCTACCAACTAACTTCAGATACCTTTTATTTATTCAACACATTAATCAAAACCTATGAGTCAGACTCACAAATAACCTTGCGCCATCCCAAAGCATAAGCCCTCTCCAAAGCATAGAGAATTGCCAAGCCTTCCATAAGGTTGTTAGTCTGTACTCCATGAACAGAAAAGAAAAAAAACCATAGATCTAGAAAAGTCCCTACTAGCCCCATCGATGCCAGCAGGGCCAGGATTTTTTCTTGAAAAGCCATCAGTATTGAGCTTCAGAATGCCAGCCAGAGGGGGTATCCAACTCCCCCCCTTTAAACTTTCTTATTTGTTAGGGGATCAAACCAACAATAGATTACAATTGTGACAGCAATAAACGCAGAATTAAATCAGATTGACAAGTAATTAGAATGATAATAGCAAGAACAAGAGATACAAGAAAACACCCTGAAAACTTGTATTAACAAACTCTTTACAAAAGGAATACAATTGAAGAAAGCTTCTTTCTTCCACACCTCTCCTAGATGTATAGATCTCTCAATAGATCTCTATTCCTCAAGAGCTATCTCTCTCAAGAACAATCAACTCCAACAAGCCTGGATTGATTCAATTTTGTACTGTTCTTCTACAATTACAATGAATTCTTCTACAACACATAATAAGCTAGGAAGATCTAATTCTACATATAGAATTAGGAGACTTGAGCATGTACTTCCAACAAATAGTTAAACCACTTAAACAAGGGCTCTAAAAATAGTAATGCTAATAATAGAGACGCAAGCTTGAGTCTACAACTCAAACTTATCATGCAAACACTCGCTTCTATCCACGAAAATAGCTTTCTGGACACGCAGGTAACCGATGTCGGTTCCTGCTACTTGTCTGTGACCACCGTCAGCCGATTCTCTGCCAACATCGATGTCTCTACAACTGCCTGTGATCGACGTCAGTTGCTCCTGATCGATGCTAGTGTCTGTGTAGACCTGAACCTGATAAACTATGCTCCTTGGTGAAGTTTTTAGCTCCACACCCTAACAATCTCCCACTTGGAGATAAACAGCTGCACCAGTACCTGTACAGCAACATCTTCTAGCTCCACCATCTTCAACTCAATCATGAAGACCAATAGAAGTTGAATGAAGATTCAACTTCTCCTTTGTAACTGGCTTGGTTAACATATCATCGGGATTCCTATCTGTATGGATCTTCTCCAGCTTCAACTCACCATCTTCCAATACCTGTCATATGAAGTGATACCTTAGCTATATGTGCTTTGTTCTTGAATGAAAGGCTGAATTCTTAGCCAAATGGATTGCACTCTGACTGTCACTATACAATCTGCAACTCTCATGCTCCCTACCAAGCTCATCCATGAACCGTGTCATCCATATCATTTCCTTGCTAGCTTTTGTGGCTGCAATATACTCTGCTTCTATAGTTGACAAGGCAACAACCTTATGCAACTTAGATATCCAGCTAACCGCCGTTCCACCTACAGTAAAAACATAACCTGTAGTGCTCCTCTTACCATCCAAATCACCTGCCATATCTGAATCTACATAGCCATGTAGAGAAGTATCTGAACCTCCATAGCACAAGTGCCTACTGCTGGTTCCTCTCAGATATCTAAGGATCCACTGAACTGCTTTCCAATGTTCCTTACTTGGATTGGCCATATACTTACTTACAACTCCCACTGCTTGGGCAATATCTGGTCTAGTACACACCATTGCATACATCAAACTCCCTACTGCGGAAGAATATGGAACCTTACTCATGTACTCTACCTCATCATATGAATTAGGACATTGTTCTTTACTCAACTTAAAATGTCCAGCCAAAGGTGTACCTACCGATTTAGCATCTTGCATATTGAACCATTTCAACACCTTGTCCACATAATCTTCTTGAGACAATATCAACCTGTGATTTTTCCTGTCTCTCTTAATGCTCATGCCAAGGATTTTATTTGCTGCTCCCAAATCCTTCATAGCAAACGTTTGAGCTAATTTTACCTTAAGCTCTGAGATATCCTGCATGTGAGACCCTGCAACCAGCATGTCATCTACATACAACAATAGAATAATATATCTACCATCATCAAATCTCTTGAAATACACACAATGGTCTGATTGACACCTACTGTAGCCGTGCTCAGTCATAAACCTGTCAAATTTTAAGTACCATTGCCTAGGTGCTTGCTTGAGGCCATACAAGCTTTTCTTCAACCTGCACACAAACTTCTCCTTACCCTTGACCTCAAATCCTTCTAGCTATTCCATATATATTTCCTCATCCAAATCTCCATGAAGAAATGTTGTCTTAACATCTAGCTGCTCAAGATGCAAATCCTCAAAAGCAACCAAAGACAATACAACCCTTATTGAAGTCATTTTAACAACAGGAGAAAAAATCTCACCAAAGTCAATACCCGGCTTTTGTGCAAATCCTTTTACCACTAATCTGGCCTTGTATCTCATCTGTCCATTCTCACCTTCCTTTAACCTGTAGGTCCATCTGTTCTTAAGTGTTCTCTTACCAGTTGGCAATTCAACCAAATCCCATGTTTGGTTCTCTCTTAAGGACTCCAACTCCTCAACCATGCCATGCTCCCACTCACTCTTGGACTCCACCTGTATTGCTTCTTCAAAACTCTCTGGTTCTCCACCATCGGTTAGCAATAAATAAAATAAAGAAGGAGAATATCTAATTGGAGGCTTACTCACCCTTTTTGACCTCCTGATGGGTGTCTGAGACTCATCCACAACACGCTGTCCACCCAAATTCTCTGACAGTGACCAACCTCGGTCACCTATAGACCTGTAACTGGCTGACGTCAGTTCTTCCTGACCGACCTTGATGCCTGTACGGCTGACATCGGTCTCTGTATGGCCGACGCCGGTTTCTGTCCTGCCGATGCCGGTTCCTAACCTGTTGACGTCGGTCTCTGTGTTTTCCTATAAGTGATTATTTCTTTTTCCCGTGAGCTCATCTTGGACTTTTACCTCATCCAATTCACCATTGCTCTGCTCAGATTGATTCAACTTCCTTAGCTGATCACAATACATCACTCTTTCATTAAAAACAACATCACGGCTCCTGATTACCTTGTTAGTTTCTAGATTCCACAATCTGTAACCAAAATCATCTGAGCCATAGCCAATAAATGTGCATCTCATAGACTTAGCATCAAGCTTCTTTCTATTTTCCTTATCTATATGCACAAAGGCTTCACAACCAAAAACTTTGAGATATGAGAGATCAACTTTTTTACCTGTCCATGCCTCTTCTAGAATACCACCATCTAGAGCTGTAGAGGGTCCTCTGTTAATCAGGTACACTGCAGTGTCAATAGCTTGTGCCCAAAACTGTAAGGGCAAATCGGCATGCAATCTCATACATCTTGCATGCTCCATTATTGCCCTGTTCATCCTTTCAGCAATACCATTCTGCTGAGGTGTCCTTGGAACCGTCCTTTGCCTACGGATTCCATGCATGTAACAATAGTCTCTAAACTTATGACTGCAGAACTCACCGCCATTGTCTGATCTCAGGCACTTTAATCTTTTACCTGTTTCATTCTCAACCATAGCTTTCCAAACTTTAAAAGTATCAAATACATCAGATTTCTCTCTAATACAATAGATCCATACCTTTTTTGTGGCATCATCTATGAAAGATACATAGTACTATGATCCTCTAATGGAAGCAACCTGAGCTGGTCCCCACACGTCTGTGTGAACAAGCTCCAACTTGTGCCTCTTCTTAGTAAACCCAGTTTTGAGAAAACTAACCCTTTTCTATTTTCCAAATACACAGTGCTCACAAAACTCTAGATCTATGCCTTTTAAATCTGAAAGCATACCTTTAGACTTAAGAATTGACATCCCCTTCTCACTCCTGTGGCCAAGCCTTGAGTGCCACAATTTAGCATCCACATATGAAGTAGATAATACAGAAGGAGATTTGTTAGTAACACAATTACACAAATAGAGAGTACCTTCTCTCTTACCTCTGGCCATAACAAGTGCACCCTTGGTCACCTTCCAAGATTCTACTGTGAGAGTTACTGTACAACCCTCATCCCCTAACTTTCCTGCAGAAATCAAATTTCTCTTCAAGCTAGGAACATGCATCACATCTCTCAACACCCATGTGTTGGTATTCTGCATCTTCAGCTGCACTTTACCTTTGCCAATTATTTTATAGGGCTCATCATCCCCTAGATACACTATTCCAAAATCTCCATGGATATAGTCACTGAAATATTCCCTATTAGGAGTAGCATGAAAAGATGCACCAGAATCTAATACCCAAGATTCTATATTATTATGCAGAGAGAAAATTAAAGCATCCTGTGCAATACCTGCAATCTTGGCTTCTTCCTTTCCTTCGTGCTAGTTGTCCTCCTTAGGTTTTGACCAACAATCTCTGCTTATGTACCCCATCTTTCCACAATTCCAGCATTGTGGCCTTCTTCCATTTCTGGATTTAGATCTGCCTTTCCCCTTTGATTTGGATCTTGCTCTGCCTTTCTTGCTCTTCTCTTTCTACCTTCCCCTGCTCTCAAAGCTTAAAGCATTCCCAGATGTCTCTTCTGTGCTTTTCCTGCATATTTCCTAATTCAAGATAACACTAACAACATCCTCTACTTTCAAAATATTTGATGCAGATGCAGTATTACTTACTGCCATTACTAAGCCATGCCATCTTTCAGGCAAAGAACATAATATCAAAAGAGCTTTTATTTTATCATCAAACACTATATTCACTGAACTTAATTGATTCACAATTCCATTGAAATAATTCAGATGAGTAGAAACAGATCCACCTTCATTCATATGCAAATTAAATAACTTCTTCATAAGATATACCTTATTGGAAGCTGAGGGTTTTTCATACAAATTTGCTAACATAGTCATCAACTCTACCGTAGACTTTGCCTGTGATAAATTGGATATCACAGTGGATGCTAGACTCAGTCTTATAGAACCCAGAGCCTTTCTGTCAAGAACTTCCCATTCTTCATCCTCCATGTCTTTGGGCTTCTTTGCAATACCTCCTAATGGTAAGTAGAGATCTTTCTGATACAGATAGTCCTCTATCTGCATTCTCCAGTGTTGGTAATTTTTGCCATTGAACTTTTCCATTCTCAATTTACTTTCATCTGCAATTGCTTCTCCCACTCAAACAAAAATCTCTGCAAAAACTCCTGTGAGAACCTGTAATCAATACACACTACATAGATTTGAACCACCTGTTAGTGAACCTGAGCTCTGATACCACTTGTTGGGGGATCAAACCAATAATAGATTATAATTGTGATAGCAATAAATGTGGAATTAAATCAGATTGACAAGTAATTAGAATGATAATAGCAAGAACAAGAGATACAAGAAAACACCCTGAAAACTTGTATTAACAAACTCTTTACAAAAGGAATACAATTGAAGAAAGCTTCTTTCTTCCACACCTCTCCTAGATGTATAGATCTCTCAATAGATCTCTATTCCTCAAGAGCTATCTCTCTCAAGAACAATCAACTCCAACAAGCCTGGATTGATTCAATTCTGTACTGTTCTTCTACAATTATAATGAATTCTTCTACAACACATAATAAGCTAGGAAGATCTAATTCTACATATAGAATTAGGAGACTTGAGTATGTACTTCCAACAAATAGTTAAACCACTTAAACAAGGGCTCTAAAAATAGTAATGCTAATAATAGAGACGCAAGCTTGAGTCTACAACTCAAACTCATCATGCAAACACTCGCTTCTGTCCACGGAAATAGCTTTTTGGACACGCAGGTAACCGACGTCGGTTCCTGCTGCTTGTCTGTGACCACCGTCGGCCAATTCTCTACCGACGTCAGGGTCTCTACAACTACCTGTGATCGACGTTGATCGCTCCTGACCGACGCTAGTGTATGTGTAGACCCGAACCTGATAAACTATGCTCTTTGGTGAAGTTTTTAGCTCCACACCCTAACATTATTCAGCTGCCTTCCTCTCCTAACACAAGCAGAAGCTAGAGACAACCATTGAATACCCAATCTATCCACTAACTCAGCATCCTATTTTACCAAAGGGAACACCTCATCACACTTAGCTTCCACTATCTCCTGAATCAAACCCATAATTTTATACCAAACTTGTTGAATCAACAACTTCTCTCCTCAAAATATTCTTCGATTTCATTCCAACCAAATTTGCCAGAGTATGAAAGAAGGCCCAACATACCACACATCTTGTAAGAAAGAGGCCATCTAAGGAGGTCTCCCCAGACTATTCCAAAAACCTCCAGGGAGGACGCATGAACACAAGGTCTTTTCCAAACCGCTCACCAAAAATGCCAAAGCTGCCAGGTCATGGGACACTGGAAAAACAAGTGGGAGGAATCCTCCTCTCCACATCCACACCAAACACACATAAAATGACCTTGAAAACCCCTCTTCCAAAGCTTATCCCATGTCAAGCATCTATTCCAAGCCAAAGTCCATAGATTACAGTTACACTTTGGCTAAGAAAGCTTATTCCACACATTCTTCCACTAGTGAACTTCCACCCCATCCAATTATTGAAATAACAAAGCCTGATATCCAAAAGCAATAATATAGACACCCTTAGGATTAGGAGACCAAGAAAGGACATCCCTTTCTTGGAGAGAGCTACAATGCCTATGTGAAAGGATGCTATGAAGCTCAGCACACTCCTCCTCCATACCAATAATAGGCCACTCCTCAGGTTTCTTCCATCTCGCCACCACCATCTATCCATGAGAAGAAAAGGACTTGAAGTCACTCACCCTTGACCATCCTACTTCACAGAACCTCTAACATAGATTTACCAAATTAGGGAACTGAGACACAATGGGAGGAAAGCCATCCCAAGAATTAGACCAAAAATGAGCTTTAGTCCCTCTTTTACAAATCCAAAATAAACCCCCCTTAATTAGAGTAGCACCTTTCTTGAGTGTACTCCAAATCACTAAGCCTTTCCCCACCAGGGGATAATGAGGAATATCAATTTGAGGGACCCTCAAGAAGTATTTTTGCATTAATACCCTGGCCCATATCCCATCCTACTCCACACACCATCACCAATATGATTTAGCAGCCAATGCCATCCTTGACAGTGACGACTGCCTTAACCTAAGGCCGCCCAACTGTTTCGGTCTACAAATAATGTCCTATCTGACAAGGCTCCATTTAGAGGACACTAAGCTACCAGCCCATAAAAATTATCTTGCTAAGGAATCCAACTCCTTAACAAATCCCATAGGAGCCACTTGAATCATACATCTATAAATGGGGAGAGCCCATACCACAGATTTGAGCAGTTCAACATGATCCGTGAAGGACAACCAGCGATGGGTCCAATGATTAACTTTCACATGAAATTTATCCAACATATTCTATCAAGACTCCCTAGGATGTTTTCCAACAAAGATGGGAATACCAAGATAGGTTAAAGGGAGCACCTCAATCTAGAATCTCAAGATATGAGCCATTCTCCTCTGAATAGAACCTGGAGTATTGAATAAAAAGATGGAAGACTTATCTTCATTAATCAATTAGCTTAAAGCTACAAGGTAAATATCCAACACCTTGAGTATATTCGAAGCTTCCCTAATTATAGCCATACCCATCAAAGCGGTGTCATCCACAAACTACAAGTGGGATTGTGAAGGTAGACCACCTCCCCACCCCCACCCTTGAATGAAACCTAACTCCACATTCCTTTTTATCAAGCATCCCAGACCCTCAACAACAAGAACAAACAAGTAAGGAGAGAGGGGGTCACCCTACCGCAGACCCTAAGAGGCACCAAAAAGCTCAGAGTGCTCACCATTTATCAACACAGAGAAGGATACCGAAGTAACACAACTCATAACCCAATAAATCCAATCATCCCCAAAACCAAAAGCATTTAGGACCTTCTAAAGGAAGGACCATTGAACATGATCATAAGCCTTTGCCATATCAAGCTTGATGAACATTGCCTTATCTTTGGAGCTGGCCATAGAGTGAATGGTTTTGGTTACAATAACAATCCCATCTAGAATCTGACGTCCCACCACAAAACCACTATGTTCTTCAGAAATCAACACTTTAAGCCACTTTTTCAACCTATCAGCAATCAACTTAGAGATAATTTTATATATCACATTGCAAAGAGATATAGGCCAAAATTGACTTAACCTATCCACCCCCTCACACTTTGGGATGAGAGCAAGGAAGGTAGAATTCAAGGCCCATAGCATCTGTTTATTCTTATGAGACTCTTGAACAACTGCCAACAAGTCTAACTTGATAATCTCCCAAAATTCTTGAAAAAACTCAATCGAGAAACCATTAAGGCAAGGAGATTTCCCCCTCTTCATTTGAATAACAATCCCCTCTAGCTCCTCAATCATGATATTACTCATAAGCTGCTCATTCATGTCCCTAGAAACCAAAGATGGGATATAAGAAAGAACCTGAGCTTCCTCATCAGAACCCCCTTGCGAGTCCTCTCTGAATAATGAAGCAAAATATTGCTTAGTTTCTCACGTAATTTCATGGAAAGAAGAAAGAGTTCCACCCCTATCATTCACCAGAGTAGAAATGGAATTACCTTGTCTCCTAGCTTTCATCGAGTTGAAGAAAAAATTAGTATTTTATCCCCTTACTAAAGCCACTCAATTTGAGCCAAAAGGCCACCTCTCGTAGCGCACACTCTTCTAGTGCTTTCAAATCCCTAGTCTCTTCCCCCAGCAAGTCCTCATTCATTCCATCCTCTTTGATCAACCTCGTAATACCATCCAACTTAGCTTGGGCAGCAGTCTTCTCATAGAAAATGTTTCCAAAGCACTATCAATTCCAATGTTTAACCTGATACTTGACAAATTGAAGTAACTTAGAAAAAGTATACATGACTATACCATAAGTAGGTCTACCATACCTCCACTACTCAACAATATAGTCTGAGAGAGGAGTCATGTAACCACATTAACTGGAACTTGAAAGTAGGAGATCGAGGTACTCGAGCTAAACAAATAACCAGCTTGATAGGCCAATGATCTGAACCCATCCAATCCAAAAATTTTGATCTAGAACACCACAACCCACCAACCCAGTAGCAAGAAACTAGAAAGTGGTCAAGTCGTTTGACAATGCAGTTATACCCAATCTTTCAATTGTTCCAAGTAAACTGGCCATTAATGGGCTTGATATCCACAAGATTTAGCACTGAGATATTATCCTGAAGTAGTATCGCAGAAGGCTCTAGCTTCACAATCCCACCCCTCTTCTCAGCCAACTTACAAATAACATTGAAGTCTCCAGCCATTATCCATGGTGGAAAGGAGCCATACTTCGGATAAACCAGATATGGGACCAAAAAAGTTGTTTGCCTTGAAGATCAATAGGTGCATAGATATTTGAGAAGAGAACTGTCTCCCTCATCTCAACACAAGATGCAATCATAGAGATAGAATACTACAAGGATAACCACCAAAGAGGGCAGATCTTGCGAGGATTCCATAAACAAGCCACTCCCCCTACAGACCCTTGAGCACCAATGCACTGGCACTTTCCACCCCCCCAAAGCTTAGGCACTAAACTAGACATACTCTCCACTGATACCTTAGTCTCTTATAGGAAAAGAACATCAGGAGATTGACTTTTAACTAGATCTTGAATAACTTTTTATCTAGGGCCACTATTCAAGCCCCTTACATTCTAGGATAGAATGATCATTTCAAGGGGGTCAAAAAATGAGAATCAAGAGTCTTAATAGACCCTAACTCAACCAAAGTTTCCCCTATTAATTTAATCTTTTCCAAATATTTTTTCCTACCAAGCTTGGAAGACTTCTCCCTTACTCCTTTTTTTAGCTCCTTTTGAAGAAGACCCAAATGAGAAGAAGAAGACTTATCAATCTTCACCCCCTCAGTACCTATATTTGAGACAAGAGGAGATCTATCCTCCCCACCCTTCTTCCTTACTACAATAGAAGTCAATTCCCCCTATACTTCCATTTAAACATCAGTGTCCATTTGCAGAGCCCTAATATCCTATAGACCCTGAGTCGCTATTGAGAGAAGGCTCTCCTGGCTTGTACCCAAAGCATCCTGATCCAGATTCATCAAACCTGGATTCACTTCCTGTTGGCTGAGATCATCTAAGACCTCAAATATATTGAAAGAGTCTTCCTTCTACCTTTCCTTCAAATTCCTCTTTTAACCTTGATTCCTATTTTGAGCCTTAACAAGAATGAATCCATCAGCCCCATCCACATCACCAGGAATGGGTTCCTTCCCTTTTTCAACCCTAGGGGGGTTGCGGGGTAGTTGAGAAGGCTGGGGATCCATAGGTCTAGCCTTTGGGCATCTTCTCTACAAATGACCATATTCATGACATAGTCAACACCAAAAAGGAAGAGTTTCATAATCAAACTGTTGCACCCAAGAGTGAGAACCTGCACAGATATCCATCAAATCTGGCAAAGGTTTACTTAAATCAATCTCAACACATATACGAGCAAAAGTCATCATTTTTTTACCTTGAGTCTGTTGTGAGGTACCCACTCATTTTCCTAGCATCGAATCCAAAAAATGTAAAACATCCTCCCACCAACATTCCATAGGGAATCTTGGAAGATGAACCCACACCAAAACCTGATTTGAAAGCTCTTCAACAGGATTGAAGCCCGCATGCCAAGGTTTAATAAATAGCCCAATCTAGTTATGAAAATAGGGTCCTCTTTCAAAGGCCTTATTGCAGTCTATCAAGCAATTAAATGAAACCATGAAAAAGCTATTTGCTAAAAGCATTACCTCCATTTCTCCCTTAGGCATCCAAGTCTGTTGGGCCCATGATTCCAAAAATTGTAATGAAACCCGCATCCCCATAAACTTGCACAACAAAGCATGTTTTGAATAATATTTAATATATTCCATAATCATATCAAGCAAGATAACTATTTTTGGTCTCACCTCACATCGTTCAAGACATCCATTGATCTTCATAATCTGAGTACCACCAGACAATCCTGATCCAACCATTGCCAACACTAGTGAGAACAAGTTATTATCAAAAACCTTTGAAGCATATAAAGTAGACTTTGCACTAACCATTACTGAGCGATAATCCATTTTGGGACAAGCCCCTGAAGACTCCCCAATCGGTGTTTCCATTTGACCACACCAAGGTGAGCAAATAGGGCTCCAAGAGAAGGAACCACCACTAGGGTTTTGCCAACCTAACACCCAGCACTACGTATGAACTGTAGACCAGTACAACTAGGGACATCCCCCACCTATAACCTCCAATAAGGGCAATGAAACCCCCTCATGTGCATGGGCAAGGATGCACCAATAACATAAAATTTTGTTTTTTGTTTTTGCTACCACCGTAGCTCCAGCCCTCCCCCACATGCGTTCACTCCCCCTGGCATAACCACAAATAAACACCAGGGTCAGGCTAGGGCACGCTTGCCCTAGCTCACCCAGCCCCCTAGAAAGGCATGTACCAACCCCCACAGATTGTAGAGTCACCTATTTTAGTCAACTCTGCATGTACTAGTCACTAAAATAGCTGCTCCCAAACCCTCTACCGGTCTAGCATTCCTCGTTCCAGTTCCTTCTACCTGTTCTTCCTACCTTCATCGTCCTTGAGGTGTTTCAAATTGAATAATAAGAAATTCTTTCCTTTTTTCTTGGTTTAAGGCTTCTAAAGATTTAGGTGAAAAGAATCAAAATTTATATTGTAGGGGAGGTTTAAGAGCAGTAAAAAATAGTTTTAAAAGAGTATCAACATTCATGTTATGGTCCACTTTATGAGAGAGAGACTTCCATAATTTGATGAAAGTGTGAGCATATTCATAGGAAGTTCCTTGGCATTGATGAAATGGCTAAGGTAATTTTTAATATGGTCATCATGTTAGAATTCCTTCACTAGAGCATTAACTAAATCTTCTAGTTGTGAGGTGGAATGTCTAGGAAGTTGGTTGTACCATTCAAGTGCATCACCAACAAAGGTTTTGGCTAGGAGTTTGGTGGTAGAAAAGGTGTTAGTTTAGACCCATTCCTTATAGAGATTACCAAAAGACTTACAAAAGATAGTAGGGTCATTAGTCCCATTATATGTGATAGTTGGAGAGATGTTTCCAATATCTATGGATATAATAAATGGGGCTAAAGGTTCATTTTGAAGATGTTGAAGCATTTTGTTATTCATTGGAGGTTGAGGGATGATATTCCCATTGGCATCTCTAAGAGGAAGAGGGACAAAATTTTTATCTAGTTAAGACATGATGACTTAAGGTGGTTGACTAGTCATGTTTAATAAACATTGTTGCATGTTCATCATTTGAGATTGATTGGTTATTTTCATGACGTTCATTTGTTGAACTCCATGTGCATGAAGTTGAGTTGTATCAATAGGTGGGTTGGTGTTTGTAGGAGAGGTATTAGTGTTGATAGGAGGGGGATTATTAGTGTTAGTGGGAGGAATATTATTTGTAGGTGGAGGATGCCCAATATTGGTATTGGGAGGAAGATTAGGATAAATGACCTCAATTACATTTTATTGTGTAGTGATTGGTTTTGGATTAGAAGAAGAGGAAGAAAGAAAGTGAATAGTTTCATCTAAAGTAGTAAAATAAGTGAGATTATGATCTAAATCCTTGATTATGAAATGTTATTGATTAAGGGAAGACTAAAAAGATGTCATCATTATGAGATAATACTAGATAACCACACAAGAAATAGATGCACAGGAAAAGCAAAGAGACAAGAAGAGATAAAAATAGTACAAAGTTGACTAGGTCGAGCTAGCACATAAAATAGGGCCTATAAATTGTATAGGGTTGATTGGTTCAACCTAGTACAAAAAATAGAGGTTGAAAATGTGTACAAGGTCAATTGGGTCAACCAAGTATAATAGATAGGGAAAAGTAGATAGCTTTTAATAGACTGTGTCGACTGAAATGACCTTGGACTGAGACAAGAATACTTTTACAACTATTTTGAAAAGAAAGAATTAAATGGAAACAAATAATCAATTGGATTAATGGGGTTGATCCAATTGAGGCACACAACACAAATCCTTGCACCAATGTTGGCTAATGCAAATTTTTGCAATACAAAATATAATTAAGCAAAGAGCAAGCAATCAACTTGAAAAGTAAAAACTAGCTAGATGTTCAACCTGAATGTTGTTAGATTATTAAAATATGATTTTAAATGTGATACAAAGTTGGTTATAAGCAAGGAACTACAAAAGCAATCTAAACAAAATTTAAGATGTTTAGCTGAAAGGGATCTATATTGGTAATGGTATAGGATTGGTATTAGGGCCTACCCCCTCACTTCACACACTATAGTGATAAGGGTGTTAGGTGCTTATCTAGAATATACCATTATCCACATGTTTATACTTGGCCAAAAAACCAAGTCAGCTTCCCTCTTGGTGATGAAATCCAACTAGGTTGGCCTTGGGTAGACAATTATTAAACTGCTTATTTAAGATTTTGTGATTTGGTTGTGTGTGCATAAAATAAAGAATAACAAAACTAAATGGTAAATTGAAAACCACCTAATTAGGCTATGTAAACTATTCTAAGCATGCAAGCAATAATAAATGAAAGTGTGAACTGATTACTAGCATATAAAGGTTAATTCCAACTTTGAAACATGGTACAATGTTGATGTAGTTGACAGTGTATGCACATACTACAAAATAGGGTTGATAGTGTTATCTCTGTACTTTGAAAGCAATGGTATAAAAATCAATAGGGTTAACATAGTCAACCTAGTTATCCATACAACACACATAATACAAAACTAGGTTGATAGTGTCGATCTAGTTGACTGTACAAGAGCAATTTTAAAGATTTCAAACCATAAAAAGAAAGACTATAAGGAAAGAGATAAAGGATAGAAAGGAACCTTGGTGGATCTGAAGATGTAGAGGAATGAGATTACTATCAAAGAAACTTGATAAATTCCTACAAATCCTACTTACAAGGTCAATTGGGTCGACCAAGCTTTGCAAAAGCCTATTGCTAAGTGCTTGAAATGTATAGGGTCGACTAGGTCGACCCAGTAGTTTGAATTGAGTGTATGAAAGTGTATAGGGTCAAATGGGTGGACCTAGTATCTTGAACCTAGTAAAAATCTTGCATAGAAAGAATAGAGTCATTTGGATGTGACTGTGTGTTAAACCTATGCATAAAAGTTAAAATTTTGTCGATGCAATTGACCCAGTATTGCAAATATATATAAAAATAAAATGATAAAATAAAAAAATGTGAAATAAAAATTGTAAGGGTTAGATTCAATTTAGGTTCACTAGAATGTATACAATCAAAAATGCATCATGTCTATAAATCAGTCCTAGCTTGAAGAAGATAAAGCATACCTATGCTTCTAATTGGGAACACATTTGTTAAGTAGGAGCATGACCAATATGGGGATCTACTAGACCTGATTAGGGATCATTTATCATAATACACTATGTTAAGGAGGGTTCCAAATCCTCCAGTATAACACAATCATGTAATAACCCTAAGGGGTTCTTAGGTTTTAATATTTCGCTTAAATTAATAACAATAAAAGTATATCTAGTCTAGTGCTCACCAAAGCTTATGGCATAAAGTGGGGGTTAAAAACAATAAAATTAAACATGCGTAGGAGACATATACTCACATCAATGTATTCAAAATCCTAATACATGGAAGAGAAGAATAAATGCATATCTATTTACTCTTATAAAAAGAGAAATAAAGTACGGAATACTTACCTTTGAAGATGAACCCAATGAGCCTCAATCTCTCCCTTGGCCAAGGTGCTTCTCAAGAGGTTATTATGGTATGTAAGGATGACAATGACAAATCAGCTCTAGTATACAAAACCTATCAATCCATCCAAAAGACTTCTCCACAAGACAAGATCCATGTCTCTAAAAAAAATATGAAACCCTAAGCTTTATTCCTCAAGTAGAATGGTTAATAAGTAGATGTTTATTTGCTCTTACTTCTTATTTCACTTCTTCTTATCAAATGATGGAAATGAAATTGTATTTATATATGGAGTTGACCATAAATCCTTCTAAAAATCTTGACTGACAAGGTTGACCTGGTCGACCTAGCATAGTTTTGTATAATAATTCATTAGGTCATGAGCTAGGTCGGCCAAAGGTCAACTACCTCCTAAATGAAAAATACCTTGAAGCTATATAGGGTCAACCCAGTTAACCCAATATAGCTAATTGGAAAAATGGGATTTAGTTGAGGAATAGGAGGATAAAATGTAACAAATGCATAGAATGGGTACATAGAGAAGAACAAGCTTAGGGTTAATAGTTTTATGAGATACATGTGTAGATAACAAATGAAAAAAGGGAAATAATCTTGCAAAGCACTAATAGTCTAGCCACCCCTTTTGTGGTATACCCCTTAAGGTGTGCACTCAGAGATATTGAGACTCAATGGGTTCTTTCAAGATACAAAGTGTTAGTAATCGATTAAAGTTTGAAAATATTATGTATATACAGAGGTTGTTTGGCTAAGTGCATATGTCGAATAGGAGTTGGTAGGGCTTGTGGATAATAGAATTGTAATTTGACAATAGAGTGGTGAATTTTTATCTCTAGGGAGTGTCAGTGTTTGATAGGTAACAAAGATCTAAAAATTTTAGGATAGGTTTACCTTCACTTGTGTATTCTGTGAGCTATGTAGGAGCTTTTGATTTGATGAGAAAATCACTATGTAACTTATTTTCACTTATAACCCTAATTCAATGACATAATAATATGAATGTAAACAAAAAATAAAAATGGCTTAGTGGTTGAAGTTGTGCTTGACCTCAACACTCTTTGTGTTGAGCGCTACCTACATGCTAATACTTCAAAGAGGGATCAAACTCCATGTAGTTCCCCCATACTAAAGTGGTGTGTGTGAAAGACTAGTAAAAAATGCTAGATGTTGGTTTAATCCTAGTGTAATTAAGTACTTAAACTGTGACTAGTAACCTTAGAAGTGTATTCAAACTTTGGATCAGGGCTACTAGTGTTGTATGTAATTAGAATTAGGAAAAATATAAAATTTTCTCTCAATGTGTAATTAGAATTCTAGTGTTTTTCATTGTAGAAGCCTCATGTATGAAAAATGGTTTGAAGTGCGGCTTTATATTGGTATTTTTAGAATTCATTTGGATGGGTCTTTCTAAACTTGCAATTTAACCTTTTCATGAATTTGAATTTTGGAAATTATCCATTATTTGGTGGGAGGACAATAGGGGTGGATCTGAGTAAGAGAGCGATGTGTTGATGTCCAATTACAACATTGTTATTCGAGGAGTATAAACAATTGATTTGGGTACCAAGGATAGATTATGTGTGAGCCTAAACTGATTTACACAAGTAACATAAACATTTTAGGGTCATTGGTTTGCTTAAAAGAATGAGTCATCCATGTCTAAAATGAAGGAAAGTGGTTAAAAGGCCTTAGAATAAGTCATGTGCTAAGTGTTTAAAAAGGTTGGTCATAAGTGCATTTTTTTATCCTAAATATTAATTCATGTGCTTACATTTTCTCCTCTTTTATCATAGCAATTCAAAAAATCAAAAACACTAGAGTAAAAGGAAAAGTGTGTACCTGAACTTACATATGAAGTGCAGTCTTTGAATGTAAGCCATGATGTTGAATTGTGCCTCATGTGAACCTGCTGTAGACACCGAAATCGTGTCAACTCCCCTGGTCCTTCCCCGTCTTATTCTTCTTCACCTATTGAACCCTTGTCGATCACTTGTTTCACCAACCTTGACCCTGGCAGCATGTAAAGATGAACACAGAGCTAAAACTAGACTCTATACCCATTATGCATCTGCCGACGTCGGTCTTTACCCGACCGATGTCGCCGACGTCGGTCACCTATCGGCCGACGTCGGCAATCCTGTCGACGCCGGTCACCTTCCCCTGGTCCGTTTTCAATTACCATTCGGTTTCCCGAAACGGTTGATGAACCGTTTCTGGTACCGTCCCCGTCCCCCGCCTTTATCAACCTCTGCCAGCCATTTGAACGAGAATCCCCGAACGCTATCCAAGAAACGCTGAGCAACCAACCTGTGAATTCCTCCATCAACTTGCGAACTCCAAGCAATTATCAACACAAACGACATCAACTAATTTGCACACCTGGCTTCCATCGCGACTTCTACCAGGTAAGCATTATTTTGTTTATTTCATTTCTTTCTCAGTTATTATTTATCAGTCTGTTATCTCTGCCTCTGTCCCGACTCTGTTCAACCCTATCCCGACTCTGTTCCACCCTGTCTTGACTCCCCCAGACTCTCTCAGACCCTGTCCCGACTCCCCCAGACTCTCTCAAACCCTACCCTGACCTTATCAGACCCTGTCCCGACTCTGTTCAGCCCTGTCCCGACTCTGTTCAGCGCTGTCCCGATTCTTTTTAGCGCTGTCCCGACCCTGTCCAGACCTTCCCAGAACCTGCCCCTACCGACGCCGGTCACTACCCCGACCGACGACGGCACTTTGACCGACGTCGGCACCTTCCTTGACCGACGCCGGCACCACAGAGACCGACGCCGGCGACTGTGCAGAACAGTGCTGCTTATCAGGTACGCTCTTTATTTTTCTGTCATTATCATCTACTTTCGTCCAATTTTCTACTCTTTTCTATCAGTGGGTTGATATCCTTCTAGGGAGTCTTTGTACTTCCGGGATCGGGCGTTCGCCTGACAACCCACCATATCTTTGACTAATGTTTTTCGTCCAGTCTCTTTTTCTTCGCAGGTGTCATTCCTCCACAGCCAAAGAGGAGAATCTTCCAACGTCTGATTTCGGTGCGCACGACTTTTATCAGGTACTTCTAGCCTTAACCATTTCCTTCAGTTTCTTATTTCTTCTTTTGAATGTAGAAAGCAATTTTGCATAGAAACATTCTGGCACGCCCGGTGGGATCCTAGGTCCTCCTTGGGTTCTTTCTTTCTTTCGTTCATTTAGGCGCATTAGGTTTCTTCCTTTTCGCCTCCTTTCGTCTCCTCTTAAACAACATCATAAGCAGAACTAAAACGAACATTTCTTTCTTTCTTGCACTTCTAGACTAGCTAAAACTCATACTCTTCGACTCTTTCTCCATTCGTCTTCATACGAACAAACATTTCGACTTGGACATTAAAACACTCTGCATTCATTTCTGTTTGCCTGCATCTCTTAGACCACACATAGTAATTAAATCGCATATTGAATTAATCTAGATCACTTCATGTTACACGACCAAACCACCTGCACAAAACAAACATTTTAACTTACCTGAGACAAGGCCTGACTGGGATTTCATCCCCCAGCGGATACCTTACCCGTCCCGGTGACCCTACTTGGATTTCATCACCAAGGGGGAAGCCCACTCCGTTCTCTGGCGGAGTATAATCTCTAGGCGAGGTATATCTTGGCTAAGCGAAACCAGCTAACCACTGGAATCGTGAAGTGAGGGGAGCTTGCTCCTTAGCACCAGGCCACGTACCAGACCCTAACACAGACTTCTTGAGCACCATAACAAAACCCGAGACCATCCATAGATTGCTTCTTCTAGGACCCATTTTTCAACCAATCTTCCTCTACACACACACATTCTAAGGCATAAGCCACTATAATCCTAATAATTTACTTCTAGGGTTTTAGGATCTGCTTGTGTCTTCATCTTTTTGGTTCTTATCTGCTTGTTTGAGCTTGTGAGGACGTTCTCCCTTGCCTTGAATGGTTCTGACTCGTAGCCAAGCCAAGGCTCTAGTCGATCACGCGAGGCATCATCCTCTTCCATCTACCCCGCCTACAACCAACCCTATAATGGAGTTCAATTCAGAAACTGAAAGAACTCCTACCAGACCATCTCCGCCCCAAACGCCTATTATTCTAGAAGGGGACCAAGACTTCGCATGATTCTTGGACCTCAATACTAAAGCCCTGCAACACTATCTCGCGAATAGCCAAACGTGAGACCCCTTTGGCAATCCAATTTATGGAATGCCGACTTCTCTCCTCGCAACTGCGGTCGTATCAACAACGTCTGTAGTCCAACCCTTAAACACCCAGGCTGTTGCCTCAACCAATGACCAACCTTTCACCAACCATCCAAATGTGGCCTCTCCTTCCGTTGTTGGGCCCACTTTCACCGGGGTTTCGGCCCCCAATCAATCTCAGTCTACTCAACCACTTTCTACCCCCTTTCAAAACCTGGTCGTCTCTATTCCACCCACTCTTACTCCTATCAACACTAGGGTGGCTACCCATCCGTTAGCCCATGTTACCTCTAACCAACCTCCCATGACAACATCAAACCTAGCCATATCTTCCATCCAACCTTCTTTAGTCACTTCTTCCGTCCCTACGACTAGTCATCCGTACGTTGCGCCCTTATTGGTACAACCGACTACGTCGTATACCTCTTCCAGCCTCTTTTAAGCGCCTCACAATCTAGGAGGTGCTCCATCCGCCAATCCGTCAGTAGATATTATCAAGATGCTGATGGATAAAATGTCCAACTTAGAGACCTCTATTACCAGCTCACGCAACACTCTCTCGTACGAACAAATCTGTAATGAGCCCATCCATCCTTCCGTCCCCATCAGACCATATCCCAACCAGTGGGAACTTCCTAAGTTTTCTCGTTTCCAGAGTAAGGAAGACCCACAACAACATTTACGGGCATTCAGACATGCCTGTTACCTTATCGCCCACGACAATGCGTTACTCTTACGCACGTTTCCCATGTCTCTCTCGGGTGCTGCACTTGACTGGTACAGCTCTCTTCCCAGCCATTCCATCCTTACATTCACTCAGTTGGCCCAGCTCTTCCTCGATCATTTCTCCATCAATATCACCAAGAAGGTCTCTATCACAGACCTCTATTCTATTCGCCATTTCGAGGATGAATCTATTGCTGATTTCGTCGCTCGGTGGAGGAGCCTTATCAATCAACTTTCATTTTCTTTACCTCAGCCTGAGCTTATTGAACTTTTCTCTCAAGCCTGTGCTAAACATATTTCTTCTACCTTGAGGGTTCAAACCTTCCGCACTTTTGACGAGGCCTTCATGATGGCTCGTAAACTTGAATTACGTGCCGTTGAGGAGAATAAAGTCAAGTTGCGGAGTAAGAATCCCAACTCCAAAACCAATGACCCTTCTTCTAAGCCTTCCTCATCCAATCCTAAATCTAAAGCTTCAGCAAATGCTGTGGTTGTTAGATCTTCCTCTTCTTCACCTTCAACTAATCAACCTGAACCATCCACGTCCATGAGCGCCACTCGTCAATTTCAGCAGAGATACATACAGCGACAGTTTACTCCACTTGGAGAATCATACGCGTCTGTGCTAGAAAAACTCGTCAAACAAGGGGCCATCAATCTCCCTCAGATCCGACCTCCACCACAATTTGATCCCTCACGCGCCATCCCTGCGTGGTATAGGGAGAATGACTTCTGCCACTACCACCGTGTTAAAGGTCATGACACGGGCAACTGTAAAACCCTTAAAAACATAGTTCAAGACATGTTGGAAAAGGGTGACCTCATCCTCGACAATCCTAACACCCCTCCTAATCAAGGTATCGATATCTTCAAATAACCATTCCCTAATCATCCACCAACCCAAAACAACGTCCAGACCTTGACTGACAATACCCATGAACATAATATTCGAACAGTCAATACAGTCTCGCCCCTCATTTCTAACCAACCCCAAGAGGTGAGTTCATCCATCAGTCCATCACATGTGGATGAACCTCTTTCTCCGGCTAGTTCTCCCTCAACTTCTCTCATTTTGGAGGACGCCTCGACCTTACCAGCACCGCCAGTTTCACCATCTTCCTTCTTGCTGCCCATGGAGGACCCAACCTTTCCTACTCCTCGGCCACAAGTGGAGGGCACTATCATCCCTGCTCTTTACCCGCTTGAGGAGCTTCATTCATCAGTTTCTTCTCCACCCAGAGAAGAACCTATCTCTCCTTCATCTCCAACCAAACATGAACCTATCACAACTTCATCCTGCTTTGAGCCCAAGACTACTACATCCGTCCCACCTTCAGTCCCACAACCATTGGCATCTTCTCAAGAGCCTAAACCTCATCCTGCATCTTCTCAACCATTTTCCCGACTAGTGGAAAGACTCGAACTTCTCCCTTCTAGGAAAGTGGAACATCAGGGATTGTGGGACCGTCTCACAGCTCTTCAACAAGCTCGGGCCCTCTCATCTCATGCTGCTAATCCTCTCATGGCAGAACCTCCTAAGACTATCAACAAAAATCCGATCTCGACTTCCAAACCGTCTACATCTTCATCAACCTCATCAAAACCAAAACCCTCATCTACCCCACCTAAACCTATCAAATCACTTGGCGTTCGCCCCGTCTCCAAACTCACTCATCCACAAGTGAAGGTGGACTTAACCCAAACTTCAACTAATAGTAGTCTTCAATCTAAATCTCAAAAGACTGCCAAACCACAGAGGCGAACGCCTCCTCTTCTGTCACCATTGCCCTCCATTTTGGGCCCGCATCCTTCAACCTTAACCAGAATCCTTCCCGCTTCAACCTCTAACCAAAACTGGTTGCCTCCTTTGCTTCCTTTACCTACCGCTAGCCTACCCTCTCCCAAAAGGGCGATACCTCTCACGAAGAGTGTACCGTCTCTGCCTGTCATTGCACCATCAACCCAGAAGGTGGTACGAAAACCTCCTCCCATTTTGCCCAAGCAAAAGTCACCGACATCGCATACATCGATGAACATGGACCCTTTAGTGGGCTCATACTCTTTGATCTTGCAACGACTTTTGCAAACTTCTAGCATAACTCTTCCACCCATCAAGCCCTTTCAACCTCTCGGGTCTAAACCTTCCTGGTTCGACGACACGAAGATTTGTTTATATCATCGTACACCAGGACATGACACTGAGACTTGCTGTGCCCTCAAGGCTGTCATTCGCCGTTATCTGGAGAAAGATGCTCTTCTCTTTGAGGACACTTTCGACCGCACCCCGACTCCTTCTCACAACCCTTCAACCTCTTCAAACCCATCCACATCTCATCAACCGGTTACAACCCCTACATCATCTTCACCTCCCATCTTTGAAATCAATGCCGTTCACATCACCACTAGGTCACAAAAGGATAAGGCGAAAGAAAAAGCCGCCATTCCTTGGACCTACCCTTTTGTCAATCCACCTCAACCGCCTAAGCCTAAGATTTCTATCCTTGGCGCGCCTCAAACTTCCTCTCCTTCTTCTTCTTCTGGACCAATCCACGACTCCATGTTGAAACAGCTTCACCAGACGCCTGTGAAGATGTCCCTCTACGATCTCGTCCAAACCTCACCTCAACATCGTCAGGCCCTCATCCAAGCCCTGCAGGCAGCGGAGGTCCAACCCAAGGATCCTCAGCCACTTGCTGCCCTTGTCCACTCCTTAGCCCCTGTTGCCTCCATAACATTCAGCGATTCTGAGATTCCTACATCCAATACGGAAGATCAGGACGCCACCCTTTTCATCACTGCCTACATCGATCGGACACGCATTAAACGCATTATGATCGACGGGGGCGCTAGCATCAACATCATCTCCACTCATGCCTTTGATCAGTTGGCTCTTCCCAAGAATTGCGTCTCCAAAACTGACGCGATCTTGCGCTCTTTCAACGACACTACTGCCACGACCATTGGCACAGTTATCCTTCATATCTGCGTTGGTCCACGCACAGTCCCAGAGCTCTTCTACATCATCGAAGGAGAGTTCCAATACAACATCTTGCTGGGCCGACCCTGGATCCGTGCCATGGCCTGTGTCCCCTCCACCCTGCACCGTTGTGTGAAGTTTGAGCATGACGGACAAGTCCACACCATTCCCGCTGACCCTTCGCCTTTCAAAACATGCAATACCACCTACCGTCCAAATGATGTCCTCATTCCTATCAAGCCATCAACCTCGGCACCGCCTCCATCCGCGAAAGCTTCAACCAGTTCACAACAGGCGGTCGCCCTTACACCTCCCCTTCAAGCGACAACCACAGATCCCATGGAAGACGTCTTTCAAAGACTTTCATTGGGAGAGTATCACTTGTTGGCTTTAGACATGTTCCAAACTCTGCAAGAGTATGGACGCCTTCATCACAGCCCCACCTACGACCATCGGATTGGGATGATCATACCTTATGGTCCCCCTCACCTCCGCACCAACCTCGTCTATGGAGGGCTTAATCAAGCTCCTACTGACGGTAATCCTCTTTCTTCACCCCAACCTTTCACATCAGATTTCTCATTTCTTGGCAACCCCACCTTTGCACATACTTACCTTTACAGGTGTGCATGGAAGGGTTTTGGTTTCGGACGCTATGAGCAGGGCTCCCATCAGCCTATCCAACCGCTCAATGATGACGACGCCAAGAAACAGTATGGTCTGGGATATCATGACCCCACTCAAGACCCTGTAGACCTTTATCCTGAACCAATCCTTGACCAATCTCCTCCACACTCGCCTATTTCGCCACCTTCACCTACGGAGTCAGTGGTTTCCGTTCCTCCTAGTTTTTTTTTTCCATAAACACCATTCGCCTGGACCCCTTGACTTATCAGCTCAATGGGGTATCCAAGTCTCTCCCTCTCATTCTTCCCACCATGATCGAAGATGAGTCGGCAACCATTCACACTGTTCACTGCGTTGACGATGATGCCATTTTTTCCTACATGGGTGCTGATGATTCTTTCATCCAGCGCTCCCTCCCTTCTGAGACCCAGGTTATGTTAAATGAATCAACCATTGACATCAACCTTCCTTCTTCTGATGTTCCTCATGTCTTAAAGATTGGCCAATCTTTAGACGCTCAGGAGCAGCTTGACTATACCCAGTTCCTCTCTGACCATAGCAAGGCCTTTGCCTGGACTTACATTGATATGCCTGGCATCGACCCCACCATCGTTACCGATAACATTGTCACCAAACCAGAGGCTAAGCCTGTCAGGCAAAAGCTTCAAAAGATGCATCCTCATGTTGCCCTCCTTGTCAAGGAGGAGCTTCAGCGTCTCCTTTCTGTCTCCTTCATCCAGCCTGTCGATTATCCATAGTGGGTCTCTAACATCGTCCCAGTCACCAAGGCAACTGGGGGGATTCGGATCTGCGCAGACTATCGTGACCTTAATCTAGCCTGTCCTAAAGACGACTTTCCTCTTCCTAACATCGACCAGCTTGTTGATCTTACGGCCGGCCATGAGATGCTATCTCTTATGGACGGGTTTTTAGGATACAATCAAATTCTGATTGCTCCGGAAGATCAGCACAAGACTACTTTTATCACCCCATGGGGGACTTTTTGCTATCGAGTCATGCCTTTCGGCTTGAAGAACGCAGGCGCCACTTATCAGCGTGCCATGACCTACATTTTCCACGATCTCCTCCACAAAATCATGGAGGACTATGTGGATGACCTTCTCGGCAAATCCAAATTTCGCCGCGACCATGTGACCATTCTCAACATCATCTTTTCTCGTCTTCTTCAGTACAATGTCCGTCTTAACCCCAAGAAATGTATCTTTGGGGTCCTCTCTGGCAAGCTTCTCGGCTTCATCGTTTCCTTCCGTGGCATCGAGATAGATCCCGCCAAGATTCACGCTATCCTCGAAATGCCTCCCCCGACCAATCTCAAGCAGCTTCGCAGTTTGCAAGGCAAGCTCCAGTCCATTCGCCGTTTCATCTCGCAGCTTTCTGACTGCTGCCAACCTTTTCATCATCTCCTTAAGAAGGACGTCATTTTTACATGGGATAAGGACTGTCAAGAGGCTTTTGAAGCCTTAAAACGCTATCTGGTCTCTCCACCAGTTCTCATTCCACCCAAAGACAACCAACCCTTCTACCTTTATATCTCAGCCACTCACCATTCGTTAGGTGCCATGATCGCGCACCGAGACGAGCATCACCGTGAGCAAGCCGTTTATTATATCAGCCACACACTGGTCGACTATGAAACTCGGTATACCCATATCGAGAAACTCTGTTTGGCGTTAGTCTTTGCTGCTACTAAGCTTCGCCACTATCTTCTCAGTCACAAAACCTTTGTCATCACCCACACCGACCCTCTCAAATATATGCACTCCAGGCCATATCAGAATCAACGTATGGCTCGGTGGCTCATGCTGCTTGCTGAGTTCGATCTCGAATTCATCCAGCAGAAATCTATCAAGGGGCAAACCATCGCTGATCAACTAGCCGATGCCCCTCTTCCTGACACTCAACCTTCGCAGTGTGAATTCCCTGACGAGTCTATCGCTGCGCTTTCCTCCGACGACACCACCTATCAGATGACTATGTTCTTTGACGGGTCCAAATGTCAACTTGGTGGAGGTGCTGGGGTCATTCTCATCCCACTCAAAAGGGAGCCCATGCCTTTGTCTTTTGAACTCGACTTTGATTGTACCAATAATATGGCCGAATACGAGGCCTTAATTTTGGGACTTCAGACCGCCCTCTCTCTCAGCATCAAGTCCATCAACATCTTCGGCGACTCGCAGCTCGTCGTCAATCAGGTTAACGGTTCATACCTCTGTAAAAATGAAATTTTGCAAAGGTATAAAAATCGTGCTGACATTCTCCTTGCATCTTTCGACCATTTCCTCTTACAGACTGTTCCTCGATCCACGAACAAGTTTGCTGACACTATGGCTTCTCTTGCTTCCCATATCCCATCTTCCTCATCTGCATCCAGACTTTTTGTCACGGTGCATCGTGTGCCGTTACCTTCATATATCTCTCCTCACATTCATCATGTCAACACTATAGACCCAAGCCCACAAGATGCTTGGTATAAACAACTTGTGGACTTCTTATCTCTCTCTATCATTCCTCCCAACCTCTCTAGTAATGCACGACGAGCTTTTATCAAGCGTACTGCTCGCTATACCATGCTAGGGGGTCTTTTCTATAAGTGAGGCTTCGAGGGCCTCCTTCTTCGCTGTCTCACCTCCACTAAAGCATCTCAAGCCATTCAACAAGTCCACGACAGAATTTGTGGCGGACATTTCAGTGGAAATTCAGTTGCCAAGCGCATCCTTCGTCTGGGCTATTATTGGCCTACCCTTCATCAAGACTGTAGTGATTATGTTCGGCGTTGCATCAAGTGTCAGCAGCACTCTAACTTGCTTCATCTCCCCAGTCATGCCTTACAAGTTGCTCAGGATTTCTGGCCTTTTTCTCAATGGGGTTTAGATCTCATCGGTGAGATTAATCCTCATTCATCTCTTCGTCATCAATCCATCATCACAGCCACAGAATATTTCACCAAGTGGGTGGAAGCCATTCCTCTCGTCTCCACAAAAGCCGACAAGATCGTCGACTTCATCAACACCCACATCATCTGTCATTTCGGTGTTCCTCATAAAATCATCACCGATAATGGCAAGTCCTTTAAAAACAAAACTGTCCAAAAGCTATGCGACTCCTTCGGCATCAAACTCAGTTTCTCTTCGCCTTACTACCCACAAGCAAATGGGCAGGCCGAGGCTTCCAATAAAATTCTCACCAAAATTCTCATGAAAGTGGTTAGTGACACAGGCAAGGATTGGCACATTCACATTCCCTTCGCTTTGTGGGCTTACCGCACTAGCATCCGAACCTCTACGGGTGCTACCCCTTTTTCTCTTGTGTACGAAACAGAGGCTGTCTTACCTCTCGAAGTACAGATCCCGTCTCTCCGCATTTCTCTACATGACATTCTCTCCAATGATGACTTTCGTCAAGATCGCTTAGCTCAACTTGAGTTACTTGACGAACACCGTCTTGCTGCCCTTAATCATCTCCATGTCTATCAACGTCGCATCAAGCACACCTATGACAAAAATCTGCGAGAACGAGATTTCAACATCGGAGACTTCGTCCTCAAAGAGAATCAACACGTGACCAATATGGAGTGAAGTAAACGAGGCAAGTTTGCTCCTAATTGGCTCGGACCTTTTATTATCACGCACAAGTATGGATCAGGGACTTATCGTCTGTCTTCTCTTGATGGATGCCCAGAACCTGAGCCTCTTAATGCGTTGCATCTGCGACCGTTCTACTGCTAGTCGAGTATTCGTCTACTTGACACTTAACTTGAGCTCATCCCTTGCGCAATCCCCGTCCTCTTAGTCCTACTTCCTTTCAACCCTCTTCCTTTTAACAATTCCTATAACCCTTTTATGTGGTATGGATGCTTTGTCCTCATAAAAGGGAGTCCTTGACCTTCTATAATCTTGTCCATGACTCACATTTCTGTCAAAATATATCAAGATGTCAAAACATATCCATGGTCACTATATCAATATCAAAATCAAAAAAAAAATAGACTGCTCCCTCGAAGGATAGCTGTACTATCATTGCTGTAATAAATAGACTGCTCCCTCGAAGGACAGCTATTCAAAAGCCCTTTTATTAAACAAAAATCTAGACCACTCCCTCGAAGGATGGCTATGACTACTCTGGCAATAAACAACATTATTTTAGAAGCTTCCCACATCGATCAGCTTCACAACCTGACCACTACAGCAAATGACATCTCTCTGCAGGCTTCCCGCATTGATTAGTCTGTGCAAAAAAAAAAAAAAAAAAAAAAAAAAAAAACGAGTCACAGACTTGACTTGTAGTTGTCTCAGGGTCTCCTATAAAAAGGGGCATTGTTATCTTTGCTCTTAAAACGGGTTACCCTTCCTTCCTCCTCCTATCACCCGCTCAAGGGACTTCGAGCTCACTTTAATGTCGAAGTGATTCGATTACCGCTCTAACATAACCACGGTCAACGACGTCACGCATGAATGGGGCTCTTGGTTCTCATAACCCCCTATCTATGCTTCCTTTTTGGTCCTTGTCAATGAAAGAGCAATATGCTTTTCACTTCTTCTGCACTTTGGTCACATTCACCTTCATCACTTGTCAATCGACTCAACTCAACTCTCTTTTCAGACCATCAACCTGACCTAGCCTATTCACCCTAGTTTCTATGGACACCAATACACATGGAAACTATCGACTCGACCCAATTTATGTTAAGCATAAACCAATACTTGCTGAAGCATAAATAGACCACAATTCATTTTTAGCATACATCTATCACGCATATGGAATATTGCTAGGGATGAAAAACCCCTCAACCAATGTTGCAGAATACACCATTTGGAAAAGGCTGCAACATCTTTTCTTTTTCTTTTTTTTTTTTTTTTTTTTTTTCTCTCACCATCCCTTTGACCCTTCCTCCCTTCTAAGGGAGAACTACATCGGCCTGAGGCCCTATCACCAGGGCTATGTAGGCAGCACTCAGTTGACATGGGGTCTTCTGGGGTTAGCTCGGCCGCATCCTTTCGTCCATTCATCCATCCATCGACCACCAACCATTAGAGATCATGCCTATCTCCTCCGACCTCGACCACTTCCAAGACGTTGTTGCCTTGGTTGTTTTTGCATGTATGCTACCTCATGACTAGTTAGCAGAATTGTGCGCAGACCTTTTTTGGACCCTCACAAGTATAGGATCGCACACCGGTTGATCCGCACTACTTGTGACTTTTTCGCGTTTCTAGGAGCACTTCCTGAGCCTGGGATACCTGGAACGCGACGACCCATTTGGAGCTTCAGCTTAGATTGAGTGACCCGATCAGCAGATGACTAAATGCTGGGGCCCGGTTACTTCAATTTTGGCACTCCTCGACCCTTGACCTGCGACACTTTGACCTGACCATCTCGTGCAGTGGTATGCGCGCAATCACGACCTTTGCAGCGTTCACCCTCACCCCTTTTTCATCCGCTCTTTATCAAATCAGCACCCGATTCTCGATTCCCTTCCCTCGACTCCTGCTTTGAGGGGGAATACCTCATCCTTACTCGGGGCATTTCGCTTCCTATTTTGTCTTGCAGTTCATTCGAACAACCAACAAGACGAAATCAACCTTATCCCTCACCTGGGGCACTCACTCCTATTTTTGTCTTGCAGTTCGTCCAGAACAACCAACAAGACAAAAAGGGGAAAATGTAGACACCGAAATCGTGTCAACTCCCCTGGTCCTTCCCCGTCTTATTCTTCTTCGCCTATTGAACCCTTGTCGATCACTTGTTTCACCGACCTTGACCCTGGCAGCATGTAAAGATGAACACAGAGCTAAAACTAGACTCTATACCCATTATGCATCTGCCGACGTCGGTCTTTACCCGACCGATGTCGCCGACGTCGGTCACCTATCGGCTGACGTCGGCAATCCTGCCGACGCCAGTCACCTTCCCCTGGTCCATTTTCAGTTACCATTCGGTTTCCCGAAACGGTTGACGAACCATTTCTGGTACCGTCCCCGTCCCCCGCCTTTATCAACCTCTGCCAGCCATTTAAACGAGAATCCCTGAACGCTATCCAAGAAACGCTGAGCAACCAACCTGTGAATTTCTCCATTAACCTGTGAACTCCGAGCAATTATCAACACAAACGACATCAACTAATCTGCACACCATGGCTTCCATCGTGACTTCTACCAGGTAAGCATTATTTTGTTTATTTCATTTCTTTCTCAGTTATTATTTATCAGTCTGTTATCTCTGCCTCTGTCCCGACTCTGTTCAACCCTGTCCCGACTCTGTTCCACCCTATCCCGACTCCCCCAGACTCTCTCAGACCCTGTCCCGACTCCCCCAGACTCTCTCAAACCCTACCCTGACCTTATCAGACCCTGTCCCGACTCTGTTCAGCCCTGTCCCGACTCTGTTCAGCACTGTCCTGATTCTTTTCAGCGCTGTCCTGACCCTGTCCAGACCTTCCCAGAACCTGCCCCTACCGACGCCGGTCACTACCCCGACCGACGACGGCACTTTGACCGACGTCGGCACCTTCCTTGACCGATGCCGGCACCACAGAGACCGACGCCGGTGACTGTGCAGAACAGTGCTGCTTATTAGGTACGCTCTTTATTTTTCTGTCATTTATTTCTGTCATTATCATCTACTTTCGTCCAATTTTCTACTCTTTTCTATCAGTGGGTTGATATCCTTCTAGGGAGTCTTTGTACTTCCGGGATCGGGTGTTCGCCTGACAACCCACCATATCTTTGACTAACGTTTTTCGTCTAGTCTCTTTTTCTTCACAGGTGTCATTCCTCCACAGCCAAAGAGGAGAATCTTCCAACGTCTGATTTCGGTGCGCACGACTTTTATCAGGTACTTCTAGCCTTAACCATTTCCTTCAGTTTCTTATTTCTTCTTTTGAATGTAGAAAGCAATTTTGCATAGAAACACCTGCAATGAAGCATGTATAAAACTAGTTCATAATTAAGATGAAAATAAATAAGTAAAGATGAGAAAACTTAAATATATAATAATAAGGAACAAATACACTTGATTGGGTATGCAAACTGTTGTGTTTTCTTAGTATAAAAATTGGTGACTGTAGAGAGTATAACACTTGGAGATTTCATTTATGTTGAAAATATTGGATTTGAATGTGCATTCCCCAGTCATCATTTATATGAGAGTGTGCTTAATAACTAAAGGTGTGCTTGAATCCCTCATTGCATAGTCAAAGTAGTGAAGTACTTTAGAATCCTTGTATGAATTCCAATAGATTATTATGGTGCAAAAATTGTTGAAAAAATGGTGAAAAGGGTAAACCAACCATTGTATATAGATAAAGGCTCATTTATGGTACAAAAATTGGCACAAAATTGGTGTAAAAATAGTGCAAAAAGTTAGTATAATCTAGGTTAGGTGTATATAACATGGATAATGATAAGTATTACCATTCCATCTATGAAACTGGTGCAAAATTGAGCAAGGAGGAAGTCATATGTCGTGCACATGTCACTAATTAGACATCTAGTGTATATGGATTTTGAGACTAATTAATAACAAATGAAATTATAAGCAACAACCCATGTGCTAACTTGGAACATATGTTATTCATAATGCTTCCAAACTAAGCAAATATCAGTCAAAACTTAAGTATTTTATAGAAATTAATATTTTTTACCTATTGCATACTACCATGTACTACATGAGATTATGATAACTTCTAAAATTGAAATTTCTTGGGTATTGAGACAAAAACATCCTATTTTAGACAACAACATGGTGTGCTCTTGTATAAATGGAGTGCTCCTATTTGAAATTGATTTTTAGGTGATTTCAAGGTGTGTTATGTAATCCACTATGTAATGCCTACAATACATTATAATGGCTTAGTCTCTAATACAAGACACTATGTATGCCCCTAATTTGAGTTGAGTTATTGACCCTGCATAATAACTTACCTCAAAATAAAAAATTATGTGAATGATGTAATGTGAAATATGTAAATATGAGTAATAATGATAAAATTGAAGAGCATGGCATCATCATATATATAAACTACTCAAAATAGTAATGTAGCATACATAATGACATTACCAAGATAGATGTTAGTACTAAATAACATAGATAAGTGATTTAAACTAAGTATATAAAGCTAAAAATAGAGAAACTCAAGGAGGAATGGATGATATCCATCAAAGCATTAAAATACTGGTTAGATGCATGATGTCCATCATGGCATCAAACTAAGAAAATAAGTGTTATGTCCATGATGCACACACACAAAGAGTATACATAAAACACACAATAGAAGGCCAAAAGGCCACATATAAGGGACATGTTCAAATGTCACTCATGCATAGAAACATACAATAAAGGCTTAGAGCCACACACAAGGACATGTTCAAATGTCTTCAAACGAAACAGATAATACACACAAGACATGAATCAGGAAAACAAACATGAAAAAATGCATGAATACATGTAGTTGATCAACATAATCAAATTTTAACTTTTGTAGATTCATTAACTTAGGTAACCAGTAAGATATCAATGTATTAGTAAGTGACCAATATCAATATATGTTATGCCATGTAAAGAAATAAGATGTAAAAAATAAGGGATAGCTAAAGAAGGATAAAACATGTGTATAAGATTCCCCCAGGGAGCTTGTTGAAGTAAAAACAAGTTGTAAGAGGCTTGTGCATGGTTTGAATATGTGAAATAATAACCTATGCTCACTGGGACATGAACAAAAAAATATGACAACAACATGGTATACTCTTGTCTGAATGAAATTTTTTAGTCTAAGATAGTGAAATATCCTGTAAGTGGGTATGGGAATGGAAACCTGTATGCTTTGCATTCACTCATGTAACTTGTGAAGCATATATGATATGAAACTGGATAAAAATAAGTATTGAATAATTGTGCACAAATTAATTGATGTAAATGAACTTAACATAAGCAAGCATAGGTCTTGATTTTTTATTTTTCTAAAATATTTTAATTTTTTTATACTTTTTGCATATATAATTTGGAAAATAAATAGTGACAAACAACTAAACAATGAGTCCTACAAGGGACATACAATCAATGAGCCATGTGTCTAGGATAATAAGGGTAACATTTTGTGAATGGAAAGGGATATTTTTTTGTGATTTAACTAAGCTAAATTTAGAATTTGAATATTGATTTCCCTTTGTACCATACCTACCACTATCATATTGATGATATGTAGCATATTGCACCTATTATTGAGCATGATGAACCTTAGGGCTGTTTGGAACCCATTGTGGAGTGTATGATACTATGTTGTGTAAAATACCCTTAGTGCTTATCATGTTCCCTTTTTGAAATATTTAACGATAAAAATAATTTAATAGTAACTCATTTAAGTTGTATAAGTTGTTTTATTTTATAATACATAAAAAAGGACACTTAGGTGTTATTATTAATATTAAAAAGGGCCAAAAGGTAATATTAATTACATGACAAAAAAGGTAATAATTGTCTAAAAGTGTTTTAAATGCTCTTAGGGTTAGGGTGAAATTGAAAAAGTGAAATTATAAAAGGAGAAGCAGGGCCAAAAATATGGATTATTCATCATTCATCATTCATGATTGAAATCAAAATTGGTTCAACTTTGGATTTTGAGAATGAAAATCCTTCATTGCACTTCAAATTTGAGAATGAAAACCCTATGATCTTCAATGATAGCTCCATCTAGGGGCTATATTTGATCTTTATTTTAATTTGATAGAGTAACAGTGCAATGTTTGTAAATGTGAATCAATCACATCATCTAGGGCATCACCTTTCTAGAGGATTTTAGGGTTGTTTAAGGGTTAACATCACCAGTTTATGGGATGATGCCATCATTGGGAGGTGTTGTAGACTATCATACAACAAGGTTTACCTTTAGTGTTTGGAAAGCCTATTTTTTACTTGGGATGCCAATATCAACCAACTAAATTTGTGTTTTCTAGTAATTTTTATATTTGCACAATCAACTATAATTTATTAAATTATAGTATATAAATAAATAAAATTGGTATTTGATCTCTGCATTCAATAAAAATATGATTATAATTTTTAAAGGATCTACTAGTGATTTTTAGACTCTTTATGTATACACATAATATTTTCAACTTTTATCAAATACTAATGTTTTCTATCTTGTAGGAACCCATCAAGACTCAATCTCTCTGAGTGCACACCTTAAAGGGTGCATCGAGAAAGGAGTGGGTAGACCATTGATTATTTAGAGAATTGTTGTCCCTTATTGTCATTTATTACCAGTCCAACTAGCTTTTGAAAACCATTCCCTAAGCTATTACTCCTCTTTTGCACACTCCTCTAGTTATTTCCTACCTTCCATCACTCTTTTCCTCACCTAAATCCCCTTTTGACTATTTATAATACTAGGTTGACCCTGTACTCTTATGGGTGAAATTCATTTAGGGTCTAGGTTGGCTCTTGGTTGACCTAGCCCATGACCTAGTGAATTTTTATCCATAACAGTAATAAGTTGATTGGGTTGACCTTGTCAGCCAAAACTTTCAAAAGGGTTTAGGGTCAAATCCACCTTTATATACAAGTTCATTTCATCATTATTTACCAATGAACAAGAGTTATTATTCTCTTATGCTTCTTTACAATATGCTCTTCCACCATTCTACTTGAGGAGTCTTAGCTTAAGGTTTCTACTTGGAGAATCTGGTCTTGTGGAGAAGTATTGGATGCTTTGGTCTTTCTTAGTGATCCTTACAAACCACAATAACATCTTGCAAAGCACCTTTGGCTAAGGGAGAGATTGAGTCTTGATGAGTTGATCTTTCAAGTAAGTATTCTCTATCTTTACTCCTCTCTTTAGTAGATAGAAGTAACATAAATATTGGCTTTAAGTAATATCACTCTTCTTCTCCATGCATTAGGGTCTTACTTATGCATAGCTTCATTGAGATTATCCTATGCATGTTTGGTTGTTTACTAACCTCCATATTGTGCCACAAGCTTTAGTGAGCACTAGATTAGACTTCTTTACTTTACTTGTTATTAAAAGAGTGAATATGAAAATATAGGGCTTAGTTAGGGTTATTACATGATTATGCTTGAGTGGCTGCTTTGGAACCCTCCCTAGTATTGTTTATTGTGATAAGAGATCCCCTAATTAGGTCTAGCAGATTTCCATATTGGTCATATTCTTGATTATCTAATGTATCCCCAGTTGGAAGTGTAAGTATGATCTATCTTCTCTGAGTTAGGATTGATTTATAGACATGATGCATTTTTGATTTCATACAATTTGGTGAACCCAATGTGAATCTAACCTTTGCAAGTTTTATTTCATGTTTTTAATTATTGTATCATTTTATTTATTATTATTTTATATTTACGATACTAGGTCAATAAGGCCAGTATAGTTTGTAACTTTTGCGTGTAGGTTTAACACATAGTCACATCAAAATGACTCTATTTTGTTTATACAAGTCTTGATTAGACACAGGCTACTAGGTTGAACATGTCAACATAGTATAATTTTTTGCTTTCAAACAGGCTACTAGGTTGACCAGGTTGATATAATACACTTATAGACTTCCATAAAATATTCTAGGTTGACACTATTAGTATAGTATTCTTCACAGGCTTCAACAAATAGGAAACTACAAAACTAGGTTGACCCAATCAACATAGTTAGAAAAATTTGCAAGTAAAAATCAAGGCACTTCAAAAATAATCTTACTTTCCTCTACATCTTCCAACCCACCAAGGTTCCTTTCTCTCTTTTTCTATCATTTTTTTAATTCATTATAGTTCTATTTTTTATAGTTTGTAGTCTTTAAAACTACCCTTATACAACAAACTAGGTTGACCTGGTCGACCTAGTTCTGTATTCTGTCTTCTATCTACAAGACTAGCTCAACACAATTCTTAATAGACCTCTACTTCAGTAGTATAGTAATGACACTATCAACTCTATATTATAATGTCTGCATACACTACAATCTGAACCAACTCTATAATATGTTTAGAAGTTGGAATTAACACTTATATGTTAGTAATTAGCTCACACTTTCACTTTTAGTTACTTGCATGCTTATAATAGATCACATAGTATAATTAGGTGGTTTTTTAATATACCATTTAATTGCACTATTTTTCTCTTTTTTGCACATTATCAAATCATATAATCTTAAAACACATTTAAAAAATTGTCTATCCTAGGTCTACCTACTTGAATTTCATCACCAAGGGGGAAGCTGACTTGGTTTCTGGCCAAGTATAAACACGTGGTTAATGGCATATATTGGTAAAGAACCTGACACCCTTATCACTATAGTGTGTGAAGTGAAAGGGTAGGCCCCAATACCAAACCAATACCATTGCTAACATAGATCCATTCTAGCTTAAACATCCTGAAACCATCCATAAATTGCTTTCTAGTTCCTTACTTATAGCCAAATTCCCTATCACATCTAAATTAACACTTTATAATCTAACAACATTCAAGATCACCACTTAGCATTTAATTTCCAAGTTGACTACTTGCTATTTGCTCAATTGTATGTTGTATTAAAAAAGCTTGCATTGGCCAATGTTGGTGCAAGGTTTTGTGCTATGTGCCTCAATTGGATCATCCTCATTGACCCAATTGACTATGCATTTTCTTTCATTTCTTGCTTTCAATTACATTGCAATATCTCTCCCTATTTTTAGTACACAACCATTTTGCTTGACACAGTCTCTTATAGACTTTTCCCCCTTGCCTATAGTACTAGGCCAACCCAATCAACCATATATCTCTTTTTCCAATAAAATAATAGTAGTATGTTAACCCAATCGACTTTGTACTCTTATCAGGCTCTATTTTCCCCAATTTTTAGTATTAAGTTGACCTAGTTGACTCTGTACTCTTACTACTTTACCTATTTGTCTGACTTAGTTCTTTGTTTCTCCTCAACATTTTGTTCACTTCTCTCCAGTCATCATGAATTCCCCTAGAAAAATCTTCTTGAACAACCTGAATCAATTTAAATACTATATGGGATGTTCATTTCTCCCTCTCGTTTCCTCCCAAGAGCACCCTTACTCTTGGGGCACCTCTTCCCCTCCTTCATTTGTGGCTTATAACATGGTGAAAATCACACCTTAAGATGAAGTCGATGGATCTAATCCTTTCTTTACCTATTAAGATAATTCCCATCTTCAAACTCTTCAAACTAATGTGGGAGCATTTGACACAAGTTTAATCAATCATCCCATTAATAATCCATCTTCTAATAGCCCTCCCCCTAATACCAATTCGGAGAGTGCTCCTGCAAACACCAACCCACCAATTGATATGAATCAAATTATTGTACAAGTCATAAAATAAATGAACATAATGCAAAATTATAACACCTCTCAAATGATGCAACTACAACATCATTTTATTAATATGGCTAATCAACCTCAAACTATCCATCCTCAAGACAATCCTAATTATATTCCTCTACCTCTCAGAGATGCCTTAGGCAATGTTATTCCTCGACCTATAATGAATAAAAAAATGCTTAAAACTATTCAAAATTAGCCTTTACATCCCTTTATTGTGTCCATTTATATTGATAACATATCTTCAACTATCAAGTATGATGGGACTAAAGACCCTATATCCTTTCTCAAAGCTTTTAACAATATTTACAAAGAGTGGATCCAAACTAATACTCTCACCACATTTAAACTCTTAGTCAAAACCTTCACTGATGATGTATTAGAATGGTACAACTAACTTCCACAACATTACATTGGGCAACTTGAGGACTTAGTCAATCCTTTAGTTAAAGAGTTTCAACATAATGATCTTCTTAAAAAAATTCTTAACCACTTCATCAATGCTAAGTAATCTTCCGCCAAATCATCTCATGAGTTTATCAAATGATGGAAATTTCTAGCTCATAAATCTGATGATAACATGACTGATTATAATTTGTTTAAACTTTTTATCACTACTTTAACTCCTCTTCAGTACAAGGTTCAATGTTTTGCTCCTCAAACACTTAATGAAGCTCTTGACCAAGCTAAATGTCAAGACTTTCTCATGAAGTAATTCGAACCTAATCCTAAACTTCTTAATGGATATTTTAAAACATCTACTAATACTATCACTGAAAATACTCCTTAAACCAAACTAGGTGTTGCCAAAGCTGACATTCCTTCTAATTTTTACACATTATGCAACAAATGAAATAATTTTTACTACCCTCTAAACTTTTCACTTACCCTAAAAATCCTCCTAAGTGGTATGAACTTAATCAATTTTTTTGTTTCCATGCTGACATTGGTCACTCCCATGAATCCTATAGAGGGCTCACTAAATTTGTTGTCTCCTATATGCTTGGTGATTTCGTTAATCATGAAGCTATGATTAACTTTCATCATCAAGAATACACCACTACGTATCAAAAATGACAAGTTTTAAAATATTCTACCTTGTATAACCATTATATCTCTTCATGGTATCATACCCAATGAAACATTACATGAAGCTCAACTTCATGCCCTTGATCTCTTTGATGAACACCATCTTTTTGATTTGCAACATAATCGCCAATACAAGGCCCATATTGCCAAACAACATAGCAAACATGTTAAAGTCTAAACCTTTAATGTTGGTTAATTTTTCCTTAGATTAGACTACACACATGAAAAAGAAGGTAAATATGCCCAAAAATCATAGGGTTCTTATTTAGTCAAAGATATTCTTGGTCCAAGTACCTATCACTTTCAAACTAATGAATACCATGTTTTCAAAGAGCCCACCAACATGTAATTCCTAAATTTTTTTGCCTAATCCTTCCCTTTTTTCATGATTTCTATATGCTATCTATCTAACACTTTTTCACAGGTTACTTACATAGGTCTCACCTTCTGTAGCAGTTCTTTTTTTTCACAAACCTTAGTCCTTCCTTTTTGGTCTTTTGGTTTCCCTTTTTTCATGAGTTGCATTGTAAAACTATGGATAGGACCCAATCTTAATCATGATGTACTATAGTATTCCTTATGTTTTTTACTTTTTCCAACACTTTTTGGAACCCCTTTTGTTTCTCTTTTGTGAGTTTCATTATAAGACCATGGATAGGACCTAGTCATCCTCACAAATACCATATTTTTCTTACTTCATTTATTTTTCCAATACTTTTTGGTTCCCTTTTGGGTTTTTATTTTATGAATTGTAGTGTAATACCATGGATAGGCCCTGACCCTCCTCATAAAATCACCATTTTATCATTCTTTTTTCTAGAATGTGTTTTTGATCGTTTATTCTTAGCTTTAGCTCTTACTTCTTTTGAGAGATGAAATTTACACAATAATCTATGTTAACATGTTTTTCCTCCATTTTCCTCATTCTTATGATAAGAACTTACACTTTACTATCATTGAATCCCTTTTTTTCCCTTTGTCACATTTTTTGTGATTTGAAGTAATTCAAATTGTTTCATGTTTCATTCCTCTTGATTTTCTTTCCTTTCATTCCGCATTGGATAAAACAAGGTCAAAGTCAAGATATCACTTTTATTTCACCAAGATTTATGAGACTCTTAGACACCATGCTCTTTGAAGTTCTCTTTCTTAGAACCAAGTCCCAAGTATTAGAATAAAAGTCATCTTTAACACCCATGTTTGGTTTTATAAATTTGTATGGAGGAGTAATATAAAAAGCTATCAATAAATTTAAAATCTAAATCATTTGAAACAAAAGTAAATAATATATAAAAGGTAACATATAAATTTCAAAATCTAAAATCACACCAAAAGACATGATTACAAACACATCTCCTATCTCTAATTGAATGTCAAACTCCATGATTGGCCTGACACTAGAACCAAGGTCTATTGGGGTGCGGTAGGCCAGTAGATTGGAATAGGAGAACTCAACAAACTATATGGTGCTACCAAATTTTTCACACAAGTACCCAAGATTCATAGTAGAATGATGGTTTTGTTAGGGGTCCTGAGGAATGGGGAACATGTTGTGGGAAGGTAGGTCTATTTTACTATTCATCCATATAGCTTTCATGGGATGATCTACATGCTTCATTTTTGTTGACCTAAGACTTGTGTGGCTTAGAGAAGTTCTTTAGAGTCCTTAAGGTCGATATTCCTCTTCTTTTAACAAACCTAATTTGAGTGTCTTGACTTTGATAGAGTTCTTCTACCTTGGTTTTTTTTTAATTCTCCCCTCTACCCATTTTGTTTTCCCCCTTGATAGGCAAATTGTGATTCTAAATCTATTTTCCCTTTTTCTTTACTTCCTTCTTCTTCACATATTAAAAACATGATAGCACTACTTTATTTCAGTTTTATCTCTATCCCTAAAACAAAAAAATATGTTTGAGTAATTATGGATTACTTTATTTACACCGTGGCTTTACATTTTTTAGACATGTCTTGATTTGTTTTTACCATTTATCAATATTTTACCACCCCTTTTTGATAAAACAAGGTCGAAGTCAAAAATTCACTTTTATTTTACCTAGATTTATGAGACTCTTAGACACCATACTCTTTAAATTTCTCTTTTTTAAAAATCAAGTCCTAAGTATTAAAATAAAATTCATCTTTAACACCCATGTTTGGTTTTCCAAATCCATATGGAGGAGGAATAGAAAAATCCATCAATAAATTTAAAATCCAAATCATTTAAAATAAAATGCAATAATATACAAAAGGTAATATATAAATTTTAAAATCTAAAATCACACCAAAAGATATGATTACAAGCATATCTCCTATCTCCAATCGAATCTCAAATTCCACAATTAGCCTCACACTAGAGTCGAGGTCCATTGGGGTGTGGTAGGCTAGTAGATTGGAATATGAGAATTCAAAAAACTATATGGTGGTACCAACTTTTTCATACAGGCACCCAATCTTCGTAGTAGAATGATGGCTCTATAAGGGGTCCTAAGGAATGGGGAACACGTTGTGGTAAGGTAGGTTCATTTTACTTTTCATGGATATAGCCTTCATGGGATGAACTACATACTTCATTTGTTGACCTAAGACTTGTGTGGCTAAGAGAAGTTCTTTAGAGTCCTTAAGGTTAACAGTCCTCTTATTTTGACAAACCTAATTTGAGTGTCTTGACTTCGATAAAGAGTTCCTCTACCCTAGTTTTTCCTTCATTTTACCCTCTACCCATTTTATTTCCCCCCTTGATTGACAAATTGTGATTCTAAATCTATTTTCCCTTCTTTACTTCCTTCTTCTTCACATCTTAAAAACATGCTAGTACTACTTTGTTTTAATTTTATCTATCCCTAGAACAAAAAAATATGTTTGAGTAACTATGGATTACTTTATTTACACCATGGCTTTACATTTTTAGTCATGTCTTGATTTTTTACCATTTATCATTATTTTACCACCTATTTCTGCAAACACTTTAGTCCCTTTCTACTTTCATGCATTTTTTCCATTCTTGAGTGAGGTTGGCTTGTTATTTCTCACTCGTCAATGTCGTTTTTCCTTTTATGCATCTTTTTTCATTGATGATTAAGTAAGGATTGTTGCTTCTCACTCATCAATGTTATTTTACCATTTTTTCTACCCATCTTTGTTTAATTAAAGATTGTTACTGCTTTCACATTGATGTTTGATTACAATTCTTTTCAACATGTTCCTTGGTTTAATTGGTTAGTTTGCCTTTCTTACTCAAAGTTTACTTGTTTGAGTTTTTTGGTCTTTAATAGTCTTGAATTTCTAGTTACTTGATTTACTCTAAATTTTGACTTGGTCATTTGGTCTAACATAGCACTTGTCACCCTAGCTTGCCAAATTTCTAAGTACATCCCATCCACATAACACTAGTTAGCTTGGCTTTCCTACATTTATTTGTTTTTTCTCTTTAGTTTTGTATTCTTAGGTTTGTCAAAAGCAGTCTCTACACCCTCCTCAATTAAAACTACAAACATAAAAAAACACCATCCAAAGATAAAGGTAAGTCAAGGTACGCATCGCATTTAATTTTCAATTATTTCCCTTTCAATCATTTACTTTTAGTTATTTTTTCTTTAAAATACTGCAACTTTTTTTAGCCTCAACATTATGTATTACTATGTTCTTTCTCAAAGCACCATCCCCTATTACACCTTAGTGACATGTGATGAGCTTCGAGTGGGGCATATTTATACACATAATATTTTTAACTTTTATCAAATACTGATGCTTTCTATCTTGTAGGAACTTGTCAAGACTCAATCTCTCTAAGTGCATGCCTTAAAGGGTGCATCGAGAAAGGGGTGAGCAGGCCATTGGTGCTTTTTAGGATTGTTGTCCCTCATTTCCACTTATTACCAATCTAACCAACTCCTTAAAACCATTCCCTAAGCTATTACTCTTCTTTTGCACACTCCTCTAGTCATTTCCCATTTTTCATCCCTCTTTTCCTCACCTAAAGCCCCTTTTGACTATTTAAAATACTAGGTTAACTAGATCGACCCTATACTCTTATGGGTGAAATTCATTTAGGGTCTAGATTGGCTCTTGGCCAACTTAGCTCGTGACCTTGTGAATTTTAATCCTTAATAGTACTAGGTCAATTGGGTTGACCTTATCAGCTAAAACTTTTGGAAGGGATTAAGGTCAAATCCGCCTATATATACAAGTTTATTTAATCATTATTTACCAATGAATAAGAGTTATTATTCACTTGCACTTCTTTACTATCTGCTCTTCCACCATTTTGCTTGAGGAGTCTTAGCTTAGGGTTTCTACTTGGAGAATCTAGTCTTGTGGAGAAATCTTGGATGCTTTGGCCTTTCTTAGTGATCCTTAGAAACCATAACAACCTCTTAAAAATCCCCTTTGGCCAAGGGAGAGATTGAGTCTCAATGAGTTCCTCTTTTAGGTAAGTATTCTCTAACTTTGCTCCTCTCTTTAGTAGATAAAAGTAATATAATTATTGACTTCAAATAATATCACTCTTATTCTCCATGCATTTGGGTCTTACTCATACATAACTTAATTGAGATTCTTCTATACATATTTGTTTGTTTACTAATGTCCATATTGTGCCACAAGCTTTGGTGAGCACTAGGTTAGATTTATTTTCTTTACTTATTATTAGTTTAGTGAATATGAAAACATAGGACCTATTTAGGGTTTTTATGTGATTATGCTTGATTAGAGGCTTTGGAACCCTCCCTAATATTGTTTATTGTGATAAGAGATCCCTTAATTGGTCCTAGTGGATCCACATATTGGTCATGTTCCTGATTATCTAATGTTCCTGAATCGAAAGTGTAAGTATGATTTATCTTATTCGAGTTAGGATTGATTTATAGACATGATGCATTTTTGATTGCATATACTTTGTATTTATTTCCTATAAGGGTTTATTGTAATAGAGAATATTTATTTAATTTTGGCCTAAGGAAATATTTTAGTATAAGGGGCTTATTAAAAAAATAAAAATGTTATTAATTATGTCCTAAATGGAAATTATAGTGGTATCAGAGTGATGATCCTATTAGCCTATAGGGTAAAGGATAAAATGGACAAGCATTTGGAAGAGTATCAAAATATCATCTCAGATCTAGTGGCATCAAGAAAAATATAGTTGGGTAGAAAATATTTAGAAGAAGAAGAATGAAAACAATAACTCAAAATTGATTATGAGGCCTACCATGAAGAATATTATAATCTAATCTTGAATTCAAGTTGACATGATCCTCTAAGATTTATGTGATTTAATAAGGAGGAATCAACCAAGAAGAAAAAAAGGAAGGATCACTTAAAATCATCTAAACAAACTTCCCACATATGATGAAAAGTTTGAATTTACCTTTAAATAATTATTGAAGATGCTTGAAGAAGGTAGAAGTAGAAAATTAAATAATGAAGAAGATCAGCTGGAACCAAAAACTCAAAATATTGCTAAGATGGAGATCAAGGAGAAAGAACCCAAAAATGCATACTTTAAGAAAGAAGAAAAACCAAGACTAGAGATAAAGTAATTTTTTTTACTAGATTCTAATATTAAAATCAATTTCTCAAAAGCTCTTACTTTAGCCAAAGAGGGTAATCACTCTTAAAATTTTAGCTCTAGCATTATACTCTAGGATCCAGTTGATGTGAAAGAGACATTTCCAACTTGTAGTAGATCCAATGTAATACATGTCAATGATGATGCTTATCTCAATCTGATTGTTAATAGTTACCCCAACCAAGAATTTTAAATAATAAACTCCATTTCCAATAGAAAAATGGAGTCATTTTCATGGTTACTCATAGTTAGATGATGCCTTTGAAAACTGGGTTTAATTATGGAGTTGATAATGCTAATGTCAATCCCATGAATATATTTCAATCTAAAGACAATCAAGTAAATGGAACTCCAAATGGAAATATGTATTATGGTGGGAATGGTCAAATAGGTGATGCATTATGTTGTTTCCAAAATTTGTCACTCATTTTTGGGACAACATATGAACTATTTTGGTCCTACAGGCCAAAATAGTCTCTTCCTTTCTAAAAAAGTTTTCATGAGCATCCAAATTCTTCATTATTCAAAATTTTTCAGTTAAGGGATTAGCAGGTTCAATGGCTTCAACAGGCGAGTTCTTTCTAAGGATCAAGTTCCTAGCACTTAGGCAATTTCCAGATTGGTTTAACACCTTGGTTCAACTAAAAATGTTCATTGACAAGCTTCAAAGGAAGGATTGAACCATTGAACCTTGAACCAAATTGGTTTAATGGGTTCAAAGGTTCAATGACATCAGCAAGCTTAATGAGTTAAGTGCTTCATCAAAAGTTCAAAGTTCAACGGCTTCAAAACACTTAACAAAAAGAAGAAGGTGTAAACCATTGAACCATTAAACCTTGAACCAAAATGGTTCAAAGATTCAATGGGTTCAACGGTTCAATGAGTGATTAGTTCAACACAATTAGTTCAAGTGGTCATTTGAATGAACAAAACACAAGATTGAACTGTTGAACCAAAGTTGGTTCAATCGGTTGATTCAATCGAGAGGTTTAAAGGAGCGTCCCAAAGCCCAAAAGGCAAGTGCCCATGCGGAGGGCAATGAACCAAGCCCAAATGCCCTTGTGGAGGGCAGTGAGCAAAAGCGGACAAAGAGATTTTCTTCAAAAAAATGAACAAGGCAAAAGACAAAGCAAATTATTTCAAACAAAATGTCTGAAGGAATTCCTTTAGACATTTTATCCAAAGGAATTCATCTGAAAGAAAAAGCTTGACTAAAGGGAAAGGCAACTAAAAGCAAGCAGGAAGATTTCCTTCAGACAAAATGTCTAAAGGAATTCCTTCAAACATTTTGTTTGAAGGAATTGAAGCCGAAGAACCCTAAAGGGTAAGCACCCTTGTGGGGGGCTCTTATCGACTAGAAAATGGACCTTCTCAAGGCCCAAAGGGACACCTTCCCTTCGGGAAGTTCCAAATGCATTAAGTCCCATGACTAATTTCTATGGACTCTGCAGGCCCGATTTCTATGGGCTAGTTTCTACGGACTCATTTCTATGAACTCTACAGACTCATTTTTATGAACTCTGCATGCTGGGTTCTATAGACTAGTTTCTACAGACTTGATTCTATAGACTCTGTAGGCTCATTTATATGGACTCCACAGGATGATTTCTAAGGGCTCATTTCTACAAACTATGCAGGCTCATTTCTATGAACTTTGCAGACATATTTCTATAGACTCTTTCAAAGCTTGAGAGACTTAGAGAAAACAAAGGCTTCTGAGGAAGAAGATGAATCGTTGAACCTTAAACCAAAATGGTTCACAGGTTCAATGGGTTCAATGGTTCAAGGAAAGCTCTGAGTAAGGATACGAAGTAGAAGTTTCTAGAGATCAGTTCAAAGAGAAGGTTCAAGTGAATGAACCAAAGAAGTGATGAAACCAAGGAATCATAGAGACCACCTGAACCGTTGAAACAATGAACCTTTGACATCCTCGTGGAGGTAAAATTAAAGCTAATGAAATATCTATTGATTTTGAAATGTGGTGCAGAACCTAAAAACAAACTCAGTGACCAGCTGAAGAAGGAGACGAAAGAGCCAACAGAAAGAGAAAAGATAGCCTAGGAGCTCAAATTGCAACAAGAAAGAGGGAAAGACTAGAAATATATATAGGAGTTATTCTAATAGGTGGAACAGTACACCAAATAGATATTTGAGCTTGAAAACATTAAAAGAACAACTTATTTGTCTCCCTTGGAGTAAAGATGAGGTGGACAACTACACAGACATCAGGAAAAGGACCATATGACCCAGACCTAGAAGACATTTGAGATGAATCGACACGCCATAGTTAAGGTAGATGCCCTGTTCTAGCATGGCTCTCTTTGACAAAATTGAAAATGCATTCAAGGCATTGAATGTAGAATGGGCCATTCCATGAAACAAAGTGCCAAGTCTTTCTAGGTAGTTATATATTGTAAATCTCTTCTTTTCATAAAGGGACTTTTCCATTATAGAAGCAAAAATTTACCAAAATTGAGAGGCAATTACTGAGACTTTGAGCTCAGATTGTTCATCATATTTTTTTGTTTGAATGAGAAAGTAAGTTACTTTTAGAGTTTGTGTTGTTATAGCTTGTTTCATTTTAGGAAATTGTTCTTATGTTTATTTCCTGAATGTGTTCTTGTTCATTTTAAAGAAATAAGCAAAACTAGTGAAAGTAATCAGGAAGGTGTCCTAAAGCCAATTGTGGAGAGACTTTGTGCCCCCCATAATTGTCTTTAGTGTGTTTGTCTATTTTCTATTTTTGTGTAAAGGACCTTGGGATGACTTTGTGCCCTCATTTTCCTTCATATTTCACTCTTGGGCAGTCGAGGTGGAGACTTTGACCTACATCTCAGTCTGCTGGTTACTATGTCTTTTGTTACCAGTTACTTGTCACTACCTGAAAGAACTCCTGTTATTTTCTGCAAAATGACTTCTAAAAGAAGAGAAGTGCCTTCAATGTTTTCACCTAGATTTTCTCCTTTGTTTGTGAACATCATCTCTAAAAAAAGAGAGATGTATGGTGTTATCCTACCCCTGAGTGTTACTTTCTACTTATATATATAGTATATAGCCTCCTCCTTTTTACAGGGAACCTCCCCTTGATGAGAGGAGAGATTTGTCCCCTTTTGATGTGATAAACTTACACATTTGGTGGACCAATCTCCCTATGCTGTGGTTGAAGAGACCTATTTTGCTCATCAATTAGCTATTGACAAAATATTCACCCAACTTTTTTTGGTGACTCCACTGGGGAAGAACACATAGTTTGAAGCCTCAAACTTCAAGCTGAAACAAGACCAGTTCTTTTCCATTTTTATCCTGTAATCTGGCAACTCCATGCTATACTAGAAGTCAGAGAGCCCAAGGTGTTGTTGATCTTGTTTTTGAATTGGTGCAAAAGGGTAATTCTGATTTATTCCCTTCCCAACTTCAAGTTCAATGATCTAGGAGTGTTCCTCCTACCCATACTAGGACACCAACACAAGGTAGAGATTCTTTTTCTACTGTTAGTAGAGCTTTGCCTATACACACTCCACCTAGATTTGTTATCCCTCTTTTTTCTAATCAAATCATGGCAGTTCAAAGCCCCTGGGGTAACTCTTTTGGCCCACTCAATTTGACTCCACCTCTACATGAGCTTCCATGTAGTTCAAGTAAGAATTTCCCCAAATTCTTTGGTGATAAGAGAGTTCATCCTGATGAACACATTACAACTTTTAGCATAGCCTGTGGTGTGTTAGGAGTGGAATTTGAGGACGTGGCAGTTAGGCTATTTGTAGAAACACTACAAGGCACTGTCGTAGACTATTTCTACCATCTGTAGGCTAGGTTAGTCATTGACTGGGATACTCTTAAAGCTAAATTTGAAGCCAGGTTCAAGCCTACAGAAGATATGCATGCCTTGCTGGCCCAACTCACACAGATGAAGAAGGAACCTCATGAACCTATGAGGGATTTCATTACCAAGTTTGACAAGCTACGGAACTAGATTTTTACAATTGCTTAGCAAACACCTGAGAACCTTAAATGCTTCTTCATCAACTCACAACTGCCCAAAGTGAATTTTCTACTTAGACAGGCTGGCCACATAGACCTTGCTGTTGCTCAGGATTTGGCTACTGAGGTAGAAGATGACCTTATCTTGGCAGGAAAGATAAAGAAAGATCCTATTAAACGTAAATCCTCTTCATCTTCTGAATACTCACCTACAACCACCACTGATCCAATGGTGTAGAAGATGGCAAGTGAATTACTAGCTCTTAGAAATCAAATGGCTCAAGGGATGTCATCTGCTCCTTCATACAAAGATGTACCAAGGAGGACATTCCCCAATTAGTCATACCAAGGCCATGCTACCAGGAATCAAGGGTAGACAAATCATCTTCCTCCCCCATGGGTAAACCTGCCATTGAAGCACCCCCAACCAATTCAATAGTTGGATATCTTGAAGTAGAATCAAATTTCTCCTTTTAGCCTGAATTGAACCCAGAAGATGATGCTAATCTCTTCACAGAAGGATAAGAATAATTAGCTAACAACTCCAACATTAGTTTCTTAAATTATCAGGATGAACCTAGAAGTGAAGGTAGGGTAGTTGAGAGAACTTACGCTATATTCACCTAGTCTAAGAACTAGTCAGCCTAACAAGCTGATAAGGAAAGAACAGAAGAGTGAGATCAGCCTGCAATTTCAATTGCTAAGTGGAGAACCACTCTGCCCTTCTAGCCAAAGGAACCATTGACTGTTAAAAAGGTGAGTACCTCAAATACACCTTCACGTCCAACTTCAAATTCATAGACCAGTCCTCCCCCTTTCAAAAACCAAAATGATGAACTCCCATCCTCTATTCTTAGTCCATTTAAGACATTTGACATAATCATCCATATAAAGAAAATTAAGTTTCAAATGTCTGAATTTGAGTTCCTATAATCCAACTCTGAGCAGTTGGATAAGTTTGTGAAATGTGTGAAAAATAAAACCATCCTTGTAGGACCAATTTTTCCAAAGGTGACTCTCACGTCCACCTAGAATAACCTTGTCATTACTCTTCCTACTGCTCCCAGAAGAACTGAACCATTTTATGTCTCCTTGCTGATAAATGGACACCAGCTGAACAATTACATCATAGACTTAGGTGCATTTGACAACGTCATGCCTACCAAAGTGGTTGAATCCCTTGATCTCACACTGACTAAGACATTTGGGAGATGTTTCTCCATGGAGAACAAATAAGTGCCACTATTGGGACAAATCAAGGATGCCCAATTTGCATTTACAGCATTCTCAGAAAAGAGAATCAAGATGACTGTCCTAGTGGCTAACATCCCAACTTCATACAACATCCTTCTTGGGAAAAATTTATACAAGGATGTTGGTGGTGAGCTGAGCATGGACCTATCTAAAGTGAGGATCCCAATCAAAGGTGTTATGCAGAGATTACTCCCTGAGAAGGAAGCAAAATATGTGGTCACTAAAATATCAACACCTAAAGCTCAAATTCTATTTGAGTCTTCAAGCGTGGGTAATTACTTCTTGAATACAAAGGATGTTCCCATATTAGCTGATGAAACCTCTAAAAATGACTGTCTAAAAATTGGTTCAGATGGATCGATAAAAGATAGGATAGAGCGTAGTGCAAGCGTAGAAAAATTCTCCCCTCCACACAAAGAGAAATCTGAGAAAGTATTAGTTTCAAATGAAGTATGGATACTAAAATTTGATGGTAGATTTTCCTCTACCAGTTTAGGAGTCGAGATCATTCTAATATCTCCCCAAAGAGATATTTTTCCTTCTTCATACAAATTACAGTTTAGAAATACTAACAATACTGTTGAATATGAATCACTACTACTTGGATTAAAAGCCGCTCAAAATAAGGGCATCTAACTTCTTCTTGCCAAAGGAGATGCTGAATTGGTAGTTTGTCAGGTGATAAACCTTTATCAAACAAAAAATGAGAGATTGCACCACTATTGCAATCTAGTCTGGGATCAAATTGAAAGCATTGATGCTTTCAACATCTCTACCATTTCCAAGGAATTTAATGATAGAGCTAATGCATTGGCTATTTTAGCAACTCTTCTAGTCCCTCACCCTAAATTTAAAGGAGAAAGCTACACTATTGAAATAGTCTTTCAACCAAGTGTGCTTGATAATGCCAATCATTGGAAAGTGTTTAATGGTGACCACCAAATCATTACCTTTTTGGAACAAAAAGATAGCTTTGAACTACATTTTGAAGGTAGTGAACCTCAAAAACTTGAACCAGCCTTTGAATCAAGTTTAAAGGCAAGTGATGAATTTCTGCAATTGAAAGGGAATAAAATTCCCAAAGGATTGTTTTCATTTGAGAAGCTATTTGACAAACATGACATGTTCATCAAATAATAGCAAATGGATTCAAGCTCCTCCCATGAGTTTGATCAAGTAAATCTGGGTACCAAATAAAATCCTAAGATAGTGAACATTGGGAAGTGCTGCACTCAAAAAGAGAAGTTCAAGCTCACTACTCTACTTAGCCAGTACATAGATGTCTTAACATACTCCTATGATGATCTGAAGTCACTTAGGTCTTAAGAGATCCACCATGAGATTCCTCTCAAGACTGATTCGATGCCTTACAAGCAAAAATCTAGGTAGTACAATCTAAAGATATTAGGTACTATTATGTTTGAAATACAAAAAATGCTGAATGCCAGGATAATTTTCCCAATCCATCATTCCACATGGATTGCAAACATAGTGCCTGTAAGGAATAAGAATGGCAAAATTTGCCTCTGTGTGGACTTTAAAAATTTAAATTAGTCATCCTTGAAGGATAACTATCCTCTGCCCATTATGGACCAAGTTTTTTAGACAGTGACTAGTTCAGAGATGTTATCAATGCTGGACGAGTTCTCAAGATATAATTAAGTTGAAGTTGGTGAAGCAGACCAACATAAGACTACCTTCACCATGCCTTGGGGCACGTTTGCATACCAGAGAATGCCTTTTGGTTTGATAAATTATGGCACCACTTTCTAAAGAGCAATGGACCTTGATTTCAAAGATGAAATGGGTAAGTTCATTGTAGTGTACCTGAATGATTTAATAGTATTCTCTAAACATCGCCCTGACCATATGTGCCATTTGCAATAAGTGCTGGAATGCTATCACCAAAATGGCATTTCTTTAAATCTTAAGAAGTCCATTTTTAGAGTAATAAAGGGAAAACTTTTCGGACACATTGTGTCTTGAGAAGGCATAAAGATTGACTCAGAAAGAGTCAAGTCTATCTAGGAGCTTACTTTGCCCACAAGTAAGACTGTAGTTCACTCTTTCTTTAGAAAAGTGAATTTTTTATGAAGGTTCATCCCCGAATTTGTTGAAAAGATTCATCATATTTTAAACATGAAGGGAAAGGCCACATTAAGCTAGATGGAAGAAGGCAAATTAACATTTTGAGATATTAAGACAACTATTGCCCATGCCCCAATTCTAGGTTGTTTGGACTATAACAAGGATTTTATAATGTATAGTTATGCTTCTGAACACACACTTTCAGTAATTTTGGTTCAATAGAACCAAGAAGGTGTGGAATATCCTATTTCTTTTATGAGCTATCCTTTCAAACCTCATGAGCTAAAATACTCAAACATGGAGAAGTATGCTTATGCAGTGGTAAAGGCAGTAAAACATTTCTACTTTTACATCCTAAATTCACACACTACTACCCTGGTTCCTGACACCACAGTCAAATCCATATTAACTCAACATGAGTTTAGGATGAAAAGGGGCAATTAGATTGCTAAAATCTATGAGTTTGATCTAGGCATCAAACTAATGAAGCTGGTGCAGAGAAAGGGCCTATGCCAATTAATTTCTAACAACAGATTAGAAGAAGCAGGGCATGAAGAAGAAGAAATTGAAGACACACCAATAGTCTTCTTTGTCTCCATCATGAATGAGTGGTATTCAAGTATTGCTCATTTTCGTACTTATGGTGAGTGTCTTGCTCACCTGTCTCATAAAGAAAGGAGGACTGTCAAGTTGAAAGCTGCTAGTTTTGTCCTCTAGGACAATGGCTTGTATAAAAAGAGCCTTGATGGAATGTTCCTTCACTGCGTAGACAAAGAGCAACAGAACTAACTTTTGAAGTCCTTCCATAATCTGGCTTGTGAAGGACATTTTTCTACTCTTGTAACTGCATATAAAATTTTATAAGCCAGGTATTATTGGCCTACTCTTTTTCAAGATGCATACAACTGGGTAAGAAAATGTGAACTATGCCAATTGTTCATTGGAAGACCTAAATTAGCTGCTCTACCTCTTAAGCCAGTGGTGATAAAAGAGCCATTTCAGCAATAGGGAATTGACTTTATTGGTGCTGTAAACCCATACTCAAGTGTTGGACATGATTATGTCTTCACAGCCACAAATTGCTTCACCAAGTGGGTGGAATCTATTCCAACCAAGCAGGCTACTTCAAAAGTAGTGTGCAATTTCCTCAAAGAGAACATCATTTCTTGGTTTGGGGTCCCAACCAAAATTATGACAGACAATGTAGCTTATTTCACTTCTCATGAGGTCACTCAGTTCTATTTTTACTATGGCATTACCCTCTCCCACTCTTATGATTATTTTCCACAAGGGAATGACCAAGCAAAATTGAGCAACAAGAATTTGGTGACCATCATCAAGAAGCTGGTAGATGACAACCAATGAACCTGTTATAAAGCATTAGTTGATGCTTTATAGGTAGACAAAATTACACCCAAAAGGGCGATTGGTATGTCACCCTTCTAACTTCTTTATGGACTCAATGCTAAGATACCAATCAACCTAGAATTGCCAGCATTAAAATTGGCTAAGGCAGTTGAAGATCAGACATATGAAAGGTCCATCGATAAGAGGATCATGTGCTTGACTAAGTTGGATGAGTAGTGAACTATGGTGGTGGACCGAATTGTTGCGCATCAAAGTCTGGTGAAGAAGCTCTTTGACTAGAAAGCAAAAAACTATGATTTCCAGATTAGAGATCAAGTCCTGTTATGGGACACAAAAAGAGAACCAAAGGGAATGCATGGGAAATTTGATTCCCTTTGGAGAGGCCCATTCACTATCCATGAGCTCAATGGTGAAAATAGTTTCTTGTTGAAGTATCAAGATGGCACGCCCTTTTCTCTGCCTCATAATGGGTAGCATCTGAAGCACTTCAATTCTTGAAGTATCAGATAAGTTCACCAGTACATATGTATATTTCTAAAGTCTTTAGTTTTGTTTTGTGCTTTTCATTTTCATTTTTGGCACCTTTCTTTTTGGGGTAACATGACTCCATAGCCCAACGTCATACTTCAAGGCACTGGAGATTCTAGTTTATACTCCCCTCAACTGTTCCAAGTTTTCAACTGAAGTAAGTTCCCCAACTGGAGCTAGCTATTGTTCCCAAAATTTGTCACTCATTTTTGGGACAACATATAAACTATTTTGGTCTTGCAAGCCAAAATAGTCTCTTCCCTTCTCAAAAAATTGTCCTGAGCATTCAAATTCTTCATTATTCAAGCTTTTTCAGTTAAAAGATTAGCAGGTTCAATAGCTTCAACATGCGAGTTCTCTCTAAGGAATGAGTTCTCAACACTTAGGCAATTTCCAGATTGGTTCAACACCTTAGTTTAACCAAAAATGTTCATCGACAAGCTTCAAAAGAAGGATTGAACCATTGAACCAAATTGGTTAAACGGGTTCAAAGGTTCAATGGCATTGGTAAGCTTAATGAGTTAAGCACTTCATCAAAAGTTCAAAGTTCAACGACTTCAAAACACTTAATGAAAAGAAGAAGGCTTGAATTGTTGAACCATTGAACCTTGAACCAAAATGGTTGAAAGGTTCAATGGGTTCAATGATTAAAAGGTTCAATGAGCAGTTGGTTCAACACGGTTAGTTCAAATGGTCATTTAAATGAACGAAACACAAGATTGAACCATTGAACCATTGAACCAAAGTTAGTTAAATTAGTTAGTTCAATTGGGAGGTTCAAAGGAGTGCCCCAAAGCTAGAAAGGCAAGTTCCCTTGTGGAGGGCAATGAACCAAGCCCAAGTACCCTTGTGGAGGGCAGTGAGCAAAAGCAGATAAAGAGATTTTCTTCAAAAAAATGAACAAGGCAAAAGACAAGGTGAATTCTTTTAGACAAAATGTCTAAAGGAATTCCTTCAGACATTTTATCTAAAGGAATTCATCCAAAAGAAAAATCTTGACCAAAGGGAAAGCCAATCAAAAGTAAGCGGGAAGATTTCATTCAGACAAAATGTCTGAAAGAATTCCTTTAGACATTTTGTCTGAAGGAATTGAAGCTGAAGGATGCTGAAGAACCCTGAAGGGTAGGAACCCTTGTGGGGGGATCTTACCAACCAAAAAATGGACCTTTTCAAGGCCTGAAGGGACACCTTCCCTTTGAGAAGTTCCAAAGGCATTAAGTCTCGTGACTAATTTCTACATACTTCACATGCCCAATTTCTATGAACTAGTTTTTATGGACTCATTTCAACAGACTTTACAGACTCATTTCTATGGGCTCTGCACGCTGGGCTCTATGGACTAGTTTATATGGACTCGCTTCTATGGACTCTATAGGCTCATTTCTATGGACTCTGCAAGATGATTTTCAAGGGATCTGTAATATCCCCTCCAAAATAGGAAATATAGCAACACAAAAAACTTTGAACAATATATAACTTTGGTTGAATAAATTCAGAATGATCATAATAATATAGTCTCTAAATAGCAAATTACAAATCTTATCACTTGTCCTTTTAAACTATTACAATTGCAGTCCTTTCTCATGCATATAAATATGAAATACAGTCTTAAAAACCCTAGCTTATCAAAACTGGAAGTGAAAATTGAATTTTGGAAGGTCTCGACCCTTCTGTGTCGACACACAGTCACCGTCGTCGGTTGATATCTCACCGACGTCGGTCTCTGTTGGTCGGCTTTCTACCGACGTCGGTCTTCAGTCGACCGATGTCGGTCACTGAAAACCCTCTGTCTGCCGAGGTTGGTTCCTGAGCTGATCAGTACGGACCTGTACAGACTTTGTACAGCTACCAATTAAGCATAACTTCCCTGTTTCCAACCCCTGATCTGAAATATACATTTCTAGCACAGATAATCTCTAGCTATATAATTTATTGAATCAAAACAAGAATAAAGAAATACCTGGAATATCTGTAATAACTTCTGTGTGAAGTTATCTCTCAAACCTAAAATTTTGTGATAACTTCTAGATAAAGCTATCTCACACTTTGGCAATAGATCAGCTGATATTCCACAGCCTCTTAATCGCACACACTGAAGAGGGAATGTTCTCCAATGTAAATGGAATCCTTAAACCCTAGGCTCAGTCTTCACAGAAGAAATTCTCAAAATCAATATCAATAATCAATGGCTAATGAACAATGGCCTCCATGAGAAACCCTTATACCCTCAAAAAGATATGCATGCCCTAATTAGGGTTTCTTAAATTAGAATTAGGGTTTCTAATTAAAAATAGGCTAAATAATTAATATTTGATTAAATCAATCAAATATTAATATCTCCCTCAATACATGTCAGATCGACAAACCAATCGAAGCTAGTGAATCAGGGAGTGATTCCGCACATAACCATACCATAATAAAGGCGCTCCACTGCATATCAAATATCCCTAAAAAGTAGGAGCCCTAGCCAAATATGTCTGAAATAACTTGAATGAAAATCAAATGTAGAAATCTTGTGAATCAAAGTCAAGCCAAGCTCCATTATGACCCTCTATCCATCCTATTAGCCTACGAAGGTCTCATAATAGGCTAACCATGAACTCAGAACATGTCAATTAAAAAGGGGACATGACAATCCACCCCTCTTGAAATTGCTTGCCCTCAAGCAATCACTGAATGACAAATCAATCAATCCACCTAGATCCCAAATATAGTTTTGATCTCCACTACTGTCAATTAACACAACCCCCATGCCATGTCCATCCCAACTCTCATGTAATGGTGTCACATCATCTCTAGTACTAAGATAAGCACTCCAACATCCAATCCATAAATGAAAATCAGCAAGCAAACTCCTTACCTGAATAATATCTGAAACTCGATAGTGAAGACTAGAAATAGTCATATCATCAACCTGTGACCCGGCTGTAACAGAAAGTTAAGTCCTCACCACATGTGACAACTCCTGAACTGAAGTCATCTCAAGTCCAAGCTCATCCTCATACCTCTCCTGTGTTGGTGCCAATGTGCACTCATCATCGCTCTCTATCATGTCATGTGGTATAGGTACCTCCATCCGATGAAAAAACATATATCTGAAGCTGCTGCCTCGTATTGCCTTAAGAATGTGTGTCTTCCCATCAACATCAAAGAGAACCTCCATGTCCTTGAGATGAAGAGTAACTTCTTCAAATGAATGAAGCCACTTCATACCCAAGACTAAGTCAATATCCCCCATGTTTACCACATAATAATCAGCCTTGAACTCATAATTGTTCAAGCGCAATGGGAGGTCTCTAATCATATGCTCACACTTAAGAGTGTGACCATCGGCTACCTTAACACTGATGCCCTCAAAGTCTACGGTAGTGAGCCCACGCTTCTCCACAAATCTAGCATCTATGAAATTATGTGTGGCTCCTGTATCAAGAAGGGTGATAACCTTCTGCCATGCCAAAACTCCACGGAGTCTAAATGACTCATCTGACTGAATACTGGATATGCGTGCCTCCTGAATGTGAAGCTCTAACTCTACTTTTGCATTAGGCCCTGAAGCCTCTACCTCTGCCCCCTCAAAACTATTCTATTGCTCGGAATCCTCAGAATCAGAATCCTCATAGTATACCCACATCATATGATTCGCCTTGCCCTTAGGCCTCAAAGGACAATCGTGATGGATATCATATGGTCCTTTGTAGTAGAAGCAAAGCTTCTTTTTGTGTAAATCATTAAGCACCTCACGATCCAAAGGTGGTGTTGCTGGATTGGCCTTTGAATCATTTTTTACCCCGGATTTATCTATGTTAAAATCCGGTCTCTCCGTATCCCCGTGGGAGTGCTTATGGTCTCTAGAAGAAGTACCTCTGGCGTTAAATTTATTGGATGGGGCTGCCATCTCCATATCACGTGCCTTCTTCATAGCTACCTATAATGAAGGAGGATCAAGGGCTTTGATCCAACCCCTCAATGGCTCTGTCAATCCCTTTATGAAGAGAACTACCAATCTACGCTCTGAAATATTGGGTACCATGACTGCCAATCTCTAAAACTCACCAATGAAGGAATCCAAGCTACCTATTTGTCTCAACTGTGCTAGATCTCAAAAGTAAACCTCAGGATCTCTCCTATCAAACCACTCAACCAATCTATCCACAAAGTCCTGGTACTCTGTTACCTGATTATGCTGAAGTGTTACCATACCATGGTACCACCAATCATGTGCTACTCCATCCAAGTGCAAAGTGGCGTATTTGATGGCATCTATCTCTGACATTGGTCTCAATACCAAAAAGGTGTCAAGCTTATGAACCCAAGCTTGAGCTGTCATCTTACCGCTACCGTCAAAAATAGTCAAAGAAAGCTTACCAGTAGCCTTTTGCAGCTCACTGAATTGAACTCTAGGCTTCCTGTCCTGTCTAACCAATCTGTAGTGCTCTCTCCTAAGATTGACAAAATGATCAAAGGTCGTCTTCTCTTGGACATGAAGGGGTAATAAGTCCCACTCATCATTTTCAGCCATGTAAACATCTGCAAATGGGTTATTCCCTGCTTCCTCTGCTGGTGCCTCTATTTCTTCTTGAACAAAAGTAGGACGTGTAGGTCTATCAGCTATTCTGCAGTGAGTCTGCTGTGGCCTCTGATTAACCGTAGCACTCCTGTCATCTCTTTGGTCCCCGTTCTATCCATCAGGTGTGTTCATTCTCTCTATCATAGTCATAAGTGCCTATAGTGTCTGAGCCATCTGCTGTTGGCTTGTCATCATAGCACGCTAAAATTATCTGGTGCCCTGATCAGCATCATACCTGTGGCCCTTGGGTGGGCTGCCCTCACGTCTGTCACTCATGATGGTCGGTGGCTGATCTAACACCTGAGTACCTTCAAGCAAGGCTCGGTTGCGTGTGTTATACTTGTGTGGTCCCAACTCTTGTGGCTGCATAAGATCTATACACCCTCAGGCTGGCAGGATTTAGCTCTGATACCACTGTAATATCCCCTCCAAAATAGGAAATATAGCAACACAAAAAACTTTGAACAAGATATAACTTCAGTTGAATAAATTTAGAATGATCACAATAATATAGTCTCTGAATAGCAAATTACAAATCTTATCACTTGTCCTTTTAAACTATTACAATTGCAGTCCTTTCTCATGCATATAAATATGAAATACAGTCTTAAAAACCCTAGCTTATCAATATTGGAAGTGAAAATTGAATTCTGGAAGGTCTCGGCCCTTCTGTGTCGACACACAGTCACCGTCGTCGGTCGATATCTCGCCAACGTCGGTCTCTGTCGGTCGGCTTTCTGCCGACATCAGTCTTCAGTCGATCGATGTTGGTCACTGAAAACCCTCTGTCTACCGAGGTCGGTTCCTGAGCTGATTAGTACGGACTTGTATGGACTTTGTACGGCCGCCAATTAAGCACAAATTCCCTGTTTCCAACCCCTGATCTGAAATATACCTTTCTAGCACAGACAATCTCTAGCTGTATAATTTATTGAATCAAAACAAGAATAAAGAAATACCTGAAATATCTGTAATAACTTCTGTGTGAAGTTATCTCTCAAACCTAAAATTCTGTGATAACTTCTGGATAAAGCTATCTCACACTTTGGCAATAGATCAGCTGATATTCCATAGCCTCTTAATTGCACACACTGAAGAGGGAACGTTCTTCAATGCAAATGGAATCCTTGAACCCTAGGCTCAGTCTTCACAGAAGAAATTCTCAAAATCAATATCAATAATCAATGGCTAATGAACAATGGCCTCCATGAGGAACCCTTATACCCTCAAAAAGATATGCTTGCCCTAATTAGGGTTTCTTAAATTAGAATTAGGGTTTCTAATTAAAAATAGGCTAAATAATTAATATTTGATTAAATCAATCAAATATTAATATCTCCCTCAATACATGTCAGATCGATGAACCGATCGAAGCTAGTGAATCAGGGAGTGATTCCGCACATAACCATACCATAATAAAGGCACTCCGCTGCATATCAAATATCCCTAAAAAGTAGGAGCCCTGGCCAAATATGTCTGAAATAACTTGAATGAAAATCAAATGTAGAAATCCTATGAATCAAAGTCAAGCCAAGCTCCATTATGACCCTCTATCCATCCTATTAGCCTACGAAGTTCGCATAATAGGCTAACCATGAACTCAAAACATGTCAATTAAAAAGGGGACATGATAGGATCATTTCTACAAACTCTACAGGATCATTTTTATGAACTCTGTAGACATATTTCTATGAACTCTTTCAAAGCTCGAGAGACTTAGAGAAAACAAAGGCTTCTAAGGAAGAAGATGAATCATTGAACCTTGAACCAAAATGGTTCATAGGTTTAATGGGTTCAATGGTTCAAGGAAAGCTCTGAGTAAGGATAAGAAGTGGAAGTTTCTAGAGATCAATTCAAAGAGAAGGTTTAGGCAAATGAACCAAAGAAGTGACAAAAACAAGGAATCACAGAGACCACCTGAACCGTTGAAATAGTGAACCTTTGACGTCCTCGTGGATGTTAAATTCAAGATAATGAAATATCTATTGATTTTCAAATGTGGTGTAGAACCTAAAAACAAACTTATCAACCAGCTGAAGAAGGAGCTGAAAGAGCCAACAGAAATGGAAAAGATAGCCCCAGAGCTCAAATTGCAATAGGAAAGAAGGAAAGACTAAAAATATGTGTAGGAGTTATTCCAGTAGGTGGAACAGTCCATTAAGTAGATATTTGAGCTTGCAAACATTAAAAGTGCAGCCTATTTGTCTCGCTTGGAGTAAAGACAAAGTGGACAACTATGTAGACATCACGAAAAGGACTAGATGACCCAGGCTTAGGAGAAGACATTTGAGATGAATCATCATGCCATAGTTAAGGTAGATGCCCTATTCCAGCATGGCCCTCTTTGACAAAATTGAAAATGCATTCAAGGCATTGAATGCAGCATGGGCCGTTCCATGAAACAAAGTGCCAAGTCTTTTTGGGTAGCTATATATTGTAAATCTCTTCTTTTCATAAAGGGACTTTTCCATTATAGAAGTGAAACTCTACCAAAATTGAGAGGTGATTACTGAGACTTTGAGCTCAGATTGTTCATCATATTTCTTTGTTTGAATGAGAAAGTAAGTTACTTTCAGACTTTGTGTTGTTATAGCTTGTGTCATTTTAGGAGATTGTTCTTATGTCTATTTCCTGAATGTGTTCTTGTCCATTTTAAAGAAATAAGTAGAACTAGTGGAAGTAATCAAGAAGGTGTCTTGAAACCAACTATGGAGAGACTCTGTGCCCTCCCCCACAATTATCTTTAGTGTGTTTGTCTATTTTCTATTTCTATGTAAAGGACCTTGGGATGACTTTTATGCCCTCATTGTCCTTCATATTTCACTCTTGGGTAGTCGAGGTGGAGACTTTGACCTACATCTCAGTCTGCTGGTTACTATGTCTTTTGTTACCAGTTACTTGTCACTACTTGAAAGAACTCCTGATATTTTCTGCAAAATCACTTCTGAAAGAAGAGAAGTGCCTTCAATGTTTTCACTAAGATTTTCTCCTTTGTTTTTGAACATCATCTCTAAAAAAAGAGAGATGGATTGTGTTATCCTACCCTTGAGTGTTACTTTCTACTTATATATAGTATATAACCTCCTCCTTTTTACAGGGAACCTCCCCTTGATGAGAGGAGAGATTTGTCCCCTTTTGATGTGGTAAATCAGGACATCTAGCTGACCAATCTCCCTATGCTGTGGTTGAAGAGACCTATTTTTCTCATCAGTTAGCTATTGACAAAATATTCACCCAACACATTAGGAACTAGAATGCACAATAAAATAACATCATGTGCTTATGGAAGCACAAGCAACGAAATGCAATGGAGAGAAAATGATATGTTTAATGGTTTACAATATGGTAAAATGACAATTTATATAATTATAATTTAAATCACCCACACCAAAAACCTTTTACATAATGTGACAACTATTTGGTGAATCCAACTGATATTTCCAATAAGGGAAACTTTTATAACTCTGCATCATTTGGTGGATGTGTAGAAGATAGGAAATCTTAATAGAAACATATAAGATTTTATTCATCAAGGAGTTTATAATATTAACAATAATTTTAGCATATATAACCATATCAATAGAGAGAATAAAATTACAATCCACAATAGGATCAACAAATATGTAAATTTTGGTAGTAGTAAAATAAGTATCCTTAACTTGGATATCAACATCTACACAAGCAAAATATGCAACAGATGTGACCTTTAATACCTTCATACCAACTCCAAATCAAATTACAAAATGATACTATTGGTTTTTATTCTTAAGCTATCCCAAGGGTTGCCTAATGGAGCAACAAGAAACAATCACAAGATACAATGCTATTATCACATCAAGCTTGATGCTTGGAAAAATAAAAATAGGTAGATAAACATGTCATGAATACTGATCAACTGAACAAACATCATCTTAGCATGAAATGATTTACATCAACAAAAAAATATTTATCTCAATCTTGCTTTATGTGGCATAAATAAGAATGTTTACATCTTATTAATGGTGATAGGATCCATAGGTTCTAGCTCTATGTTCTTGTTGATGGTTTCACACAATTTGCTTAAAGCACAGGATATTGGCCACTTTTCACTTCTAATGGTTTCTATCCTGCTTGCAAAATAAAAAGCCAACAAAGGTAAGTGGAAGGCAAGGTGGAAGAGAAACCTTAGTCTATAATGGTCATCTTAGCCAACAAAGATGAGACTCATAGAGTTATTATTTTAGATGCATGTACTTGTAAATTGATTTAGAGTTATCTCATAAGGAGCCTTTTGTTACTGCAAGTTCCCAAGATTTATTTGGGATATGGGTATTATAAAGATGACCAGTTTGGGTGAGTCAGATTAATTGAGCTTGTAATTGCTTGAGGACAAGCAATTTTGGGAAGCACAGACTACCATGTCCCATGTTTGAAATATTTAATGAGGGAAATAATTTTATATTAATTCATTTAAGTTATCTAAGTTATTTTATTTTATAATGCATAAAAATGACACTTAGGTGTGATTATTATTAAAAAGGGACAAAAGTAAATATTAATTATATGGCCAAAAATAAAATATTTATTAAATGGCCAAAAAGGTAATAATTGCCTAAAAGTGTTGTAAATGTTCTTCGGATTAGGGTGAAATTGGAAAAGTGAAGTTGTAAAAGGAGAAGTAGGTCCAAAAAGATGGGCTATTCATTATTCAAATTGAACACATAATTAGTTCAAATTTTACTTTTGAGGATTGAAACTCTCTGTTGTATTTCAGCTTTGAGAATGAAAACCCTTTGATATTTTGTGATGGCTCCATTAAGGGGCTATATTTGAGCTTCATTTTAGTTTGTGAGAGTAATAGGGTGACATTTTTAACTGTGGATCAATCACATAAGCTAGGGTATCACTTTTCAGGGATATTTGAGGGATGACATCAACAGTTTAGGGGTTGACACCATCATTGGGAGGTGTTACAAATTGTTATACAATATTAATGGTTACCTTCTTAGGTTTAGAAAGGTTGATTTTGCCTTGGGATACCAAAATCAGCTAGTTGGATCTATATTTTCTCATAATTTTTCCATTTGCATGATCAACTATAATTTTTTAATTTTCAACAAAGAAATAAATAAATAAAATTAGTATTTATTGACCCCTAAAATTGGTTAAGTACTAGATAAATGCATGCTTCAAGTGAGTTCAACACCACTAGATGATAGGTGCATGCAATATGAACCTCATAACTTATGTGTGCACCTTAGAAAGAATTTCCATCAAAACAAATGCCAACTATTAGAATAATGTTGATTTGTGCTACACAACAAAGTGGTAGGACCTAGGGAAAAGTAGACATGTAGACCCATGAACTATAGAAGATATTATGGGGGAAGCAATATGTGTATTGGTTGGATATGAATCCTAACACAAAGTTATTATGGTATGATGGTGGATGACATGGTAGTTGGCCTCAGGCTAAGATGGAAATTCAAATATGGGATTGGGTAGGAAAATCCCATGGAAGAGGAGAAAAAAGAGAGAGCTATTGGAAACCAAAAGGGAGAGTTTGGTTGGAGAAGTAGAGCTAAGATGAACAAGAGAATTTGTCAACCATAAAGAGATAATAAGGTTGGTGGACAGTAAAGAATGATAGCCAGTGACCCACAAAAAATCCTATCAAGGTTTAACATTGATATTTAATTATATTAGGGAGAGATAAGAATTATGAGTGAGCTCTAGATTGTAGAGCAAGGCCACTATGTGTGTCAAGTGTAAAAATTCATTCCCTTATATGTAATAGAGAGTGGATTGAATAAAAGAGTGTATATTAAATACTTGTTTATTACATGGTCAACTAATAGCATTTATGGGTGTACTCCCCAAGTTATCTAGTTATCTCCATCTCTTGCATTTCTTAGACATTGCTATCCTATCACACAAAATTAACATGGCCCCAACCCAGATCATTTATTCCTTCACATCTCAAGTGAAATCATATGGTTTTCCTCCATATGTGATATAATGGTGTAGGAATTGGCCCATGTTATGCCGAGTTAGACTCTCACAATGCCTTGCCCCCATTGACTAGACTAGCCAACATTTTTGGCTCTATTGCTAGTATAGGGTTATGTTTGGTTGTTTTGATGGTAGAATGACACATGACGTGTTAAAGAATCATTAGTTATAGCTCTAAACATATGAGTTATATAGTGAGTGGATCAACATTTAGCATGGAAGTACCAAATATGCAAGAACTCAGAGGGTGTAGACAAGATAGGTATCAACATATGGGGATGGCTGAGTAGGACCCTAGGAAAAAGGAAAGGTCCACCTTTGAAAATGTCATGAGGGACTCTCATAAGAAGGTAAGGGCATGAGGTAGACTCTTTTCTAAATATAATACACTTCAAAGAAAGGGTCAGACATGTCATAGAGATAGAGTAGGATCTAAGATGATCCAAAGTTAGGACCAAGTGCCAAGAGACTAGTGAAGAGGCACCTGATGTGCCTAATCCCAACACTCAAACCCATACAACCCTCTAAAAATCATAGGAGGTGTTATGAGATCAACTAGGAGTGGAGGATGAAGAGGTGAGAGTGGGGAATCCACATAAGTAGGCATTTCATGACTCCTTGCTTGAACGAAAAGTAACACAACTAATATATGTGTTACGTTAGTCAAGGAGGATTGGGATAAGATTTGTTGTAGGAGGGATAGTCATGGTAATAAACACCCCCTAATGTAGACCATGATCAACTTAATCCATCAAATTTATTATGCTTTAGATCTGAACCTTATAGAGTATTAAGGGATATAAGACACTTTAGACCATGTGTATAGGTGTAAGCTAATTTGGAGAGCTCAAGGGATTATCTAGTCAAATTAGAAGGAATATTAGTTTACTTCTACTTTACAATGGAAAGTACAAACCTAGTACTAGAAGGTTGATCTAACATAAATAATCATGGACTTCACATTCCTTAAGGCCACGTTTCTAAGGGAGTTTGATGTCCTGAAGGTGGAGCATATGGATGTGATTACATTCAAGGACATCAAGTTGGAGACTTTATGTTATAATGACTCAGGGTTTAATACCTTGGTATCAAAACTCTTGTATGAACTCAAGCCACTCAAGCATGTTCAATGGTTTTTTAGTGGACTGCTCCCCCTGATCTGATATAATTTATCCATGATTGAGTTCTCTGAGCCTTGATAACCACTAGAATTTATTTAAAAGGCCTCCATGCTAGATATCTAAGTATATATGGTGGGGTTAGGAGTGATATAAAATCAAAAGAGGCATGTTTACATCACCAAAATTAAAGTCTATATTGACACCCAGACAAACACATATCAATATAGCACTATATTAGAGGACCATATAGAAAATTGGGTAAGAGATGGTTTCGAGAGAAGGAAAAGAAAGGAATTTGATGAAGGTTCCTAGAATAAAAGTGTGCAAGAGGAGATGTTTAGAAGCACATGGAAGAAAGAACAACATGTCAAAATAAGTTGGCATGCTAACCAATTCAAAGAGCTAAATAGGAAAAGATAGGTGTCATGTTAGTATGCAAGGAACAAGGTACAACTAGGTAGCCAACTTGATGAAGAGAGGAATGACAATGACTACGTTGATCTACACAATCTTAGGCCTGATATAGAGTTATTTTTGTTATAGTTGAGTAATGAGGGAAGTGATTTAGCTAGGGATGAACAAGTGTGAGAAGGATTGAGGCATGTAAATTATCTACCACCTATCATAATTTCAAATATTGAAGTATGAATTAGATAGGATACAATATGGATAGGCAAAAATAAGTATTAGTATGGAAAACTATCAACCAAATCAGTCGATCACTCCTTTTGCATCTATATATGGGTGGAAACATGGCCCATAATTCAACTTGACAAATTAGGAGAAAAAGTGGAAGAGACAACTGGGAATTTATGAAGGTAGACTTTGTGAGGTTTTCTACTACAAAGAGAAAAAAAATCCAAAGCCATAAGAGGAAGGAAGCAATCAAACCATGACAGTCAAAGATTTGGATGTTGGATAGGAAGAACTAGAGCCAAAGAGATAAAAACACCACACTATCTTTTAGATATGGATCAGGGGTTTTCAATAAGGTTTTAGAATGGAAGATCATTTTTTTTAGGATACCACAGGAAAACTAGATCCCTGTAGGCAACATGAGGAGGAAAAAGGATCTTGTTAGCTAAAGGGTAGATTTGAGTGGAAGATGACTCATGATAGATTCATGGGCCTCCATCACACACAAATGGGTAAAGTTTAGTTAATGCTAGAAAAGATGTATATGTGTCAAGTGAAGCCCAATCATGAACCCACCCTAAAAAAATCCATGAAAAAATAGGAAGTCATCAAGTACATTCTAATGCTAATAGAATTTGGTGGTGCTACAAGCCCAACCAATACATAATGGAGCAGCCCATCTAGAATTTAGATAGACTTTAAAGAATGGATATGACTATGAGGTAGAGCATGGGGATAATAAGACTCCCCAATACCATTCTAGGTAGTTACTCTCTAGGCTCATTTGAGTTTTAAAGGAAGTCATAATTGGGTATGCATGATCAAATTGTTTGAGACTTATTCCCTAAACCTCTTCACTCCACTAGGTATCTAACACCCTCACCAATATAAATAATTAGAGGTATGAGGTTTACTCATCTAAACCTAAAAGATCTCACCTCTTAGAGACATTAATAAGCTACTGGGTGACAGAGGCTAGTCTGGAAGATCCTATAAATAAAAGATAATATGGTGAAGATAGGGTGCCTAGGTACCTAGGAAAAGATGATAGGAAGATCTATCAATCAACTAGATGACAACAATAAGATACAATGCAATGGATTAGGGTTGTATTAGAGGAAACTCATAGGCTGGGTTTTGATTTAGAATGTATAAGACAAGGCAACACTACCTTCCTTGAAGATTTTTTTGTTATTGAGAGATGAAGGCTTGAACCACACACTAGTATCAAGGTGCACATACCTATGGAAATGACCAATAAGAGAGCTAGAGGAATGACTCCCTAAGATAGGGTCGAGGTTAGTTTGGGATGGCACACAAGATTATCATTGAAGGAAAGGGAAACACCTTGTGAGGAGTCATGGAAAAAAGGATTGCATAATAGTTTATTTCTAGACAAAGCATTTACTTATGAGGAAGCTTCGAGGGTAGTAGGATTACATAAGGAAGGTAAGCAAAATAATAACTTATTGTTTGAGGATAGACAACTAGTTTAGTGTGGGATGAGGCTGACCCCAAAAGTGTTTAAGTACCAAAAAAGCACATGTCTGTGTGCTTCAAGCGAGTTCAAAACCACTAAATGTGAGGTGCACATAATCTAAACCTCACAACATACATGTGCACCTTATAAAAAATTGGAAACAAATCAAATGTTACCTATCATAACCATGCCAATGTGTGCTACACGATAAAAGTTAAGACCTAGGAAAAAATATCCATGTGGACCCATGAACCATAGAGGAGATTTCATGTGAAAGTGATAGGTGGATTGGCTAGCTATGGATCTTGACATAGGCTTATGGTGGTATGATGGTGGACAATTTTGTAGTCAGCCTCAGGGTGAGATGGAAATTCAAATATGGGATTGGGTGAGAAAATCCTAAGGAGAAGAAGAAAGAGAGAGCATCTAGAAATAAAATGAAAGAATTCAGTCAAAGAAGCAGAGCTAAGAAGAATGAGAGCATCTATCATCTAGAAAGAGATAATAAGGTCAATGGATACTAGAGAGCATGAACCAGTAAGCAACAATAAATCCAATTAGGGTTGATCACTACTATTATATTGTATTACAGAGAGACAAGAGCTATGAGCTCTATATTGTAGAGTGAGGCCACTATGCGTGCTGAGTCTAACAATCATTTACCTTACATATAAAATAGATTAGGTTTAATAAAAGAGTTTATATTAAATAATTATCTATTTCATGGTCATTTGATATCATTTTTGGTTGTACTCCCTAAGTTATTTGGTTATTTTCATCTCCAACATCTCCTGAACATTGCTCTCTTGTCACACACAACTAATAAGACCCCAACTTGGATCCTCCATTCCTTCAAACTTTAGGTGAGCTCATGGATTTTTTCCTCCCTTCATGATATGCTAGTGTGGGAACTAGCCCAAGCTATGTCGAGCTAGACTTAAAAAATTCGTTGGCCCCATTGACTAGACTATCCAATAATATTTGCGTTATATTTGATCTATGCATTCAATAAAAATAATATTGTCATTTTCATAGGGTTTAGCAATGATTTTCAGACTCTTTGTGTTTATTTCCTATAAGGATTTATTAAAAAAATTAATGTTTATTTAATTCTTCCCTAAGGGAATATTTTATTATAAGGGTTTTATTACAAAAAACACAACTTTGTTTTTTTTACCCTAAAGGGACATTACAGTGCCCTGTAATATCAATCTAGGACATGTAGGAGTAGAGAGAGGCTCTCTATAATCTATGACAAATATTTTCTAAAGTGGCCTTTCAAGGATAGGCCTCCATGGAATGGTAGATAACTGATACATAAATATGAGTAGGATGCACCTTTTTAGTTGGCTCAATTAAAACCTTGTGCATAAGAACCAAATCTGTTTATGATATGAGGTGCTCATATGGGATACCCCAAACTTTTATGACATCTTTAGCATAGATATAGTTTAAACACCTATGAAATTTGGAAGGGAATGCATGAATATAATGAATCCAAGGGCATCCCAATAATATATTGAGTACCCCTACATTTGGTACTATTGTAAATCTGGTGGCCACATGTGCTAGACTAACCTATAATGGTAGTATAATCTCATTGCTGGAACTCCAAATATGACCATTGAATCCTTTTATTACCATGGTGGTGGGAAGTGAATCATGATTTGTGTATCCAAGATGATTAAGAAGTGTGATTGTATATATATTCACACTTGAACTATTACTAACCATGATACTCTGAATATGCTTGTGATCAATGTGAGCTTGAATGGACAAAGAATGTAAATCTAAGTCATCATCTACTATCTCATACTCTGCAAATGTAATGGGTGGCCTAGATGGCACTGAGGTATGGTAGGTACTAATTATGTCCTTTAAAATATGTAGTATCTCTATAATAAGATGGTAAGAAAGTGGTGGAGGGTGTATATTGTATGCATAATGCACTCCTAATGTATTTGTTGTCTCATTAGTTGTATGCCTAGGAAAAGGATCACTGGATATTTTCATTGCTTTGATTTCACTTGGTTGTGATTTTGAGATATTTTTAGGTGTGTTAACATAAATGTTGTTTGATTCTATCAAATATTGAATCTTGTGCCTCAAAATTACACATCTGTTAGTAGTGTGGCATAATACCCTATGATAATGACAAAAAGCTTTCTGATCAAAACCTGTTGTAAGAGGCATATTCAAATCAAGGTCTTTAATGGGAGGGAGAAAGATGAAATTGCATTTTAATAGTGTTTTGAAGACCTTATATCGAGCTTTTAGTAGATAGGTAAATTATCTCCTTGGGGGAGTTGATAAGATAATGTGTAAAGTGGGCTTAGAAACTACATAAATTATTTCCTTTCTATCATTATTGTTATTAGTTCGCCTCACCTTGTAAGGTGTCTTATTTTAAATCTTTGCATTGTAATATGAATTGGTTGTATACTTAAGCTTATTTATTGTCAATAATTTGACTTCCCTTTCTTTTATTATGTGGCACAAATTTGTGAATGATGTAAACTTTTTAAACGTCATGGACTCGTGGAAGGGTGGAAGCAAACTCTGCTTGAAGATATCATGTAATTATTTATTTTCCATAGGAATTATCATTTTAGATAACATAATATTGTACCTTAGGACATATTTTTTGATAGGTTCATTAGATTTTTGTTTGAGTTGGGTAATCTGAGCATATGAAACCTTCTCATTGATATTGAATAAAAAATGTGTTAGGAACATATCGACCAATGGATTTAATGCATGAATTAATTGATGAGGTAAACCATAAAACTATTGTAAAGCATATTATTTTAAACTCCTCAAGAATAACTTAGTCAATAATTTATCATTATACATGTAATCCAAACATATTTCATGGGATGCTTTGAGATGTTGTTTAAGGTCACCCTTTCCATCATATAGTGTAAGATTGGGTGCCATAAAACCTATAGGTAAAAGATATGTTGCTATGTGTTGTACCAATGGAGTGTGTAATAAAATATGAAATTCTTGTGTCTGATTAGGTTCCAAAGCACTTTGATCCAAATGTAACAACTTAGTTTGTAGAGATTGAATCTCATGCACAAGGGATTATACATTATGAGAAGAAGAATGTGTGTTAACCATAGGCAACATTCCTAAAGACTGAGTAGGAATTGACATATGAATATATTAAAACCCTTGGGTTTCCCCCACTATAAATGGTGGTATATAAGTTGTATCTAATGGGGTAGAAATCTCAGATGATTGTGCCATACTTACCATTTTTATGTTTGAAAGGGTTTGTAAAATTGTAATATGATCAAGAAGTTGTTCACATATTATTTATTGAAATATCTTGATAACTTCATCTTTATTTAATTTTATTTATTCACCACTAATAGGAGGGAGTAAATTTTGGTGTCCATCTTGAGGACCAATGTTTTCCTAATCACATTGCTAATGCTTTAGATTACTATCATTGATGTCTACATATTCATTATGTGTATTAACATTTAAAGGTTCTAATATACCTTTGTTCTTTTCCATATTATGTAATTTATCAAAAAGAATATAAGTATGATCAATGGGAATACCACTTAATCTAACACGTATTCTAAGAGATACAAAAATAACCTTTTTAGAGTGTATAAAATATGAAATGAAAACTTGAAATATTATTGTGATTAAAGGATTGATCATATTTGAAAACACTAGGATAATAAATGGAAATAGAAAAAATAAGGATAGAAACCCTACCACCATCTATGGTTAGGGTTTTGAAATATTCATACAATAGATAAATTCACTAATATGTTTTTATCAAATTTTGGGAAATAGGAAAATATTAGACCTATAGACCTTATTTCTGATTTATATAACACCTCATTCTTGTACACTTCAAAAATACATATCAGGGATGTACCTTCAACTTATAGACCTTTATTTTTTTTGAAAGGCTCACATGCACTCTATCTTTGTGCCTATTGTTTATCTCTTAGTGTGACTAATGTTGTCTTGATGACTCAAACCTTATATCATACTTATAATGTTATAAACTTGTTTATCTTTTGTCTCTGCAAGTTGTAGACTTGTGCCTATTTTCCAGCTACCCAAGCACTTGTGTCCTAATTAGATGTCTACATCTTTATAAGTGTACTATTTTAACAAAAGTGGCTAAGGCCCTAAAGTCATCTAATTTACAAATGAAATATATTCCTATGGTTGGCTTAAGTGATTTAATGTGAGATATTCTCGAAAGGGATTGGTATAAATACAAGATCAATCTTCATTCATTCCTCACCTAACCACTTCTTATCAATCACAAAACAACTTAACAAAAGCACTAAATCAAGCATTCAAGTGAACAAAGCTTCCTTTTTTTCTCCTATTTCCATACTAGTTATAGGGATATCACATATACATGTTTGAAGTAATGAAGGATCATTCCATGGGCCATATTTACCAGGTTATAATCTGGGTCACTCTATGTACTTGCTTATCACATATTTCATCCTTATGCACACACAAGCCAACACATAGTGGAGAAATACATAAGTCTAAGGCATTTTTAAAAGTATTATATATGTACTTAATGCTCATTAATAGAGGGGTCTTTGGGGTAAATTGACACCATGTGCCCAATAACCCATTTTTCCAACAACCACTATAAAGATGAAGAACTAGGGTTTTATCTTTTGACAAGGAGTGATATTCCATAACCCAGATCTAAATACACCAGAGTGAAGGTGACACATGGACTAAAACCATCCAAGTGGTTGCATCTAGTTTTAATGGGTGTTTTGTATTGGACACCTACATCTAAGTTAGATAAAAACATCGATGCAACTGTCTCAAGTCAACACAAGTGTCCATAGCTACAAAGGTATAATTTATAGAATTAGGTGACTAATCTAGACTCTAGATCTAATTTATTGCCATCATATTCTAGATCCAGATATGTATTAACATCATAACTAGCTAAGTATATTGTTTTCATTAACATTGAAATATTTAGCATAATTGTACTTCTTATTTTAAACATATTTCAACATAATAAATTTAGTAAATGTTTATATAAGTTTTACAATTAATTGGATTAATATAGAGATAATTTATCACCTTTATGCCATAGGCTATCTCTATCCCCTTTAACCTTAGATTCCTTAATCTAGATTTTAAGGATAAATATTTGATGAACCCGATTTATATAAATGTAATATTTTTATGATTCTTAGGGTTTTAAACCAAATAGGGTTTCAAATTATTGTAATTATTTTAGTTCTTGTTTATATTTATTTGTATGCAACCTAGGCATAGCCCTAGATTGGGTAGTGTGACTATTGAACACATTGAGTTTCCTCTTCTACCACGTAAGATGTCTAAAACCAATGAGGGACCTAATCCTATGGATCATGATGATACCAATATTGAGAATGATCAAAATATTGATGAGGTTATCATAGAAGAATATTTTGATAATGACAACCATGAGTTTAATGAAAACAAAGAGCATGAATAAATATACCATGAGCAAGTTCAAGCTATTGCATTGTTTTATTAGTGTATACATCAAAATCCTGAGGACCTTGATGAGATCCTCAAAACTATATTGGAAATAAAAAAATTAGAAAGGCATAACTAAAATATCCCTCCCATTGGATATTTCATTGATTCTTGCATCTAGTGGGGACATGGGTTATGTTTTCAAACCATTGTCACCTACGAGCTAAAATACTATTATTACATCTACCATCGGTTTAATAAATTCTTTAACACAAATACTAATTTAAATGCCTATTAATAATTAAACCATGTTTACCTCCCCTCTTATGATTAATCAACTTAATATTCTAAATCCCAATGGGTCTACAGTTTAAAATCTTCTTCAATTTATAAAGACATTGGAAGATAAGGTCACAGACATTAAACAAAAGGCTTTAAAGTGTCCTCATTTTATTGATTCACATGATGTGTTACATAATATTCTTTCACCTAAGATATATTTTCACCCCTTACTAACAATTTTTTTCACACCTAAGTTCACATTTTATGATGGTAAGGGTGATCCTGAACAACATCTTCAATCCTTCTTTGTAGCATGCCTTGATTATGCCTCCAATGATAAATTTTTGACCAAATTATTAATAAGGAGCCTTAAAGATTATGATTTGAGGTGGTTTAATGATTTACCTCTCTAATAAATAAAGGCATTCAAATCTCTTGTATATCAATTTTTGGCACACTTCTCTATTGACATTATTGAAAAGGTTTCCTATGCCCAAATTTCAAAAATCAAACATGGAAACAATGAACCTATTAATGAATATATCTTGAGGTATAAGGAAATTTTGACTAAAATGACCAATCCCATGGTAGATAAAGAGATTCAAGACATATTCAAACAAATTTTGATTGCTCCTATACTTGAGTCCATTGTGTTCAAAAAGTTCAAATATTTTGATGACTTACGCTATGTTGTTTCAGATTATGAAAAAAAGTTTATTTCATTGAATAAACTCAAGTATGTAGCAAACGCACCGACTAAATCTACATCCAATACCAATTTTATTATCAAACCAATTTATAAGTTCAAACCTCTTGAGGTTAAAAAGGAAACAACCACCATGGTTAATGCAGTGTCATAACAACTTTATCAGTTTGTGTTATTTAATGCACCACATAGACAATTTTCATACTTATCTAAACCTTCCACTTAATTACTCTTATAAATTGTATATTTTCATCTTATATCTCTCCATTTTCCTATATATCTTGTTATGAGTAGACCTCTACCTAGAAGGTATGATGTGAATGCTTATTGTGACTATCACCAAGGCCCTGGGCATTCTACAAACATATGTTTTCCCTTGAAACATAGGATACAAGACCTGATTGATGACTAAAATATTACATTTGATGACCCTTAAAAGGAATTGGGTCCACAACTTATTGAGAACTAGAATCAAAAAATATTTAACAATCATTTGCAAGACCATTCTAACAACTATATGGAAGTCCAAATGACATATAATGCATATCCTCCTTCATCACATTATGGGTACCCATTGGAGGGGATTATTGGTACTTATACATAGTATAAACCTATTATGGTTTAGATATCCTCCATTAATTTTGAAGATAGTGAGATTAGGGATGATGACTCAGAGATTCAATACTTATTCATTTAAGCATACTTTGACCACTAACTTATATGTAATGCTATGATTGATAATGGTGCAAGCGATAACATTTACACCATGACATTACTTACACACTTTGGTTATACCAATCATGATTTACACCCTATCTCTAGATCAAATAGAGCATTTGATGGGACCTCACAATAGTTTCTTGGTGCGATTGACTTACCTTTACATGTAGGTCCCGTGCATGTGGTTACCTCCTTCTTGATTATACCTTCCATAGGTGTCTTTGATGTATTATTGGGATGAACTTAGATATATACACTTCAAGTAGTGACTTATATAATGCATGGGTGTGTTAAATACATTCATGTCAATTGGGTAATTACATTTTATGGAATCCCATATGAGCATCCTTTTAAGCAACAAAAAATTATACCTAAGAAATTAATTATCAAACCTAATAAGGTTAATATTCTACAAAAAGGTAAGTAACATGCAACCCCCTTTATGTGACAATTGGTACTTGAGAGACCATTACATCAAATATCCACAATGGGTTCCATAAAATCCTCATTTGCTACACACCATATTAAGATATCTAGAGCACCTACACATGTTCCTATTATTGATGTTACAATGAATTTGTAGTCTATTCAATGATGGGTTCCATGAAGCCCTACTCTTACTATTTATTCATGACCATAGAGTCATATTATACATATATAGAGCATCACAGAACCCATAGTGACAAATATTACAACTATGCATGCTCTTTGGAAATATCACTTATTTATTACACTAGGTTCATAGTGGAAGTAACCTATGAACATCCTTTTGATGATATCATAGGATAGTTTTTTCTTTTTAAATATTCCAAAAATATGAATAAAATAAAAAATCCAAAAATATTTGAAATTGTTAGAATTTTTATTAGTTCCTTGGAATCTATGTTGTTAGTTCCATGTTAGTGGATAACATATCATTTATTTATATATACACATGTTTCAAACATATTTTGAGTGTGATACAGGGATACAAAAATACATGATCTATGGACTTCCAGATGTTGGGCCTTCCCTCTACTCATGTCATATGGACATTGAGGGCATCCACTTATTTGATCATGATACATCTAAGTTAAATCATTCTATGATAACTTTACATTATTATGTTTGAGATTACATACTTACACATGCCTTTATCAATGATTTTATCTTTCACAGTGTACTTGATATGCTATGTACTTAACATTTTTTACTGACACATATATCTAGGGACTAGTATGATATGCTTATGTTGGTTGCTCAAACTTTTCCTTTATAAACTTCCTTAATTTTATTGTCTTTATTTTATGATAATTTGAATATGCTCCATTATTTGTGGCCCCATGCCTTTATTTGCCTCTTTGACATTTTAATGTCATTCTTACTTTTGTGGACATTTTTTTTATTAAATAAGGTTAAAATATGGGTTGAGGGTCCCATGCCCATTATAAAAAAGTTCAAATGATAAATAGGGTAAAATAGAAGAACAAAACTAAATAAAACTTAAAAACTAGCTAAAGCCATTGTCTTCTACCAAATGGATGCCAAAAAACCAACAAAAAGACAAGGAAAAACTAGAAACCAAGAGATAACTAGTCCAAGTTTTTGGACTTCAAATAGAGGACCAATTTATTAGTCCCCATGTTATCAATTTTGGTTTCCCTACCTATGGTGTGGTTTCCAATTCCTTGCATAGATTCAATGATGGGCCTCTTCTTGTTCAGCCCTACATATTTGATTTCCTCCTTCCCCTGATTAGAATCCATCCTAACTTCTTCTCTACCTCCACTATGACTATTATTTGCTCACTAGGGAATTTTCCTTGCATCCAATTCTTCCTCCTTATCCTGTTGAAAGTCACACTTACCTAAAGAGAAATTTTTGGGAGCCAACAAAGCTTTTATGGACATTTGACTAAGTCATCTCCCTTCAATTTTGCAACATTTAAACTTGCCCCTTGTTTGCAGTCTCCTTAGACATTGACTTGTTTCTAAGAGATCTTATGTGTGTGTTTGGTTGCTTGTTGAGATTGTACTATTATTTAGACATTTCCATGATCTATATCATGCATTTTAGGACTTAATGTGATCACATTCTATGTTTTAATGATATATCTACCTTGACATGTTCCTTCTATATGGTACATGGTTCATACACAAACTATATAGTTATATGATCCTTTTGAGGTAAGATAACTAACAATTGTTACTTATCATCACCTAAAAATGGGGGGAATATTAGTGGGGAATGCCATAGAGGCATGGCTTCCACATTCTTCACATATTTAGATTGTAATGGGGGCATGTTATGAAAACATGTCCTTTATATTTTTCACAATTGTAAATATATAGTTGGGGCATGTTATGAAAACATATTTTACACACTTACACCAATTTCAATTTTAAATATACACTAGAGGCATGTTTTGGAAACATGTTATCCATACTTAATTAATTTGCAAATTGACTAAAATTATAGTTATATTATTTAGATACACATTTATCACAAAATTCTATACATTGGTACCATTGTTATACATAGTTTCAACATGAGACATACATAACATGACTATGTTATGTAAAAAGGCACCTAAATTGCAAAATCAAAATCATTTTTGATTTTAAAAACACTTTTATGGATTGTCACCACCCACCAGGTTGGACTTTTACAGATTATATTGAGCCAATCTATTACAGTAGTTGGTTCAATTTTTGGTACGATTGAGGTGATTAAATCACTAAATATCTCTGAATTTATAGTTTAGAATTGATTAAATCATCCAAACACACTATATTTATAATCTAGGTTGACTTGGTTCACTCACACTCACCTAGTTATAAGTATGATTGGGTTGCACGGTTGAGCTAATTTAAACTACTAGGTAGAAAATCACCTTTAGCTCCAAAGTTGGGGGCAAGTTTTATCCTTTAGTATTTGTATATTTATGCACTTTATAAATTTTATATTTTTCCTAATCTCAGATAATATGCTTCATAATGATACATATTTCATATTTTCAAATCAAATTTCCAAAAGGTAAGGCAGTTGCATTAATATATAAGTTAGTCACCAACAAAGCACTCAAGTTAGACTCACACAAAGACAAGGTGTGCTATATAAACCCAATTATGCATTTATTTTCCTTTAAACTAGTAATTTTATTAAAATATTAAAGGTGGCCAAATGAAAACACTATTTCTAAATTATATAAAACCTTAGTCTTGTATACTTGGCAAATACATATCATAAATGTACCTTTAACTTCTAGACCTTTCTTACTACTGAAAGGCTTACATACATTATCTCTTTATGATTATTACGTATCTCTTTAGTTTGACCAATGTTATCTTGATGAATTAGACATTATATCATACTCAAAATCTTATAAACTTACTTATCTTTTGTATTTGCATGTTTTGGTCCTATGCCTATTTTCCAACTGCCCAGACACTTGTGTCCTAATTAGATGCCCATGTTGACATAATTTTATTATTTTTATGTAAGTTCATAGTGCCTTAAAGTCATATAATTTATAAATGAAATGTATTCTTATGTCATCTTAAGTGATTTAATGTGAGATATTCTCCAAGGGGATTAGTATAAATATAGGATTAATCCTCATTCATTCCTCACCTAGAAAATTATTATCTCTCGCAAGGAAACTTACCAAAACAATTCAATCAAGAATTAAAGTGATCAAAGTTTCCCTATTTTCTATTATTTACATACTAGACATAGGGACAACACATATACAAATTTGAAGTATTGAAGGATCATTGTATGGACCATATTTGCCAAGTTACAAGCTAGGTCATTTTATGTACTTTTATATCACATATTGCACCCTTATGCACACACAAACCAACATGCAAGTTAGACATACATAAGTCTAATGCCCTCTTTGGAGTATTGGATATGTAGGTATTGCTCATTAATAGAGGGGTCTTTAGGGTAGATTGACACCATGTGCTCGCTAGCCCATTTTTCCCATAACCACTATGAAAATGAAGAACTAGGGTTTTAACATTTGACAAGGAGTGAAAGTTCATGACCTAGATATAAATGCACTAGAGTGAAGGAGACACATAATCTAAAAGCATCCAGATTGTCACATCTAATTTTGATAGGTATTCCATATTGGACACTTGCATCAAAGTCAAATAAAAGTATCGATACAACCATCTCAAATTGACATAAGTGTCTATTCCTACAAAGCTATAATTTATAGAATAAGGGGACTAATCCAAACTCTGAATATAGTATATTCCCTTCTTATTCTAGATACATATCTATATTAGCATTAGAACCAACTGAATATCTTATTTTCATTATCATTTCAATATCTATCATAGTTTTACTTACTATTTTTTATCATATCTCAACATATTAAATTCAGTATATGTTTATGTATGTTTATCAATTAATTTTCCTACTATAAATATAATTTGTCACCCTTGTGCCTTAGAATATCTCTATCCCCTTTAACCCTAGATTCCTTAATCTATATTTTAGGGTTAAACAAGACCCTAATTAGATAAAATTTTGTGTAAAATTAGAATGCTATAGATACAGAATAAATGATAAACTAATTTGAAACTAACTAATTTTTGAAATATACTAAATATGAAAAATATAGTGGATAATATAAAATTATCTATAAAATTGAGATGTAGACCATTTCTAGATGTGAGATTGACAATGAGGCTGTGTTATCTAAGTGTGGATCTAGAACAAGAGTTGGTAGGGATTCTAGACAAGAGCATTGTAACTGGACAATAGAGTAGTGCATTGTTATCTCTAGTGAATGCTAGTGTCTAAAAAGTAAAAGAGATCTAAATTTTTTGGGGTAGGTTCACCTTCACTTATGTTAAGGTGTGGAGCCTAAAAGCTTCACATATGAGCACATTACCAAAGTTGTAGGTTTACACAGTCACCGGCGTCGGTCAGGAGCGATCGACATCAGTCAGGTGCAGTTGAAGAGACGCCGGCATCGATAGAGGATCAGCCGACATCGGTCACAGGCAAGTAGGCAAAAACTGGCATCAGTTACCTGTGCATCCAGAATGCTATTTCTGAGGACAGAACCGAGTGTTTGCATGATGAGTTTAAGTCTTAGTCTTAAGTTCACATCTCTATTATTAGTAAGATTGTTTTTAGAGCCTTTGTTCAAGAGGCTTAACTGTTGGTTGTAAGTGCATGCTCAAGTCTCCTAATTCTATATGTAGAATTAGATCTTCTTAGCTTAGTGTGGTTGTAGTAGTTCATTATGTGTGAATGTTGAAGAATAATACAGAGTTGTATCAATCCAGGTTATTGGAGTTGATTGTACTTGAGAGAGAGAGCTCTTGAGGGATAGAGATCTAGAGAGAGATCTTGTGCATCTGAGAGAGGTGTGGAAAAAAGAAGTTTCTTCAATTGTATTCCTTCTGTAAAGAGTTTAATACAAGTTTTTAGGGTGGTTTCTTGTATCTCTTATTCTTTGCTATTATCTGATTCTAGTTACTTATCTATCTAATTTAATTATGTGGCTTATTGCTTTCATAAGTGTAATCATATTGTTGGTTGATCCCCAACAAGTGGTATCAGAGCCATGGTTATAGGTTTAGAGTTTGATATCTAATAATTGGTATCAAAGCTCAGGTTCACTAATAGGTGGTTCAGATCTGTGTAGTGTGTATTGATTACAGGTTGCTCACAGGAGTTTCTACAGGGATTTCTATTTGAGTGGGAGAAGCAATGGCGGAAGAAAGTAAATTGAGAATGGAGAAGTTCAATGGCAAAAATTATCAACATTGGAGAATGTAGATAGAGGACTATCTGTATTAGAAAGATCTATACCTACCATTAGGTGGGATTGCAAAGAAGCCCATAGACATGGATGATGAAGAATGGGAAGTTCTTGACAAAAAGGCTCTGGGGTCTATAAGACTGAGTCTAGCATTTAATGTGATATCTAATTTATCATAGGCAAAAACAATGGTAGAGTTGATGACTACTTTAGCAAATTTATACAAAAAACCCTCAGCTTCTAATAAGGTATATCTTATGAAGCAGTTATTTAATTTGCATATGCAGGAAGGTGGATCTATATCTAATCACCTGAATGATTTCCATGGTATTGTAAATCAATTAAGTTTAGTCAAAATTGTATTTGATGATGAAATAAAAGCTCTTTTAATATTATGTTCTTTGCCTGAAAGTTGGCATAGCTTAGTAATGGCAGTTAGCAATACTGCATCTGCATCAAATATTTTAAAAGTAGAGGATGTTGTTAGTGTTATCTTGTATGAGGAAATTCACAGGAAAAGCACAAAAGAGACATATAGGAACGCTTTAAGTTTTGAGATCAGGGGAAGGCAAAAAGAGAAGAGCAAGAAAGGGAGATCAAGATCTAAGTATAAGGGGAGAGGTAGATCCAAATCTAGAAATGGCAGGAAGCCATAATGCTGGAATTGTGGAAAGATGGAGCACATAAGCAGAGATTGTTGGTCAAAGCCTAAGGAGGACAATCAACACGAAGGAAAAGAAGAAGCAAAGGTTGCAGGTATTGCACAAGATGCTTTAATATTCTCTTTGCATAATAATATAGAATCTTGGGTGTTAGATTCTGGTGCATCCTTTCATGCTACCCCTAATAGGGAATATTTTAGTGACTATATCCATGGAGATTTTGGAATAGTAAAATTATTGGCAAAGGTAAAGTGCATCTAAAAATGTAGAACGGAAACACATGGGTGTTGAGAGATGTGATGCATGTTCCTAGCTTGAAGAGGAATTTGATTTCTGTAGGAAAGTTAGGGGATGAGGGTTGTACAGTAACTCTCACAACAGAATCTTGGAAGGTGACCAAGGGTGCACTTGTTATGGCCAGAGGTAAGAGAGTAGGTACTCTCTATTTGTGTAATTGTGTTACTAACAATTCTTCTTCTATATTATCTACTTCAGATGTGGATGCAAAATTGTGGCACTCAAGGCTTGGCCACATGAGTGAAAAGGGGATATCAATTCTTAAGTCTAAAGGTAAGCTTTCAGATTTGAAAAGCATGGATCTAGAATTTTGTGAGCACTGTGTATTTGGAAAATAGAAAAGGGTTAGTTTTCTCAAGACTGGGTCTACAAAGAAGAAGCATAAGTTGTAGCTTGTTCACATAGACGTGTGGGGACCGACTCAGGTAGCTTCTATTGGAGGATCACAGTACTATGTTTTGTTCATAGATGATGCTACAAGAAAGGTATGGATCTATTGTATTAAAAAGAAATCTAATGTATTTGAGAATTTTAAGATTTGGAAAGCTATGGTTGAGAATGAAATAGGCAAAAGATTGAAGTGCGTGAGATCTGACAATGGTGGAGAGTTTTACAGTTATAAGTTCAACTGGTATTATTATATGCATGGAATCCGTAGGCAAAGGATGGTTCCAAAGACACCTCAGTAGAATGGAATTGCTAAAAGGATGAACAAAACAATCATGGAGCGTGCAAGGTGTATGAGATTGCATGTTGGTTTGCCCTTAGAGTTTTGGGCAGAAGCTATTGACACTGTAGTGTACCTAATTAACAGAGGACCCTCTACAGCTCTGGATGGTGGAATTCCATAAGAGGCTTGGACAGGTAAAAGGTAGATCTCTCATTCCTTAAAGTTTTTGGTTGTGAAGCCTTTGTGCACGTAGATAAAGAAAATAGAAAGAAGCTGGATGCTAAGTCTATGAGGTGCACATTTATTGGCTATGGCTCAAATGATTTTGGTTTTATATTTTGGAATCTAGGAACTAACAAGATAATTAGGAGCCATGATGTTGTTTTTAATGAAAAAGTGATGTATAGTGATCAGCTGAAGAAGCTAAATCAATTTGGGCAGAGCAATGGTGAATTGGATGAGGTGAGGGTCCAAAATGAGCTCGTGGGAAAAAGAAATAATCACTTGTAGGAAAACACAGAGACCAACATCGGCAGGATAGGAATCGGCATCGGCAAAATAGAAACTATTGTTAGTCATACATAGATCGACGTCGACAGAATAGGCACTAACATCAGTCAGGCAGAATCGACGTCGGCTAGTAACAAGTCTAGAGGTGACCGAGGTCGGTCACTATCAGAGAATTTGGGTGGATAGTGTGTTATGAACGAGTCTCAAACACCCATCAGGAGTTCAGAAAGGGTAAGTAAGCCTCCAATTAGATATTCTCCTTCATTATTCTATTTATTGCTAACTGATGGTGGAGAACCAGAGAGTTTTGAAGAAGCAATATAGGTGGAGTCCAAGAGTCAGTGGGAGTGTGGCATGGTTAAGGAGATGGAGTCCTTAAGAGAGAACCAAACATGGGATTTGGTTGAGTTGCCAGCTGGTAAGAGAACACTGAAGAACAGATGGACCTACAGGTTGAAGGAAGGTGAGAATGGATAGATGAGATATAAGGCCAGATTGGTAGTGAAAGGATTTACACAAAAGCTAGGTATTGATTTTGGTGAGATTTTTTCTCTTATTGTTAAAATGACTTCTATATGGATTGTACTGTCTTTGGTTGCTATTGAGAATTTGCATCTTGAGTAGCTAGATGTTAAGACAGTGTTTCTTCATGGATATTTGGATGAGGAAATTTATATGGAACAGCTGGAAGGATTTGAGGTCAAAGGTAAGGAGAAGTTATTGTGCAGATTGAAGAAAAGCTTGTGTGGCCTCAAGCAAGCTCCTAGACAGTGGTATCTGAAATTTGACAGGTTTATGACTGAGCATGGCTATAGTAGGTGTTAATATGACCATTGTGTGTATTTTAAGAGATTAAATAAAGGTAGATAAATTATTCTATTGTTGTATGTAGATGATATGCTGGTTGTAGGATCACACATGTAGGATATCTCTGAGTTTAAGGTGAAATTAGCTCAAACTTTTGCTATGACGGATTTGGGAGCAGCAAAGAAAATCCTTGGCATGAGCATTAAGAGAGACAGGAAAAATCATAGGTTGATATTGTCTCAAGAGGATTATGTGGACAAGGTGTTGAAACGGTTCAATATGTAGGATGTTAAATTGATAAGCACACCTTTGGCTAGACATTTTAAGTTGAGTAAAGAATAATGTCCTAATTCACATGATGAGGTAGAGTACATGAGTAAGGTTCCATATTCTTCCGCAGTAGGAAGTTTGATGTATGCAATGATGTGTACTAGACTGGATATTGCCCAAGCAGTGGGTGTTGTAAGTAAGTATATGGCCAATCCAGGAAAGGAACATTGGAAAGCAGTTCAGTGGATCCTCAAATATCTGAGAGAAACCAACAGTAGGCACTTGTGCTATGAAGGTTTAAATACTTCTCTACATGGTTATTTAGATTCAGATATGGCAAATGATTTGGATGGCAGGAGGAGCACCACATGATATGTTTTCACTGTAGGTGGAATGACGGTTAGCTGGATATCAAAGTTACAGAAGGTTGTTGCCTTGTCAGCTACAGAAGAAGAGTATATTGTAGCCACAGAGGCTAGCAAAGAGATGATATGGATGACATGGTTCATGGAAGAGCTTAGAAGGGAGCAAGAGAGTTGCAAATTATATAGTGACAGTCAGAGTGCAATCCATTTGGATAAGAATTCAGCCTTTCATTCAAGAACAAAACACATACAGTTTAGGTACCACTTCATAAGACATGTATTGGAAGATGGTGAGTTGAAGCTGGAGAAGATCCATACAGACAAGAATCTTGCTGATATGTTAACCAAGCTGGTTATAAAGGAGAAGTTGAATCTTCATTCAACTTCTATTGGTCTTCATGACTGAGTTGAAGATGGATGAGCTATAAGATGTTGCTGTATAGGTACTGGTGCAGCTATTTATCTCCAAGTGGGAGATTGTTAAGGTGTGGAGCCTAAAAGCTTCACATATGAGCACATTACCAAAGTTTTAGGTTTACACAGTCACCGACGTCAGTCAGGAGTGACTGACGTCGATCAGGTGCAGTTAAAGAGATGCTGACGTCGGTAGAGGATCGGTCGACGTCGATCACAGGCAAGTAGGTAGGAACTGGCATCAGTTACCTGTGTGTCTAGAATGTTATTTTCAAGGATAGAACTGAGTGTTTGCATAATGAGTTTAAGTCTTAGTCTTAAGTTCACGTCTCTATTATTAGTAAGATTGTTTTTAGAGCCCTTGTTCAAGAGGCTTAACTATTGGTTGTAAGTGCATGCTCAAGTCTCCTAATTCTATATGTAGAATTAGATCTTCTTAGCTTAGTGTGGTTGTAGTAGGTCATTGTGTGTGAATGTTGAAGAACAGTACAGAGTTGTATCAATCCAGGTTGTTGGAGTTGATTGTATGTGAGAGAGAGAGCTCTTGAGGGATAGAGATCTAGAGAGAGATCTTGTGCATCTGAGAGAGGTGTGGAAGAAAGAAGTTTCTTCAATTGTATTCCTTATGTAAAGAGTTTAATACAATTTTTTAGGGTGGTTTCTTGTATCTCGTGTTCTTTGCTATTATCTGATTCTAGTTACTTATCTATCTGATTTAATTCCATGGTTTATTGCTTTCATAAGTGTAATCATGCATTGTTATCTCTAGTGAATTCTAGTGTCTAACAAGTAAAAGAGATCTAAAATTTTTGGGGTAGGTTCACCTTATGGGTTGTATGAGAGTTTTAAATTTGATGCAAAAACCACTATGTAACTTATTTTCACTTGTAACCCTAGTTTAGTGACATAGGAATATGAATGCAATCTAAAATAAAAATGGGTTAGTTGAAGTTATGTTTGACTTCAACACCAACTGTGTTGAGTGTTGTCTACATACCAATACTATGAAGATGGATCAAACTCCATGTAGTTCTCTCATGTTATGGTAATGTGTGTGAAAGGATGATGAAAAATACTAAATGTAAGTGCAATCTTGGTGTAATTAAGTGTTTTAACTATTATGTGTGGCCTTGGGAGTGTATCTAGACTTTAATTTAGGGCTACTGGAGTTGTATGTAATCATAATTAGGATAAATAGGGAATTTTCTATTAATGTGCAATAGAATTCTAGTGATTTTAGTATGGAAGCCTCTTATGTGAAAAAAGGTTTGAAATATTGCTTTATAGTGGTATTTTTAGAATTCCTTCAAATGGGGTTTGATAAAATTATAGATCAACCCTTTCATGGATTTGAATTTTTGAAAGTAGTCATTATTTGGTGGGAGGGAAACAACAGTGGATCCGAATAAGAGAGTGATGCGATGCTATCCTATTAAGGTATTATTATCTAAGGAGCACAAACAACTGATCTAGGTACTAAGAACAATATGTGTGTGAGCCTCGACTTATTTTCATAAGGAATATGGACATTCTTGGGTCATCAATTTAATTATAAGAATGGGTCATCTACATTTAAAAATTAAGGAAAGTGTTCAAAATTTCATAAAATAAGTCATGAGCTAAGTGTTTAAAAAAGGTGGTCACAAGTGCATTATTTTAACTTAAATGTTAATTATATGTATACAATGATGAAACCTTAACAAATAATGTATAACTAGATTATTATACATCTATTTTAATATATTAAAGGATAGTGAAGATAATTTATTTTACACAAATAAGATTTGCCTACTCAACAAACTATAGATTGGAATATCCCACTTTATATTCATGTATAGATCTTAAATAAGTGGGTTAAGTGGGTACTTATAGATAACAGATCAGGGTTGAACATTTGCAACATCACATTTATTCAAATACTTGGTATGAATATAGATTATATTAGTAACACATATAATAACATCAAAGGATTTGATAATATACCTCACCATGTCTAGGAATGATTACATTAGATGTAATAGTGGGGCTATAAATACATAAACTTTATACAAGCCTTGATTACATTATGTTTTTATGTGTCTTTGTACATATCAACTTTTAATTATGAATTAAGGCATATTGATGCATTTGGACTCTTCTTGTTATATCTTATTGAATTTATTTGATTGCATGACATACTATCATATCACTATAAGTCTCATTTACCATGTCATAGGGATATGTAGTCCTATTGTATTTGACCCTAATTATTTCTTAACTTAGGGTCAATTCTATCAATCATGGACATTAATGTCTATGTCTATGACCTAGATAGATGGAACTGACTTGTAGGTTTTTTGAAGCACAATTACCTTTTGACTATTACTTTCACACATTAGGTCTTTTTGGGACATCTTTTACACTCCAATTAATCCCATATTTACAAATTAAGATATCTATATATACAAATCTCCTTAAAAATATTGGAGGACAAAAATTCATTGTTACAAATCTTAGTTTTGAAATGCATACTACTTTTGCTCATTACTAATTGTAAATTTGAAGTATATTAAGGTTAAAAATTCTATTATGAATGCTTGTATCAAAATTGGGCTGAAGTGAAATAGTATCTAGATTGATATCCATATGATCTTTCACATACTCATATTATAGGGAGAACAAAATGTTGTTTGATATCTCTTCATAATATTGTAAATGTAGGTAGTGATTGGATACACTGGGTATTCAATGACAACTCAATTCAAAATACTAATCCTTTTACATGGTATTCCAATCAAAGTTTTGAGAGATAGGGTTTTCAATAAGAAAAAGATACACAAGTTTTGTTTATGAAGGTTTAAAGATGATTATAAGCATAAACAAGCTTCATAATAACAATAACATTGTCTTAGATAGAAACAATGAATCAAAGGGTTCTAAGAGAGTAACATCAACAAACTTGACCTAGGCTGAAATTAATGACTTGTGCTAATTGACACTCAAAGCCTTGATTTGACCATACACAAAATCAAACCAAAAGTTGTTGATAAATTATTGACAGATACAAAAATAGAACTAAACACAAAATAAGATAAGATCCTTCTTATCCTTTTATCAATTAATTATTTCTATATTTTACACATGTGATAAATTATAGTGGCATTTAATTTACACATTTAAAATATAAATTTCATGAATCTAGATGATCTACTAGTTTTATTTTATTTAGGTTTGTGTAATATAAAAATAGATAAAATATATTGGTGAACCCATATACTTTATAGAACTGTGTAAACCCTAGACCTACTTAGGGTTTTTTTTTTTTTGTCACTAAGGTTTCATTTTGAAAACCATAATATGTCCATGATTTCCTAATTAGTAGGAGTCGGATTTGCTTGTGTCCTCAAGGATCTAATAAGGTTAAAATCCAAAATGAACAATCAAGCTCAAACCTATAATAGTGCTCGTCCTCTAGGTTTCTTATTCTCTAACCATGTCATACCTTATGCTTATGATAATGAACATAAAAATTAGAAAACGTATATGATTAATGATTTGAATTATGTATATGATGAACATGATTATGAGGGTAATGATAATGAATATAACTTTTTTTACCCTAATTTGGTTTATAAACCCTAATAAGATATAAATTAGTTGAATAATTTAGATTGATAAATATGATATTCAAGCATACATTTGAATGTAAAGTACTAAAATTGATTGTAATGATTTGATAAATGGTATATGCTAAATATAGTAAGTACAATAGAGGGATGAGTATTTATATTTTATGACTAATTATCTAATTATGATTGACTTCTAACAATAAAAAATAAACTGAGATAGTTGTTGTTTCTCATATAACATGCCCCATTTTCAATTAGAATGGGGACCCTCATTTTTCTTGATTGATCCTAGTGTTACTAAATCTAGTCTAAGGAGATATTTTCATGTCTGAGAGTTTGCCTAAAAGAGGGATATTGCATTCAATAATTATGAAGCTAGGTTTTGGTTTGCTTCATTGAATATTCTAGGTGGCTCATTCATATTTTTCCTCATAAAGCAAAATTGATTATTTCTAAGTTGAGCTCTCTTGAATTATATGAGTCAAGCTCTACCAGGTTGCCCAAGTCGAGCCCTACCAAGCTCAAAGATTGACTAAGCCCCGGGCCCTTAAAAGTTAAGTTGATTCATTTTAAATTCAAATCTCACTTGCCTTAGTATTTTTATTGATTTAGTTGCATGCCTTAAACCTTTTGGGTTTACCCAAGCTATTCCACATGTCTTTTTTAGATCATTTCTTGGTCTCAAGACAAATTATAAATACTTCCAAGTCCAAAAATCTTTAAATATTTTAAAAGGACTTTAGGCCCTAAAATCATGTCACATGTCACAAACTAAGCATCCAAAAATATTGGAAGGATTAAATCTATAAATCTTATGGTCTAATGTCATTGAGGCCCTAATAAGTTTTAATGTGGTGAGTTCTTGGGGGGACAAAACTTCAGAGACCTATAAGGATTAAACAATGGCCTAATAACCTAATGGTTCTAAGGCCCCAAGGCCCCAAGGCCCCTAGGACCTAAGAATCTTCCACTTGGTGACTTATCAAAATTCTAGGACCTCAATGTTGAGATTGATTACAATGACCAAGTTAAAATCTTGGGGCCCTAAGAGGGCACCATGTGACATCATTCTAGGCACCCAGGCCAAAAAACCCTATTGAATGAGGGATTATCATGTGGTACCCTAATGACATAAGCTTCCCTCTAAGTCTAAATTTGATGTGTGTCTACTTATCATTAGACCAACTAAGCTCTGAGCCATTTGGACCAATGAAAACATGCCCCATGGCACTTGACTAGTTTAAAATTGATAGCCATCTAAGACATCAAAATAATTAGGGCATCATTTTAAAAGATATTTAGACTAGGTCAATGGTTAATTTATATAGGTTGAAAGCTTTCAATTAGAACATAGGTTATTTTGGATTAAATAATTTGAATGTTTGAGATCAATTAGTAAAACCTATTTCTTGTTTCTTGCATTATTGTGACTCAGTTGTGTTTTCATTCCTATATGTAAAGACTGATGGTCTGTAAATGCTTCACTATTTTAGCCAAGCTTGAATAGAAATAATCTAACATTATAAAAACTTGGGATATGAGTCACAATCAAGCTATATTAAAGTTAAAATCTAAATTTACATGAATTTATTAAGTCTTAGTCTGCTTCATGCTCCTATTCTTGAAACACATATAAAGCTTCCTTTTACGCTATTTCACCTTAAATTTATGCAAAGTATATAGCTAATTCAGAGTTTTTTACACCTATTTTTCTAAGGAATTTAATCCATTTTTACTTCAATTTTGATATAAATTGACTAAAAGTTACTCATATTCACTTTTTACCTTAGTCGATTCTATAAAAATGGATGAAGATTGCATGGAAAATAGGCTTTATATTCATTCAAAATGGTTTTATTTTGCTAAGTATTTATGCTCTATTTATGTTAATTCAAAAATACTTATCTATTTTTCATTATTTAAACATATTAACCATCTAAATTTGAAATCATAACCATTGGATTTTAATTTGAATAACAATAATTATGCTTTTTCTAATTTTATGCCTGCATGTACTTGGATTAACCTTGATGACTTGCTAACCCAGAGGGGTTCATGAAATCCAAAATTATGTCAGAGCTCTAGGAAATCATAGTGTAGCCACATGGATCTACCTTGTGAAATAAGGACACACTATTAACATAAGTCAATAGAATAATAAATTAAATTTGACAACCCATCTGGCTGTCAAAGCCTAAGATAAGACTATGCACTTGAGCTGAGAAGTGAAATCTGGTTGTAGTTAGTTTCTCACCAACCAGAGGACCCCAAAGTGATATATTTTATCCCATTAAATAAGTGAATTTATTATAGAAATCCCTATAATCAATCTAGGTATGGCCACTTAATTTAATTCACCCCCAAAATTAAATATGAAAGTCTATGTAAAACATGGTGAATTGGAAATTCCAAGAGAATCCCAACAATAATTTACCAAAAATATTCAAATCATATCTCTATATGGCCCTAAAATCAAATGAAATAAAATTAATATGGAATTAGTCATCAGGTGGTGTGCATGAGAAAAGTCCCTAGAAGAGACAATGATCACTAAAGACAAATTTTATACTTTAAAGAGGTGTGGTTTTAGAAGTTGCCAATCATGATCGAGCTGGTGGATTTGATAGAATCCCAACTACATTCCTCAATTAGTAATTAATATTTGTAACTACCTTATTAATGGGTTGAGTTGGAAAATATGGAATGACTTTCCCCCTTCATGTATATATTGAGTTCCAGAGGCCTTGCAAAAAGAGCACTCTTTGTGAATTGAAAGAGAGACATAGAGAGACTATGCCCATTTATTTTTCATCACTTTACTTCTTTATAGAAAAAATTCTCCCTTTCTCCTATTTTAGTCTTATTGTTTTAGAGGTTTCCCTTGTAATTATATGATTGTGTGAGTCCAAGATATTGATAGTTAAAAATAAAATACTAATTATTTGAAGGCTATTGAGATTGTGTAGTCATTTCTTGTGCATTTTTATGGTAACTATGTCTTTCCTTCTCATAGTCAAACTCCCCATAATATTGCACCATCTTTATTTAGATTTGTGCAAGGTATAACTCAACTAAAGATTGGATTTATGAGATTCATTCATCCATATAGTTATAGATTCATTTATATTTGTAACAAACATTTTATCTCTTTATCTCTACTCTTTTGCACTTTCTTTATGATCAAGTTAATTTAGGAGCAAGAGCAATTTGAATTTAATTATTTATATTTATTACTATTTTACCATTGATTTATCATCATTGGATCATTATTGTATCCATCAACATGGCAAATTATAAAAAAGATAAATTGTTGTTATCTTATATAAGCCTCATAAGTTTGATTTCTATTAGAGGCTGAACCTTGCAAGCATATCCAAGTGAAGTACATAGTCTCTCTCTATGAATGTAATAGCCAAATAAAACCACATATAAACTCATTAAAACATGCCCCTTACATGGACCAAGTCCACATCATCCAACTTAGTGAAGATCAACATACCAAATCCTTGTACATTTAGACCTTGGGGAGGTATTTTATTCATGAAATCTCCCTCCTTTCAAGAGAGGCAGGGACTAACAATCCCTTAGTTTGATTGTTAACTCATATAAAATGACACATCAACATGTTTTTTGGTGCTAGAAGGAGAGTTGAGTTAGATTTTTAGATTTATGTACTATTTTTTAAGAGATTTTAATTAGTTTCCTAGCCCACTACTGACCTTTTCTTGGCTAGGTGGATGTTCATGCCCTGTTAATATCCCAAGTGCCTCCCATCATTTTCCTAAAGATCCCTATGAATTCTTCTAAAAGTATATACCTAGTGGGATCCAAAATTCAAAGGATGACCTGTAGGCATTTAAAGATGCCATAGTCAAAAATCAAATCTAGCATGAGGATGTGGCTTGTCACCTATTCCCTTTCTCCCTAGATGAATATGCACATTCTTGGTATCTTGGCTTACCATACAACTGCATAACCTCATGGGACATATTTGAAAATATATTCCTTAATCAATTTGATGTGCCCACTGACCTTGTTGCCCTATACTATCAATTTTCCGTAGCCCATAAAGAACCCAACGAACCCATAACACATTCAACCACTATTTTCATCTATTTTACAAAAGACTAAAAGAGCCTTTCCTAAAAATAGAAGAAATTTCCATAAAAATCCATCTCATAATGTTATACCCCTTGATTTATATGTTTATTAAGAGGAATACAAATACTCTTTCATCCTTGGCTTTGACTTGTCAAGAGTCTTTCACCATTGAGAAAACATTAATGACTTAAAGAGTTAGTGTTGACCCTTCTTATTCATTGGAACAATAGGGCACTTATACCCAAGATATTTCAAATTATCTACTTGCAAGTTAGCTAATGGAATAACTTGTGTAATATAATCAAGTGCTGTTTCAACCTTGTGATCAAGTAAACCTCCTAGAAATGGATGAGAGCCTTGTTATTGATTTTAATGCCCATGATTATGCTAATTCAATGTATAATCAATAGGTTATTTTTCCTTATGATTGTAGTCATGTTTATTTTGATGTTATCACTAATTGCATGCCATTCATTACAAGAGAACATTAGACAATGTACAATCCAAGATGCAAGGTTACATATCCAAATATGTAATCTGAGGTCTATGAATATGGTTACACATATAATATTGAGATGATCATGACCTCTCATCATATGCCATATTGCAAGCATGATACCTTATCTGAGAGTAGCATAAATGATGAGTCTAATTATTAAGTTGTAATGACATTTCTAGATGAGTTCATGGATAAGAATAAGAGTAACAAGGAGCTGCACATACTAGAAGAGTAATCAGATATCTCTTCCAATCAGCCATAAGAAGAAATAGAAGAGCTAGAGAAATTGGATGAGAAAGATGTAAGATATGCATCTGAAGCATTTTTATCTTATGTTCCTATGCTTAAATTTATAAAGCTGGTTCAATGTGATCAATAATTCAATTACAATGACCATGTGATCCTCTTAGTACTAGAGGCAATAAAATTAAAAATGAAAGATCATGAGCACAGTGGCCTAAAAAAAGAAATGATGTCAATAGAGAAACAAGCTGAATATCTATTGATTCAATACACCCTTCCACATACTTCAGCCAATGATGACAAATACAAGAGGTCATTGACATGGGAATAAGCAATCCTATGCCTTCTAGATGATGAAAAGAATAAGAAGGATGATGCTATAACATTCCTCTTAGAAAGTGAGCAATTGATAAGTGGTATGGTGATTGGCTATCATGAAGAGATTATCTCTACTAGGTTGGGTAAATAAATAACTCTAGTATGTATGCATACCCACCCCCATCCCTCACTAAAATTCATTATGTGGGTAGGTGTATATCTCAAATCCTATCCCAAGTGTTTTTTCAAGTTAAGCATAGGAACATTGTTGGGTTTAAAGATAAGAATTTACTTAAGGTGCATGTAAACTACATTAATAAAATATTTGGGATAGTGTTCATGAGTAGAAAGGGTAGCACTAACATAAGTGTATTCCCTTCCAACTGCTTCAAAATTTTGTTCATAGGTGTCTAACTAGTTTTACATATGAATATGTTTGAATAATTTTTTGTAAATACCTCTCTCTTCCCATTTCTATTTGTGTGGGTTTTAGTTTAGGTTTGGTTTCTTATTTATTTTCTCATTTGTCCAGTTTATTTATTTCTACCTTAAGGTTCCACCATTAACTAAAGAAATGAAATAAAAGGCATGTTATGTATGTAACATCAATGGCACTCAAGAACATTAGTGAAAACCTTACTTGAACCCTTGTGTGAATCACTATGATTCTCATGTCAATTTTTGGATTTATAAAGGCCAATGATTTGAAATAGAATGTGTGGACTTAGAAATGATTATTTTCTTGTTAAATCCATCTATACACTTAATTAAAACATCTAAATAAAATGCAACATTGTCCATTTTGGGTTTGCCTTAACTAATCATGAACTTATTGATTTCCCCTAAACCCATGGATTGGTCCCCAACCCTCCACGGATATAAAAAGTAAAATCTCTTTTCAAATAAATTGAGCTGATTTCAAATGCAAAATATGAATTTTTCCTCAAAAGGGTAATCTTATTATGCTCCACTATAGGCTTTATAGTGAAGTTGGTAATGGATAAAGGCCTTAGGAAGGGACTAGAGGCATCTTTGTTAGGGCTATAGATGCATGGATGGTAGTAAAGCAATGCCCACACCATTTCCCCCAAGCCAAATAGCTAAATCTATACTTTTTAGAAGTTTTATTCATTTAGGAAAATTTGAATTGTTGTGTATGCATGCAAATATTAAATATATTGATCACCCATAGTAGACACAAATGGTCTTTAGTAAGTTTTTATATGAGTATGACACACATTGAGGCATAATTTAGTGCTTTTTTTTTTTTTTTTCCTCAAGTTATCATTTACACTTAATGATTGTTGTTTGGATGTAAGAATTGAGATTCTGGATTCTTTAGATACTCAAGAGTATCTACCAGCAAGAGTCACCATTTATTGTTTTTGGCACAACATGCCCTATTTTCATACTAAAAATTAGGACCCTCTTTTTATTTACTGATTTGATTATTGTCACATATGGTCTTACAGGACATTTTAGATTTTAAATTTTGTCTAAGGGAGGGATTTTGCATCAATATTCATGAACTAGGTCTTGGTTTATTTTACCATATGAGTGGCTCATTTATCTTTAGCCTTTTGAGGTAGACTTGTTTATTTTAAATTTGTGTTAAGATCGACTTGACTAAACCCTTTTTCCCTCGAGCTAGGGTTCATCATTCTTAAGTCATTCAACCTAAGCTCTCTCAATTCACCCAAATTGAGTCTAGTTGAGTCAACCATGTTTTTCTTAAAAATATGAGTTTGTACTTTATCTATTTTATAGTTTTTTTATTATAAGCCTTTAGTATATTGATTTATTGGGATACACCACACATCACTCTCAGATCATTTTAATCCTTGGTCTAATTTACAAAAAAAGTTTCTAAGTCTTTCTAAATACTTCAGGCCTCAAGATCATGCCACATAACACAAACATAAAAGCCCAGAACCATG